>CAWUFW010007398.1:600000-1013459 GCA_963921515.1 Calotriton arnoldi
TTATGGAGATGTGCAAGCTAGACATTGACCTGGGTACAAGGGTGGGCGCATGTGAATCTACAGCACTACAAGCTATGAACAGATGCTCACAGGGTAAGTAACATATCCCGTTCATAGCATGTGTGGCTATAGATACACATGCCCCGGCTATAAAGCAGTACTTCCCTAAGCTGTGGTTGGTCAGTGGATGATGCGGATGACTGAAATAGAGTTCATAATACTGTTTGACCAAATCTAACCTGTTGACGAGTGAGAATCAAGTTGTGGTATTGAGGAAGGAAATTTTTTAATTTCTCTGCAATGAGGTAGAGTATCCGGGTCATGTCATTTCTAAGGACTGCCCGAGTCCTAGACTGGGTTTAGTTGATTCCATAATTGGAGCTCCACCTTAGTTGATGCGTTGGCACTGTCATTGGCAGCACTGACAGGGGCAACGACTAGTGCAAGCTGCAGTGTCCTCCTGACAAGGGCCCTGGCACTAATTTTTTGACAAATTAAGCACTGCCACTTCCTGTGAGGTACTAGTGTTATGTGTAGGTGTAGCCTCGCGGAAGGACTTTACACTATGCACAAAAAATTACTTTACCAATGCTTGTTGTTCATTCTACAGATATGATATGGCTTTGCTTGAAGCAGAACCTGTTAAGTGTTAATTAATGTGAAATCCACCAAATTGCCAGGGATGGAGTAAACCATCCATCCACCACTGCTTCAGCAATGAAGTTAGCTTTGAAAGAGATCGGGTTTCTGGGATGAAGTTCTAAATCTGTCTGTAACATACCTAAGGAGGGTAATGAATGTACTTTGTTTCACCCATAGGCCGCAGCTCTGAAAGTCACACGGATTGAATTTGCTTTTAATACTTATAGGTGTGACGCACAGCACTAGAACGACACAGGAGTGTGGCAGCAAGCCTGAGAGTAAATGTGGGGTTGGGTTTTACAAACTAAGGAGACTAGATGAAAGGTTTTGACTAGGCAAAATCGAATTTAAATGTTAATTTCAGGTTAACTCTTCTGCCTACAGCCGTCACAGATGTAATCACACTGAACCTGGCCCCTTTGCTTGCAGCTTACTCACAACTTGTCCCACTCTTTCCAGGGCATCCTGATGGAGCATCGTGAATTGGAAGCCGGAGACAAAGTCAACGTCACCGCCATCCTTGAAGCTGCTGGCAAGATACAACAACAGCCGGGAACTCCCAAATTGTAAATCCTCATGTTTAACATTGGGGAACACAGTCTGTGCAGTACTGCTCTTCTAATCAAATCCTGTATTTAGTTTAGCAGTTAATGGCAAATCGCAGTAGGCTGAAGAAGTAACTTGTTTATGGAGATGTATGTTGTTGCTGAGGGTCTTCCAGGCACCTGCTTTCCCTAGATGCTGTTTCTCTTCCCACTGTACTAATGAAAGCCGAAGTCTAAAAGCTTGAGGACTTGGGCTGGATGATCACAGAGTGAACGAGAGCGGCTGAAAGGGATGCTGGTGCATGGTCGACTCACTGCAAGGCTTTGGAAATCAATGAATGCAAATAAAGATTGTACTTTTAAATATCGTTCTAATAATTGTTTTGAGTCTGTTGTCCTTTTATGAAAATGTAATAAAACCAATAAAATGTCACCTTTCCCTAGTTGAAGTATTGCAGTAAAAACAGAATCCTACATTGATCAAGGCTTTGAATTTTCCCAACCTTTACAGTTCGCTCTGGTTCTGGTTGTCTCTGCTGACATTAACCGACCTCCATCTCTGCACCTAGGAAATGGACAACATCACCATTACCACCAGAATCATCCAAACCCTGCTCCTATACTGAGAAGAGCTAAAGACTCCCCGTGTCAAATAACACTACATTTCTTAACACTAAAAATCTGCTTTTCCTGTACTGGATGCAGTAGCCCCCATGTCTGTAAACGATCATTTATAATAACTTGGGCTGCTGGGCCTTTGGCGATGTTTGTGCTATGCAAATACCCCAAGTGCGAACAGAATAGATCTTTATATACCCCAATCCATGCTATAATTTCAGTGAATTACTGTACAAGTGGGTCTTTTTTGGGGAGGAGCTCATTTTAAGGAGACACTTCACAATTCTCGCAAGGAGAATTGTATCATCAGCATAGAGCAAGGTTGGTATGGGATGTTTCCCAGCTTGAGACACCTCGTTTGACGAGGTAACTTTCCAGCCAAAAATGGGGCTACATAACATCCCTGCCCTACATTCTGTTCAGAACGTATAGAGGCTGTACACTCTCCATTTGGTACATATCATATCCTGACTGATGTTTCCTTATGTAATCTAAGTAAAGGTGCTAGTGCCTCTTCCTCTTCTGTATTTTCCAGCATAACCCCCAATTAGGAGCGATTAACATTGTGAAAAGCACAGGAGAGGTCCATAAAGGGTAGCAAGCGTTATATAAATGCAAACCTTTTCCCTCTTTTATCCCTCCACTATCCTTCTGAATCCAAATAACTGACTAACATCTCCACCACTTCAATTACTCTAATATTTCACTATACTAATTCACCACTAATCCTGTATGGGTTCCGAAGTAGCGTGCTACTCGCCGAAAAAGCGCTTTGATGCCTCGTCAGGGGTAGTAAGCGCTGTATAAATGCAATTAAAATACAATACAATAAAGGCCATATACAGGGAACCTCCCCTGGCTTTGACATGCTTCCCTACTAATGGGGACACATTTAGAGACTGCTCCACTGACCAAATGTTGGGTCTAAACCCAAATCGGACATCTGATAACAAACTGTTTCTTTCAGTCCATTCCTCTAATCTAGAGAGAAGAACCTGTCCTGATATTTTAGAGGTTGAATCTAGAAGCGAGATTTCCCGATAGCATCTCGGTTTATTTCTGTCGCCTTTCTTAAAGATGGGAACTATAACTGCCTCCCTCCATGACTCTAACAAAGTGCCCTCAATGGCAGCACGCAGAATGTTCGTAATGATTGGTGCCCAAGGGGTAGGTTAGTTCTAAATATATCCATAGGGACACCGACCAGGGCATGGCGCTTTCCCAGATGAGCTATTCATAGTAGTATATAACACTTCCTTGATATCTAAAAGAGCCTCAAAATCAATTGTCATCTGCTTCGTCAGCTGGGTCACCTGTTTTGCTATCTCAATCAAAACCCCCTGCAAAACAGGACATCCATGTATCAACAGGAACGTAGAACTCAGTCCGTGGAGCTGCGTAGTCAGTAAAAAAAGAGTCTGTTTACAAATTCCCAGAAGCTTCGATGTCCAGAAGTCAGAACTGATCCGTCCTTACAACTAAATCTCATGCCATTGCTTACTTTATAAACAGAAAAATACTTTATTATAAAGAAAATTAAACATTACCCAGAAAAATAAGACCGTTAAGGGAACAGAAATCTCTAGCCCCTTTCCGGTCTGAAGTCTGAGTCCAGGGTTTATTATAGCATTAATGTTTAGCAATGAGTTCTGGACAAAGTCTATGTAAACCATGTTCGTGGTAAGTTGGGGTGGCAGTTCTGGACCTACACAGGCAATACTCAACAGACAGGACATAGTTCTTTTAGGATTTATTTAAGGATACAGTTTGAGTAGGCGAGCTGCCAGTTAAGCTGCTACACTTCAAAGCACGAAAGTATCCCTTGCTGCATAATTTCTACGTGACCAGTAGTCAACTGCTGTACTTAGAAGAAACAATATACCTTACTGATGTTGAGATTTCTTTTTCAGCTCAAAGAGACATTACACGAAGCCTTGGGCACAACTTCCAAAATGCCAAGAGGTACCTACTCATAGCTTTGGCAGCAAAACAGTCACCCAGGATGGGAAGGGAGCATTGGTAAAAAACAGTCCAAGGCGTCCACCACATCTGAGGACCAAAGGAGGTTCTGGTGCTGTTTATTGGAATCTTTGTGACTTGGGCAGCTTACAGCCTTTTGCCATGGTCAATATTTGGTATGGCTAGATAATGATCATTCCTTGGTTTAGAGGCCAGGCGTTGAAATCCTTATCTTTGACACCGATATTGATTGTGCCTTCAGCTATAGCTACCTCTCGAACAATTTCCAAACCAAAAGATTGAGCCAAGGCGCCAATCAGTGTTACACCGAGACAACTAAAGAGTGCACACACCCTACCCTTCAGCATGGGTGGGTCCGGGACGAAGTAGGCTCACCAGTGGTCTTTGAGGTTGATGGCTCTTCCCCTGGACTCCTGAGTGATAAACAGATGAAGACTTCCTCCTAGGCAGTATCTGGACAACCTTGTGTCCATGAAGTGACATGGAACATTTTAATAGCCTTGTGGGTCAGTACTTTTATTCAAAACTCACCAATCAGCCCAAGAACACCTAAGACATCCACACGAGCTCGTCCAGCTATATGCTGCATGGGCATGACTTGTTCACTTCATGTCTGTGAATCACAGGAGACTTCCCCCCCACCCGCCGCCTTAGCTAGCCCGAAACAGGGTCAGGCATAGGTGTTATTTGGGTCCAAGCAGTTGGCCAAATCCTTTGTGCAGACATATGTGACAGGAAGAGGAGGATGAGCTTGGAATGCTTTACTAAAGACAGTGGCAACCTTCAAAGGGCAAAAGGCCCCAGAGCCACAGTATTACTGTCTCCCCCCCCCCCAGAAGTTGGAGTACGAGGAGCCCATGACAGACTGTGATGCATCAAACAGCCTCTTTGCCCACAATCATTGATTATATAAGGGACCCGGCCAATTTTTTATGCCAATCTTTTAACTGTAATTTTAGCCCACGTATGTAAGGGCAAAATGTTATTTCATAAAAGGTGTGAGACCTGTTTTAATTGTTACTTTTTAATACTGTCGCAATTTGCAATGGTTTTAAGTAATTATGCTATAAAAAAATCATTCATTCATTCATTCATACTGTCAATTCTGACAGTAGGAGCTAGGGCAGTGATAGATTATACAGAGCCCTCCAGCCTCACAGGTTACAACGTAAATAGGGAATCTCAAAATCAGTTCCACCCTGCTTTAATACATGTGCACACACAGTCCATACATTCACCTGCCATGCACCATCAGCACGTACATGCACTTCTGCACATAACCTACTCTAGGGGAAGCTAAAGATGTGGGTAAAGAAAAACTGACCGACCATTTAGACTCAATAGGCCAACTGATTTATCTTCCTGAAGTATGCATGTAAAAATGTCCCTTCACTATAATCCACGTTGCCACCACTGACAGTCTCACAAATCATGAGCAGAGAGGACAGCAGTGGTGCTGTGACTCTCATTACAAACGGCCCATTAATTTTGATGGGGCCTGGAACGTAGGTTACAGGCCTATCAGAGTTATGTGTTCATTGGGGACACCACTTCTACGTGGTATTCCACCCTGAGCTTTCACCTCCTTCAAGCAGGCGAAGTCTTGATGTGGAATACTTCGAAATATATGTGGACATGAGCACAGTAATTATGCTTTCCACATGTTATTCCTCAAAAACTCATTATTCCTGTTATTTCCCACCTCCATAATGGTAAAACAGAGGCAGTAAATAATGGGAATGTTTACAGGCCACGAATAAAGGAGAACTAGAGGGGTCCACTTTGGGTGCCCCTTCAATCTCCGATCTAGGCTTTGGGGTCTCACTTCATGCAACAGGCTGAGCCCTGTAGGCCACACATGATTGTCAGGCTCACTCAGTAAAAATATTTTAAAAACCTACACAACTGACAAGGAAGACAACATAGAGGTGAAGTGCCGGCTCTTCAGAGTAATGCAGAGCACATTCCGCTTAGAAAAAGAGTAGGTAGTGTGTGCCGCTACCGACTGAATGATAGCAGTTGTGAAAGCTAAACAGGCATTGGCAAGGCCAGTAGCTCTCACCTATGCGAGAGCTATTGGTTTTGAAAGTGTGATTTAACCATGTTGTACACCAGTGTGGCTGCTGTACAGCACGGCTAAACATTAGTGGGGTGGGGTGGAGTGGGGTAAATTGGAATGGTGTAGATTCGGGTAGAGCGGAGTGTGGTAGATTGGGGTAGAGTGGAGTAGATTGGATTGTAGTGGGGTAGAGTTTTAGTTGGGTAGATTGGAGTGGAGTAGATTAGAGTTGTGTGGTGTGGTGTAAATTGGAGTGAGGTAGATTGGAGTGGGTTATATTTGAGTAGTATATTGGGGTGTGGTAGATGGGATTGGGGTACATTGGAGTGGAGTGGGTAGACGACTGGAGTGGGGTAGACTGGAGTGGAGTCCGCTAGATTGTAGAGGGGTTGATTGGGGTGCAGGGGGTAGACTGCTGTAGAGTGGAGTGGGGTACACTGGAGTGGAGTAAAGGCTAGTAGATTAGGGTGGAGTAGAGTAGATTGGGTGAATTGAAATGTGGTAGATTAGAATGGAATGGGGTAAATTTGGAAGGAGTGAAGGGGTACATTAGATTGGGGTACATTGGGATACATTGGAGTTGGGTAGATTGGAGTAGAGTAGAATGGTGTGGAGCTGGGTACATTGGGTTAGATTGGAGGGGGTATATTGCAGTGAGTTAGACTGGAATGGGGTATATTGGGGTGGGGTAGGATAGATTGGGGTTGAGTGGAGTGGGGTAGATTGAAGTTGGGTGGGGTAGATTGGGAGATTGGAGTAGGGTAGATTGGAGTGGAGTGGGATAGATTGTGGTAGATTGGAGTGGAGTAGATGGGAGTGGGGTACATTGGGGTGGAGTAGGGTAGAATGGATTGGGCTAGATTGGAGTAGACTGGGTTGGAGTGGGGTAGATTGGAGATGGTGGATTGGGTTAGATTGGAGTGAAGTGGGGTAGATTGGGATGGGGTGGAGTGGGGTAGAGTGGAGTGAGGTAGATTGGTATGGAGTGGGTGCGTGGGGTAGATTGGTGTGGAGTGGGGTAGATTGGAGTGGGGTGGACGGGTAGATTGGAGTGGAGTAGATTACGGGAGGTTGGATCGGAGTGTGGTGTAATGGGGAAGATTAGAGTGGATTGGGGTATAGTAGGGTAGATTAGAGTGGGTAGGAGTGGGGTAGATTGGGGTGGATTGCTGCAGATTGGGGTAGAGTGGGGTAGAATGGAGTGGGATAGTTTGGGGTAGAGTGGAGTGGTGTTTTTGTAGATTGGGGTAGAGTGGAGTGAGGTGGGGTATGTTGGGGTGGATTGGTGTAGATTGGGTGGAGTTGGGTAGAGTGGAGTGGGATAGATTGGGGTAGAGTGGAGTGGTGTGTGGTAGATTTGGAAAGATTGGATTGGAGTGGAGTGGGGTGGGGTAGATTAGAGTTGAGTAGAATGGTGTGGAATGGGGTAGATTATGGGAGTGGGGTAGATTAGGGTGGAGTGGGATAGATTGGGGTAGAGTGGAGTGGTGTGTGGTAGATTTGCAAAGAGTGGAGTGGGTGGGGTAGATTAGAGTTGAGTAGAATGGAGTGGAATGGGGTAGATTATGGGAGAGTGGAGTGCGTAGATTGGGGTAGGATGGAGTGGGGTAGATTGAAGTGGAGTGGGCAGATTAGAGTGGGGTAGGTTAGATTGGAGTAGGATGGGGTAAATTGGAGTGGTGTTGCGTAGATTGGAGTTGAGTGGGTTAGATTGGAGTGTAGTGGGGTGCATTGAGGTAGATTGAGATAGAGTGGGCTACATTGAAGTGGGGTAGATTGTGGTAGATTGAGTGGATTGGAGTGGGGTAGATTGGGTTAGATTACAGTGGTGTGGTGTGGAGTGGAGTGGGGTAGATTGTAGTGAAGTAGAGTGGGGTAGATTGAAGTGAATAGGGGTAGATAGGAGCAGATTGGGGTAGAATGGAGTAGAGTTTCGAGTGGGGTATATTGGAGTGGAGTGGGGTTTATTGGGTAAAGTTGGGGTGGGCTAAGTGGATGGGCGTAGAGTGGAGGGTCGTTGAGTGGAATGGCGTGATGTAGAGTGTCTTATAGTGGAGTGGTGTATCGTGGAGTGGGGTGTCCTTGAATAGAGTGGCATGTCATAGAGTGGAATGGAGTGGCGTGGCATAGAATGGAGCTAGAGTTTTGTAGAATGGAGTATGCATGGTGTTGCAGATCACTGCCATTACATACTCCACTTTTTCAATTGAAATGACCATTACATTTGCACAGACATAGTTTTACTGTGCACAAACGATAATGTGTGGAAATGTCATTACCTAGGGTATTGATGTGTTATGATAGTATTAAAATATTTGTTTCTACCGTTATTCAGAATTACAGAAAAATAAACTTAACTCGTACTTTCCTCATTCTGATATATCAGAACATTCCTTTTTGTTGCGTGTTAGAAAAAAAGCCTTTCGTTTCACAGCAAAATTGTCACATAAATTCTCTCACTTGAAGTCAGAGAAATAAAAGTAAGCACCAAGCTCCCTTGAAAGACAGAGCCGACATTTTACCTCGGTCTTTAAATGCACAGCAAATGTGACAAGTTAAGAACAAGATTTAAAGGCCTGATTACAGGAAACAAGCAGTTGGAAAGATACAGTAAACGGGCAATGGTCCACCAGACAGACAAATTTAAGCTGGGCAGCCTAAATCAACAAGTATTTACAATGCAATAGGTATCGCAATTGCGAGATTTTGAGCTCTTGGCATTGTAAATGGCAATGCCTTTTATAATATTAAAAGGCATTGTCATTTACAATACCAATAGGTCAAACTTTGGCAAAAGCGAGACCTATTGTATTGCAGAGCGCAGTGTCTGTGAAGCGGGTGCCGCGTTCACCATTAAAGTAAAAAAAAGAAGAAAAAGAAAGAAACAGAGCGTGGTGTCCCTGAAGGGGGCACCGCGCTCACCATTAAAGTTTAAAAAAAAATTAAACTGAGCCCGGTGTACCTAAAGCGGGCGCAGCGCTCAGCACGCACGTTTATTTAAAAAAAAAAAAAAAAAAAAGCTGAAAGAAAGTGCGGTGTCCCTGAAGCGGACGCCTTGTTCTTCTTAAAAGTAATTTAAAAAAAAAGACATTACCATTATACCGTGAGTGCTGTGGGGGTAGGAGGCAGCCATTTTTAAAGTTAGAGCGGCATAGCGCTCCATACGAAAAGCAGCCGCCATTGTCCTGTGTGGGCGCGCTGAAAATACAAAAAGCAGCTGCCATTGTCCCCATTAGTCAATAAACAAAATAGTGCTCACCGACTTATAACGCAGACCGTGTAACAAGCCAAGTAAAAGGTCCCGTCGTTATAGGAGGTAACAAATGCAGACAAGGCGGTACCAAGGAGGGACTAACAAGCCTATTTACGAATCAGAAGCCAGCATTTACGAAGGACAATGACACAAGCCAATGACAAATATGGACGGAGAGTGGGCGGGGCTTCCAGTGCATACTCCAATACAGCATGCCTCGCAGAGCAGCGCATGCGTGCTGCCTCTAGGCTCGACCTAAAAAATAAAGTCAGCAAATGGAAATCAAGCAAATGTGAGTGACAAACAACAAAGCCAATGGTCAGTAATGGTTAGAATGCATTCCCCAGGAAAGCTTTCAAAAAGCCCACAGATGTAGTTAGCAAACCAGATAGTTGAGTTGTCTGGTAGGCTTTGAACTAAAAAAACAAATCACTGGATCCCATTGTAACTGAATTTGTACTGGCCGTCCGAGAATAACAGGCATTGGCAATGCCAATAGGTCTCTCATTTGTAGATAGTGCTGTTAGTGTTGTAAATAACAATGTCTTTTACCCATGTGTTTTGGTTTGGAGTGAAGTGGATGTATGTGGTGTGGAGTGGAATTATGTGAGTTGGATTGGAATTGTTAGTTGTGGATTTGTGTGGGGTCAAATTGTGTGGTGTGGAGAGGATTTGTGTAGTGGAATTATTTGGCATGGTGGATAGATAGGGATGAGAGCTGAACAGAATAGATAGGAAGACAGAGATGGCTAGGTAGTTTGTGCACAAAGTGGTGAATGTACTCCAGTAAGAGGAGCAGAAAGAGTGTGTGAGAGTGAAAGAAGGGGTGAGCAGGCAACAGATGCATAAAGAGGGAGCGCTTGTGTACCCAGAAGACACCCCAAGAAGAGGAGAAGAGCATGAAATTGAGGGACAGGGGCAATGTGTTCTAATACTGGCCTCTCCTTTTGGATCTCAAGACCACAACTCCCACAGTGCTTTAGGTTGTTAGAAAAGCCTGTGACTGCTGCTCCCTCCATAGCCCATTCTTTTTTGCTTTAACATGTTTGCTTTAACATATAGCAGCACAGGCAGAGGTTGTCAGGACAGTTCTAATCTGCTCGCCTTTATTATGCGGATATTAACTGATGTTTTTGTAGCAAGACCTTTGATGCTTTCCATGCACCCCATGTGATGTAATCGAAATGTCTGTGTTGTCGACTGTTTTCTCATTTAAGATTAAGAGGTATACTTTGATCCGCTGAACCCTGTTGTTGGCAGTGCTTCTATGTGTTTGGAGTTCCTATTGTGTAGCTGTGTTCATCATGGGCCACCACACCTCTCGGCAAGACTTACTTGATATGATCCCACAGGCTTCACACATCACCTCTGCCGGTACATTCTGCTCTGCTTTTCTTAATTTGCCAGCGCTAGCGTCTAATGGCACAACATGGAGGTTGTTGATCTTTAAATCATGACTAGGCTTTCTCTCATGCACACACAGATTCTAACATGTACACATTTTTACCAATGCTTCATAAATATCCTCTCAGTGCAACAAAACTGTTTTCTCATGACATTATTTATCAAACTAGATTCCTGGCAGTTACAAAAATATATACTATCCTTTCATTAAGTTAAAATTCAGTTATTTTGGTAGTCAGCATTTATAGAACAAAAACCCTATTCATATTGTACAAAAACCAGCTATCCAATACGTACATATTTGGCCTGCCAAGTATCACGCATCAGGCGTGACTCTAACGCATTTCAGTGTGGTGTTCCGCATCACCGCACTGAAATGCATTGTCACGCATTTTAATGCTGTCTCTCTGCTGTACCTGCGCTGAAGTATTGGCCACGCCAGACTGCTAACGTGCGCGCCTGTGACCTGCGCCGGCTCTGCTGCTCCCCGCAGACTTGCCGGCTCGGGAGCTGCCACCAGCACAGGCTCAGTCAAGTAACAGTTAATCTTGGGCACTCACCACTGCTGCTACAAATGTATCTAGCTGGCTCCAGGCTGCTGCATTGAAATTCCCGCCCGCGGTGCGGCTGAGTCAATCAGACTACAGCCCGGGCCTGACGTCACCGGACCGAGACAGTCAGACACCTGCCGGGCGGGGCCTGCCCTCACTGGGCCTGCCACCGCACCCACTCCCACAGCTGCCAAGGTTTGACATTGCTTATGTGTGACATTTTCATAGTTTCAGTGTACTTATGAGTGACATTCAACAACCAATGTGTGACACTTAAGAATGACACTTTCTCCCGAGTAAAATCAAGCAATGACATCCATGGAAACAGATAAATACCAAAAGTACACCCATATGAGCAATGAGAAACTAAAAGAGGATCTTGAAACTTCTACAAAGCACCATTACTAGTGTAGGGTGTCAGAGCACTTTACATCATACCCACATTATAGAGAGACAATAATTCATACGTTTGTAATCAGTCTAAAGGAAATGTTACATAAAATAGTGAGGATTACAAGTTGAAGAATCACTTCATCCATACTAGTAGGCAGTATATTTTAAGAGTGTTGGTCTGCATTTAAAACGTACCACTGTGGTTGGTTTTACTAAAAACAATGTATTTTTACCCAAACTAAACCTTTTAGCAAAATTAGGATAATGAGAGTCTTGGGGCGGGGGATAATGTTCTAACCTTACCACGCAGTTTGAATATAAACTCTTCACTGCAGTTCATACATAATTGTGTTATATCACGATTGTAACTTATGAACTGTAAGTAACTAAATAATCTCTGTGACAAAAGCAGTAACCCACTGAGCTACTCACATAAAATGCACTTCAGTGATCTGCATGTACACGTTCTTTGCAGCAGGCATATTAACCCTCTGTGCTACATTAGGATGGGTGAAAACTGTCACTGACAGAATGCTGATGTTGGTCCAGCAGGAACATTATTCACAAGAGTTATCTTGGCATGATTTTAATTGTTGCCAGAAAACTCCTGGAGACACAAGGGATTCAGCAGAAGGTGTTTTTTAATTGTGAAAACATCGTCGTGGTTAAAAGGGCCGATTCCCTGACTCCTCACTCGCAGGTGGAACCAGTATTAAAACAAAAGTAAGTGGGTTCAGCAATGGCTGCAACCGCTTCCAAATACACAGAACACAAGAGCCTCTGCACTGCAAGAAATATAAGTGAAACCGAATTGAAAAAACTCCATCAGGAGAGGGAAGCCTGACTTGCTGAGCATGCGGGACCCTGCACCACAACAGCTGAAACAAACGCGACTCTATTAAAAGAAAAATGTTTCCTACCTTACAACTCGACCCAACTTAAAACTTTGGGAAAAGGAGGCCCCTGCACTTCGAGGAAAACAAAGCCGATAGTGTGTCTCAACTCTGTGCTACACCATCCTGCTGCCGTGGCTGCGCTGAAGTGTCGAGGTCAGGGAGGACAATCAAACTCCCGCCGGCGGCACAGGCAGCTCCTGGGGGCCCAGGTTCAGTGGCAGGAAATTGAAAAAAAAACCACATAATGATGCCTGCCTCGAGCTGAGTCCGAACCGTGCAACATAGTCGGAGTCTGTTCACGTGACCTGACAGACTGGCGCCAGCAGTCGGGTCCCACTCTAGCAGAGGGCGCCAATTTGATAGTAAACGCCCATGTGTGATCTGCGGCACATAGTGTCCCAGGCGGCCGCCAAAAGGTGTCAGTGGCACGAATGGGGAGTGGGTGCGGTGGCAGGCCCATTGAGGGCAGGCCCCGCCCGGCAGGTGTCTGACTGTCTCAGTCCGGTGACGTCAGGCCTGGGCTGTAGTCTGATTGACTCAGCCGCGCAGCGGGCGGGAATTTCAATGCAGCAGCCTGGAGCCAGCTAGATACATTTGTAGCAGCAGTGGTGAGTGCCCAAGATTAACTGTTACCTGACTGAGCCTGTGCTGGTGGCAGCTCCCGGCCCGGCAAGTCTGCGGGGAGCAGCAGAGCCGGCGCAGGTCACAGGTGCGCACGTTAGCAGTCTGGCGTGGCCAATACTTCAGCGCAGGTACAGCAGAGAGACAGCATTAAAATGCGTGACAATGCATTTCAGTGCGGTGATGCGGAACACCACACTGAAATGTGTTAGTCACGCCTGATGCGTGATACTTGGCAGGTCAACACTCCATATTAGTGCCACTGACACCTTTTGGCGGCCGCCTGGGACACTATGTGCCGAGGATCACACATGGGCGTTTACTATCAAATTGGCGCCCTCTGCTAGAGTGGGACCCGACCGCTGGCGCCAGTCTGTCAGGTCACGTGAACAGACTCCGACTATGTTGCACGGTTCGGACTCAGCGTGAGGCAGTCATCGTGTTTCTTTTTTTCAATTTCCTGCCAATGGACCTGGGCCCCCAGGAGCTGCCCGTGCCGCCGGCGGGAGTTTGATTGTCCTCCCTGACCTCGACACTTCAGGGCAGCCACGGCAGCAGGATGGTGTAGCACAGAGTTGAGACACACTATCGGCTTTGCTTTCCTCGAAGTGTAGGGGCCTCCTTTTCCCAAAGTTTTAAGTTGGTTCGAGTTGTAAGGTAGGAAACATTTTTCTTTTAATAATAGAGTCGCGTTCGTTTCAGCTGTTGTGGTGCAGGGTCCTGCATGCTCAGCACGTCAGGCTTCCCTCTCCTGATGGAGTGTTTTCAATTCGGTTTCACTTATATTTCTTGCAGTGCAGAGGCTCGTGTGTTCTGTGTATTTGGAAGCGGTTGCAGCCATTGCTGAACCCACTTACTTTTGTTTTAATACTGGTTCCACCTGCGAGTGAGAAGGAGTCAGGGAATCGGCCCTTTTAACCACGACGATGTTTTCACAATTAAAAAACACCTTCTGCCGAATCCCTTGTGTCTCCAGGAGTTTTCTGGCAACAATTAAAATCATGCCACGATAACTCTTGTGAATAATGATCCTGCTGGACCAACATCAGCATTCTGTCAGTGGCAGTTTTCACCCATCCTAATGTAGCACAGAGGGTTAATATGCCTGCTGCAAAGAACGTGTACATGCAGATCACTGAAGTGCATTTTATGTGAGTAGCTCAGTGGGTTACTGCTTTTGTCACAGAGATTATTTAGTTACTTACAGTTCATAAGTTACAATCGTGATATAACACAATTATGTATGAACTGCAGTGAAGAGTTTTTATTCAAACTGCGTGGTAAGGTTAGAACATTATCCCCCCGCCCCCAAGACTCTCATTATCCTAATTTTGCTAAAAGGTTTAGTTTGGGTAAAAATACATTGTTTTTAGTAAAACCAACCACAGTGGTACGTTTTAAATGCAGACCAACACTCTTAAAATATACTGCCTACTAGTATGGATGACGTGATGCTTCAACTTGTAATCCTCACTATTTTATGTAACATTTCCTTTAGACTGATTACAAACGTATGAATTATTGTCTCTCTATAATGTGGGTATGATGTAAAGTGCTCTGACACCCTACACTAGTAATGGTGCTTTGTAGAGGTTTCAAGATCCTCTTTTAGTTTCTCATTGCTCATATGGGTGTACTTTTGGTATTTATCTGTTTCCATGGCTGTCATTGCTTGATTTTACTCGGGAGAAAGTGTCATTCTTAAGTGTCACACATTGGTTGTTGAATGTCACTCATAAGTACACTGAAACTATGAAAATGTCACACATAAGCAATGTCAAACCTTGGCAGCTATGAACATACGCCGGATGTATTTAAAATACATAACTAATAAGCTATCTAAAACGGACTAGCCCAACACGACAATAAAATATACGATATCTTTTTTGATCATTCATTCAGAAGAATGATAATTTCCCCCGCACACAATGAATACAGCACAGTGCACGCTTATCTTAATCACATCTATGACATAGACAGTTGCATGGAAAGCTGCCCTTAAGGTATAGTCATTGCACTATTAAAAACTAGTGACATGCTCAAATAATGTACCCCGTAACTCGAGGTTATCAGGGACACCATACACCAATCCTGGCAACCAATTGCATTATGGGAAGTGTAATTGTAAGTCAACTTCATTGAACCGGTTTGAACAATGTTCTATATTACAATGGACTTAATATGGATAAAGGAACATTATTTTTTATAATGCAAAGTAGGTACAGCGAGAAACCATCTCTAGAGACTAGTCTGATCAAGCAGCAACATCATCTGGGCCAGGAACACAGTGTATGTGAAGGGCAGACACCACCACAGGGAGAGACTACGCACAACTGGCATTTTGAGCAGGCAGAATGGGTGCATCCAGCATTTCCTAACCTTTGCTAAAGGCCCACTATCTGTACCGGCACTGGCGGCTCTAAAGCACTTTACAGTCCGCCATTATCACACATGCTGAAAGATATACATTAGCCTTTACTTGAAAAACACAGCTTCCTTCCACACTGTACATGCTGCCAAATGAGCAGCTTGCAAACCATCCGTGCTAAACTGTCCCTTAGCGCCTAATCACCATGAGCAGAGACATTCGAAGCAGCTAATGACAACGCAGTCACGTACGTCTCAGTCGTAATGACGGGGAAGCGCGAAAAGCAGCGTGCAGGCGGCAACCAGAACCTAATATTAAAAAAGAACAAACTACTAGTTCTAGTCAAGAATTGTAAGTGTAATCATACTGATGGTTTACTAAACGAGCCAGAGCATATATCTGGCTTTAGAAGCCTGTGGTGCGCAAGGAAAGCCAAGAAAATATATAGCCTTGTAAATCGTGCAAAAAGGGTAGTATGAAAATATGTTAGTCTCTTCAAAATTTAAAATAGAGTTGGGCGAGCTGCGCACAGCAAAAGAAAGGTGTGGCCGCCATACTTAAAGATAAAGCGCTGCGTGCCGTGTTGATCATGGGAAACACGAAGACTTCAGATGGATGTCAACAAAAGTTGCAACCAGGATACATTTTTTTAAAAATGTGCCGAAACTAAACATATGGTCGATAGTGAAAGGATTCATGTAGCCGGGGCAGTCTCTAGGGCGGGAACAAAACAGCCAACAGGTAGGACAAATGTAAACATTTACCGACGACCGCAAAGGAATTTCGAACGCCAGAGGAAACAACCAATGAAAAGTTCTGGGTGTGTTGAAAGCCCATAGAGTGAATTTTGCATGTCTCGAGGATAGCGCCATGCGCGCTTCCTAGGCTCGACCCAAAGACTAAAAGGTGTTAGTGTAAGTCAGAGTTGGGGAGCTTATTCTCATGGGTAACATACAATAGGTTTTCATTGAACACCCTTCATTATTGGAGCAACCCTCTCCACATAGGCAGAACTAAGCACCGTTTCAAGGAACATCACAACCCTATCACATGTCGTAGGTACATGTGTCTGCCTACACATGGCATTTTGGGGGCACTCGTAGCATAATGAGCATGGGTCTTCTGTAGATGACATGGAGGTGAGGTGATAAACTTAATATGTTATTTATAAGCATCCTGATCTCACCTTCTTGAAGACTGTGGGCATGCATTAGAGTTTGACGCATGGGTATTCGTTACATACTTGATTGATAGGTTGTCTCCCTTAGTAAGATGTCTTGTTTTTTAATTCAGAGGTTTTTATTGAAATGTGAATCCATTTGGCTGCTCATGAAACAAATATTTTCGCGTATTTACACAAAGTGTCAGTTTTTAAGTATTTATCAAATGATCATTTTAACGTATTAATTTTTTACTTACTCTTACAGCCTAAATGATTTTATTAAAGTAAAAGAGAAACTCTCCTGGGCATTCCACGTCTTCCCCCAAACGAGACTGTATCACCTCTCAAGTACAAAAAAAAAAGTCGTCAAAAATAAGTTTATTATGACCATTGGTCTTTAAACTACATAAAACACCATAAAACAGTTAAAAATACAATAAGTTAAAATTCTATAAAAGAACCATAAAACGGGATTAGGGGACTATTACAAATTCATTATTTCTTTGTCTCATAAAAACTTGTTTTCCTAGTATCAATTTAATTTGTTAAACCAATTCCATACTCAAATTGTGAGCACGATCCAGATGCGTAAAGGTCCAACATTTAGTGACTACTTTAAACAACTAAAATTGTCCAATTAGACTCGTTATTTGTCACTCCCTGGTCCACTTTTTCATTTCCTATTCCATAAGGAACCTCTTTGCGGCTTGGATAAACTTCGCCAAAGCAATTGCAATGTCAAGGAACTGCATATCAATAAGGAGCTCAATTGCTTGCATCCTTGACCTTGTACCATATTTTTAAAAAACTGGCCATAACAACAGTTGACGCAGAGCTAACAATTTTTGACAATCCATTAAGATGTGTACACAGGTACATTTTATGCCCATCCCGCATGTACATTTTCCATCACCGTCCATTAATATACTTTTTATTTTCTCATTTGCACGTGCGGGATTAATGCCTACTCTCACCTTTAACAATTCCATTCTCAACCATTGATTTGGTAAGGTGTCTAAATACGGGTACCAGTTATCATTTCTCCAGCTATTTAACATAAAATGCACACTCTTTTTGTTTCAGATAATCCATATCAATTTGTCTAGACTTTTCCTTCCCCAAGGATTTTAGAACACTCTTCCGTTCTTCAATTTTCACCTTTAAATTGTCACAGATGGAGTGGAGTTTCTTTCTTGTTGCTTTTGCCCACTTTAATTCACTCTGTTGAATCTCCCTCATACACCAACGTGACACTTTCTCCTCTTCCCCTGACCCTAGCCGTTTCCAAAATCTACATAAATTTACTTGAACCTGTATGTTCCATGCTAACAAGTCTAGTTCTAACCTAATGGCCTGTATCATTGATGAGCTGGGCAATGACAACAGGGTTTTTAAACATTCCCCTTCCTCACTGTCCCAGGAGCATTTCCCCCTAAACACAAAATTTCTGCTCCATATTGCATTTGAGGAGGGATCATTGCATTGAAGGCCTTCAACATGGGTCTGTGCGACATAGCTCCATAATTACTGTTAAATGTTTTCAACCCGCAAACTGAAGCTAAGCCTTTTGTTTTCTGGGCCTGTAGGTGCATGCCCCAATTTAAAGATTTATCAAACCATATTCCCAGGTATTTGTATTCATTAACAACTTCTAATTTCGTTTGCCCCAGGAACCAATTGCATTTTTGGTCTCTTTCCAAAGCACAATATTTTTGTTTTTTCCATATTTACTGTTGGGTATTTGGATGTACAGTATGTATCAAATACATTTAACTTCCTTTGCAGACCTAGTTCTGTTTGATCAAGAATAACTAGATCATCTCCGTACAGTAAGCAGGACAAATGCTTCCCATTTACCTTTGGGCTTGCACCTCTTTCAGTCATTAAAAAGGAAGGCAGATCAGCAAGGAAAATTGAAAAAAGGAGAGGTACCAATACGCAGCCCTGTCTTAGGCCGTTATTGATTGCTATCTCTTGTGTCAAACCCCCTATTGTGTCTTTAATAACCTGAGCCCAATTCTCACTATGCAGCTCTTGGATGACTACTAGGAGTTCTTCAGGAATATTATATCTTTTTAGCGTCTCCCATAGGCATTCTCTATCTACTAGATCAAATGCAGCCCGGAAGTCAACAAAACAGCAGTATAATTTACCTTGCTGTTCTACCGACTTCCAAGCTAAAGCCCACAAGGCAAAGCAATGATCGAGGGTTGAGTGCCCCTCCTTAAACCCTCCTTGTTCCACAGGGACAATCGCATGTAACTCAACCCAGTCCTTCAGTTTGCCCAAAATTATTTTGGAGAACACTTTCACACCGATATCTAGCAAATTGATTAATCTATAATTCTTTGGGTCCTTTCTGTCCCCTTTTTTGTGCAGAGGCCGGATTACGGCTACCCTCCATGATTTTGGTATAGTACCTGAGACTAGTACGGCAGTAAACATCTTAGAGAAAAATTGGGCCCACCAGTTTAGCTCTTTTTTAATTATAACCGCGGGTAAGTTATCTGGCCCTGCAGCACGGGTTAGATTTAACTTCCTAATGGTGTCCTTCACATTTTCAATGGAGCATAAGGGAATTAGTTCTTTCGCTGCCCGCCACATAGGGATTCTTTCCTCACTTAATTCTGGCACATTGCAAGCCATATATAATTGGCTTAGGTGTTCCTCCCAGGATGCCTCGTCAACTACACAGCTCAAGGTTCCCGGGGATCGACCCGATGCGTCTTGGATCAGCTTCCAGAACCCTTTAATATTTTTTGTTTCTATAGTTTCCAATAGGGAGTCCCAGCATTTTTCTTTAAAACTCCTTTTCTTGGATCTCACTAACATTTTGTATTCTTTCCTCAAATTCAACAAATTATTAAAACCCTCCTGATCATGCCTTAACCTCATACTTCTTTCTTCTCTCCTCAGTATCCTTTTTTTTCCCCTACATACAGAATCAAACCAGCCCATTTGCTTTCTACCCCAGCCTTGCGAAATTTTACCGCCCTTTTCCTTCTTCTTTAGGTTGACTCTGAGGCATTGTACTACCTGAATGATTTTTTCTTCAAACCATGGGACCCTCTGGTTCCATGCTACCTCAGAGGATAGATTTTGTTGAAAACTAACTAATTTTGTTATATATTCATCAGTTAGTTTTGTGGACAAACGTTTTGGGTAATCCATTGATTGCGGTAGAACTCTTTCACAGACTCTTGGGGGACCTCTCACTATTTCACAATAGAGTGGGTGATGGGTATCACCTCTCAGAAAATTGATTTTCAAGTAGCTTTGATTGTACACCTTTATACAAAAGTGGTCCCCTGCTGCCATCACTAACCACATAGAAGGGGAAACAGGGGTCACAAAAAGTGATTGATGGAATGCTTGAATTAATCTCAGCCACTAGTAAATACTGCGGCCGTATCCCAATCCATCGATATTATGCACACCATGTCACCTCAGTTTGGACCCAGCGATATGCAAATAATTCTTTTTTTTTTTAATTATTAAATAATAAACATAATCAAATAACATTTGACAGCAAGCGGGCGCAGTGCACGTGTACATCTGTAGTTGTAACATTACATTAGATCAACATCTGCATCTCTTTCGTTACATTTTCAATCGTATTGTGAACGTCATACGCTTAATTCTCCTCGAGCCTGTAGGGAAGAATCGTTAAAGGGTGTACATATCATACCTCTACTTTTGTTCCATGCCCCCCAAATTTTGGTCCACTTTTGAAGTAGGGTCCCGATCTACCATCTAACCAAAGACCCCACGTCTCATTCTGCACTACCCACCAAACATGACATTCCCAGATAGGCCCCACCAGTCAGACCCTGATAGATGTCCTAAGTTGTCCACTTTCCTTCCGCCTCTTAGCACATGCCACATAGGCCCAAGCCCACCATCTTAGATACCCACATATAGGCCCAAACATACCACCCTAGATACATACATATAGGCCCAAAAGCCCAGTGCCTCTTGCTATCATTTTTTTAAATAAAACAGATCTCGTAGGCTTCACTGATCAGACAGCAGGGACCTGTGCCATCCACCGCGACACCAGCCCCCCTTGTAAATTTCCACAGTTACGAGAATAAGGTTAGCCCACACGTACGTGACATTCTGCTGGTACATCTGGCGGTTTCACAAGCAAGGGTTGCAATATTTTTACTTATGAAACTTTCCGCGCTTGCTTAACTGAAACTGGAAAGACGGCAACGTGACAGAGAAATAATATATAAAATATTAATTTCTGAGCATTTTACGGTAAAAGTTATCCTTTGTTTTTGTGTGTTTACTTTTTGCGGTCAAGAGCACTGACCACCTGCTAAAAGCCCCTAGTTTCACCATGATACCACTTCTCAGTTCTACATAGAACTTTCCACAGTTACTGTAAGCGTGCGGTCAAGGGCCCGCGTCAGGACCCACGTCAGACGTGGGTAGGAGTTATGCATTATGCCATATAAAATGTCTACACCTAGGCCAATGCCCCAAACTCTTCAAACCACTGCCTAGTTGCATGGTGAGGGTTCCCGATCGATGGTTATCCTGACTGGGCCTAGAACTTCTACTTCCAAGGTGGTAATGCTCTTTTCTGATTACTAGCCTTTTGGCTTTGTCAGCCTATCTGATTATTAGCCATTTGGCTTTGTCAGCCTATCTAATTTAGCTCATCCAAACCCAAGCCATTGCATTTGTCTTAGCTTAAACTGCGTAGTCTTGGATGGGGTTGCTTTCTTAAGAAAAGATTTGCCTTCTAGGCACCAGCCTATTCATCATCTTTAAATTCAGGGTTGCCCTTAGGGCAGCTGCTGATAGAATGATATATAGATATATATATTTCTGCTTCATTTGAACAACTGATTTATAACATTGTCGATGCCTTATTATTTATCCTGCTCATGTGTTGATGGGCAACATTTAAATTGAACTGTTTTCTGTGTTTCTGAACTGCTTAATAAAGTGCCACTGTATTTTACATCGTTGTTCCTTCTTTTCAAGTGAACGAGCGGAGTGCGGGTCAGGCTACAGGAGCCGGTAAGCAGAAGGGTGTGGCCATCCATATACCCTCAAACAGTGGCGACCACGAAGAAGAAGGTCTCGGTTGGCGGGTCCTCTACGGTGGCGGTCCTGGGACACACACTGGGGTTACACCTGTGGCTGCCCCTCAGACTCTCCTCTCCTCACAGCCGCCTGGGTAAGTCAGGGATGGTTTTATTTTTTCTTCCTTGAATTTACCTCAGGGTGTGGCGTGTGTGGAGAGGTAGGTCTGGCTGCCTCTGCCCTCCGGGGTCTCCCTTGTGTCTGCTCCTTTGTCCCCCTGTGGTTGACTGTCTTGCCACAACGTCCTCTGTGGCTGGTCACATCTTGCCGAGGCTCTTTGGTGCTTTCCCTTCTGCTCTCATCGACTCAGTCTTGGCTTCCTCCTGCTTGCTTTCTCTTGGCGTTTCTCAGTATTGCTTTGTAGTGCTCTTGGCTTTCACTTATGTTATGTTTAGGTTATGTTTAGGTTCTCTCCGCGTTTTACGGTTGGCGTTCTTTGCTTGCAGAAATGATGGTGTATACATGGGTTTGAAGGTTTGAGGTTTGAGTCCTGGGCACGTCGGTATTTAAATTCCTATAGAGGTTGGAAGTCCTTGGCACTGCTTAACAGTGTCTTAACCCCCTCACAGGTTTGAGTCCTGCGCCAGCACTTGGCTGGCCAAATTCTGACACAGGTTGGGAATCCTTAATACTGTCCACGTTGCCTAAATTCTGACACAGGGCTTTTGCGTCCTTGGCACTGTGCGCAGGTAGCACACGTGTCTAAATTATTATTGTTGCCTCCGGCTTGGATTATTGTTGGCTCCAAATTGGGGTCCTCCTGCTGTGTGCGCTTTAAGGTGTGGTCCTCTCTTCTCTGCGCCATATTATATTATTATCGTTACATTTGACAGTGGTTTTTGCTATATTACATTGCAGTACTTACCTTTCACATTGGTTTCTCTCATATTGTATTACAGTGGTTCTGTTTTTCAGTGCTTTTCACATCTTTATATTTTCATTTCTCGGTTGCTCTCTACACCAGCTGTTCCTTTCTTGTGTTTCCTATTAAGTTGTTCCTTTACTGTGTTTTCTGTTTTCGTCCGTGGCTCAACAACGCCCTGCACCTCCATTCCCTTTCTTCTGTGTATTCCGTGCTAGGGTGCCCTCTTTCAATGCGCCTTCATTTTTTCAGGGCTCTTTCCCGTGTTTTCGCCCATTCTTTCTTCTCCCTTTCTGCCGTGTCCCTCTCTGATTCCATTCTGCATGGCTTGGGTGCTTTCTTTTTTTTATCTCTCAAGTTAATGTCTCTCTCTGACGGGCGCCTCTCTCGATTTCTAACTGCGCCACTCCGAATTGAGGAACTAGCTCTTTCGGAACATCTGGGCCCTTCAGAGATTCCCCCAGCCTTCTTCTGCTCACTGCATTCGCAGAACGAGGAAGTGCACCTCTCCCCTTCGCAGCAGCTCCCCCTCGCCCCTCCTTTCTCTGTCTTCGCAGACTGCTCTTGAACGAAATATGTCACAATGATCACTGTTATTTTTTAAACATGCATTTCGTTTATTTAATGATTGTCTATTTGTTGTCTGTTATCTCTGTTTTTTATGCTTCCGTTCCTTAAGCATTTGTTTGACCTGCTGCCCCACCACGGTTGTCTCCCAGCCCCCTCCCCATCTGTTGCTGCCCTGCCGACTCCACAGTCACTAGCCGAGTGACAGGGCTGCCAGTTATTCCTGTTGTCTGAGTTGCCCCCCACTCTTTCATCCCCGTTAGGGGCAACTCCGCAAGGTAGCTGTTGTCTGGATTGCCTTGTCTTTCCTCACTAGCCGCAATCCCGCTAGGTATTTGTTCACTTACCCTAGTTGCACATTGCACCTTCATTGCGCCTCTTTTTCCTGTCTCTCACACCTTTTGCCTACCATTTGTCCAGTGGAGTCGAATCTCCGTTCCTCCTGTCAGCTCCCTTAAACCCCTTCCTCTCCGGTATGTCCCTTGACCCCCCGCAAATTCTTAGCCTTCTTATTCATTCAGTGCGTGGTACAGCCACTGCAGTCTACCACGCCTCCCTTGATCGTTTTACCCCCCTTACACGCCATCAAAGTGACGTTCTTGCTGTTGCTTGGAACATCTTAGGGATTACCTTTACACCCACCACTGAAATACGCCTTTCCCTCTTATCTCTCACAGACTTACCTCCCTCAGCCACCGCTTCCTCCCAGCCTCCACCACCACCAGACACCACTCGCCCGGATCTGCTGTGGCCTGACCACTCCTCTAATTCCTCTTCTCGCTCCGCACCATCCTTGAGCTCCTCTGTTTATTTTGCTAGTTCTCCCATTGTCATTCCCATAGACGTGGAGTCGAGTACTGACTCCGCACACTCTACAACATCCTCTGAAGAGGCAACACTCCCTACTCTTACCGCCCCTGCCTCTCCCACAGTATCAGCATCAGCCTCTAGCACTGCTCTCCACCAACCACTGTCTCCTGGTAACGAGTCCCCATTCCTCGTGGCACTCCTGCAGGATTATTCCGTGGACCTGCAGGACCCCGCACCAAACGTCCTCATTGTGCCTCCCCTGCTTGCCCACCTCCGCACTTCCAGTCACTGTAGGGAATGTGTGATCCTTCCCCTGATAGCACAGCATCTCACATTTTTGTGTATTTAGTCAATAATCACGTTGTAGGTCTTTCCACTGGTCACCCATCTTCCTTTGTCCACGTTACACCCTTAGCAAGTACTGTCCTTCTCACTATATTTCAAGTTCTAGGGATTGATTATACCCATGCATAGCAGATAACGCTCTCACTAGCACCGTCCTTTCCGCACCCCATTGCCACCAAAGTCAAAGAACCAAAACCTTGCAAGCACTGATATCTCAGGGAACACTCTTGTCCCTCAGTTAGTACTGGTCCCCATGAACAGGATTTTAGGTACCTCTGTTCATAAAACACCGGATTGCATTTACATACGCATCCGCTTAATAGCGCCAGGCTTGGAGATACCCACCACACTAACCACATCCTACCCACGCAACCCGCTACAAAGTAAGATCATTGCTGCTCTCTCTCGTAACCAGCTCCAATTCCCCGACTTCTCCCCTGACGGAATATACACAGGACCACAGGAACTGGACTTAAGAAAAACATTATACCACATTATTATTAGCGCCATAGGAGAGGAACTAGTAAAAGACGTCCTTCCCACTACTTCCGACACCCAACCCTCTCCTGACACTCAACCCTCGCATAACACCTAAGTGCATCCCTTTCTAAACTAGTGACATTCACCCTCAAAGCATTGTGTTTTAAAAATAATTCTTCATGAATGGCATACTGAGCTCTACAGTGTATAAAACGTCCACCCACTTTCACATCTTTTTTATCATACGTCCCCCCGGATCATTACTCACTGCCATACTATCTAGCACGTGGCCAAGGCACCCACTCCAGAGTTATATTGCTGAAGCTTGCTTTGACGGCCAGCTTCGCTTCCCCCTTTATACTCTAGAACAAGAGCGAGACTTGCAGGACGGTGTGTATGATATTGTCATTCAGGCAGTAGCGCAAGAACTCATCAGAGACATTGTCCCTAGCACCTGAAACACGCACCCCTTAATATCAACACCTTCTCTAATTCAGGCCTTGCCTATAAGCGCCCTGCGTTAGACACACCAACATGGCCACTCCACCTCAACATGTTTTAAAAACATTTGGAGGGCAAGAGCAACGTATACTAAAACACTGCAGAGAATTGCATAAAGGTACCTCCAAGATGAGCCATCCCTGGCCGTCAGAAGGAAGTTTTGATCCAATCATACTAGAGCATGCCACCACCTTCCTAGACACTAAGTACTCTGGCACTAAGTTACAGAAGAGAAAGGCTACTTTAGATCTCTGGCGCATTTTTAAAGACAAGGCTCAAACACACTCTGACTTGACACACCCAGCCATACCCAATGCTCCCTCACCTCCCCCGCCATAGCACTTCAGTGGTATGTATACCGAGCGCACTCACAAGGAACAACCAGATTTACCAGTTACCACTAATAATTGTCCGGCTGCTGGTTCACAACCACTACCAAGCAATGCATCTCCCTCACCACACCTTGGTCCAGACACAGACATCACACAAACGGAGGAATTCCAGACTTCCCACACATCACCCAGTCCCCCGTACCACCGCATGGACAGACCACAGACTCCACCCATGCCCCCCGGTGATGTATACCCGCGCCTGACTGAACGTCAGAACATACACATGCCCGTTACCCATGGTACAATAATGGAGACAGCAGTATCAGGTCTCCCAGGCCTCATAGATGCACAACTGTCACTGAAATTTACACCAACTGTCAATACTGCACAACCACGCCCAGGTGAAGAGGATGAGGAAGACTCTGACTCTGCCTCTCAAGCATCATCTCGCCACTCACGTACACCCAGCAATGCCTTCCGTGACACCAGCACTAAACAAGCCGCCGTCTCCAACCCCTTCCTTGACACCGGTACGCAACTGTTCCCAAAGTCGTGCCTCCCACCCCAAACTAGCCTGCCTCTCATTTCCACTGCGCCCTTGGGTGAGGGACCAGGATCTGGCCTTATGACAGAGCAGCAGCAGCTCATTGAGTTCCACAACCCACCATTGCTGTGCATGACTGAGGGACAGCATGCCCCCCTCACAGATCTTCCCACCCCATACCAGAATTGGAGACCGAGTGCAGACTTGAGCAAAAGCATCAGCCTGGAAAGTATCTCGCCAGAGCACCTCGAAAGAGAACTGTCACACATGCATCAACCACCTAGCCACACAGGACAGATAGACACAATGAGACGCATGTCATTTAAATTAGAGAACATGCAGAAAACATTTGCAGACCTGATCGCTAAGGTCAACTCTCCAGCACCACCACGACCACCAACACTGCAGCAGCTCATGCAGGACCACCCACAGACAAGTATCAGTGGGAATGGGGAAGGGATTATACAATCTCTCCATAATGAGCACCCCCACCACTATGACGCTGCCGCCTCTGGAATAACACAAACAGTCACCAACACACACCAAGCCTACCAATCACCAACAGCTTTAGGGCCTGAAAGGACACCACCACTGGTACGAGAAGGTCACAATCCCATATTTGGTGAGCTCCCCATATTCTGTGAACACCCACAGGAACAAGACCCAGTGGTAAGAAGGAAGGTCAGGCCCACCGAAGCACAGAAACTTAAAGTCTTGGGGACACATGGGCGCCCAGACGATATACTATATGACGTCTCGGGCTCTGCTTCCTTGCGTACCGTTAGAATGAAAAATAGACACAACATGAGTCTTAGCAGACCATGCGTACCACAAACTAGCAATGATCTCACTCCCAATGAGATAGTGACATTAGGGGAAGGCTCAGACTATGCAGTTAACCCCTTTTCAGATGATTTGGCAGGCTGGTCAGAGCCCTTAGCACCGCAAATGCTCCCTTGGCCAAGAGAAGGCTCTTTTGAGCCTCAGTACATGGCAACAGCAGTTGAATGTATCCTGAAAGGGGTAGGAGATGAGGATTGGGACTATGAGTACATGCAAGAGAGTTTAAAGGTCTGGCAGAGGTATGCCCGCCAGCATGACTCTACAGGGCCCACAGTGCCACGCACAGGAGTGACGCGCCAGATGCCACTGCTGTACAAAAATGTCACTGATCCCCCCATCTATATCCCGTGGTCTACACTAGACAAAGAAAATCTCCAAAAACATCTCCCACCCCTTACCGAGGGTGCTGGAAAATGGATTGCGGCTTTTGAAAACTACACCACAGGTAACAACATAGCTATAGGAGATGTAAAAAGCCTGCTGATCTCCCTCATCGGAGAAGACGCAGAAGATCTCTTCACACGTGTCCATGCCAACCTTACAAAAACAAACACCAAACATGTTGGTGTTTCCTTTAATGAGATCAGAACACTAGCATGGTCTGAGTTGCGTAGAAAATTCCCTGATGTTCCCGATATTGGGGCTCTGTTGTCACAGACCATGCAACCCAATGAAGACCCTGCCAACTATCTCTCCAGAATGAAAGAAAAATGGCATCAGGAGTTAGGGCAACGATGGGATGCAGCAGGAGGGTACGGAAGACTATTTTATCACACAATAAAAAAGGGTCTGCCCACTGAAGTGCAGGAAAAATTAGATGGCATAGTAGCCATGGAATGTAAGCCATGGCCTGAGATACAGGACCACATTATACATTATTGCAAGAAGAGACAGGAACAGGAGAAGAATAGACAGCTGGCCATAGAGAATGCCGCTGCCAAATTGGTGCAGCAGAAACTCAATAAGAAAAAAGACAATGCAGACACAGTCATGTTTGCAGCACCGGTCACTCAGATGACGGCAGTAACATCCTTCCACCAGGCTGCCATGAATGCTCTTGCAGGCAACGCCCAACCTGCCCCACAACAGGTTCAAGCACAACCTGCCGTGCAATACATACAAGCCCAACCCCAGCCTACCATACAGTATGTCCAGCCACAACCACAGCCAATTTTACAATACATGCCAACACCACCCGCTTACAGTACCAACATACAGCCCTACTACAATAACAGACAAAATATGAACAGGAACACCGGTGTACAAGGAAGAGGGCGAGGGATGGGACAGCAGAGGTTTCCACAACAGCCAGGACTAGGGACCCCACCGCTCATCTGCTACTATTGTCAGAAACCGGGCCACATACAAAGAGATTGCCACAGTAAAATGCGTGATATGGGTCAGCAATACATGGGTCCCGGTTACCAAGCACCAGCACCATTCCAACAACAGCAGCGCACGCAACAACACCTTCAACAGCCCCAAATATTATACTCTTATGCCCAACCAGCACAGCAGCAGCAACAAGTGCAGCTCCAAGCACCCATAATGGCCCAAGTTCAGCCATCGGCCCAACAGGTGCAGGTTCCAATGCAACAGCCACAGCAAGTACCTGCTTATCAAGTGGTCCCCCAAACCCAAAACAGTGTACCCCTAGGAGGAACGATTGTTGCCTCCAACAACCCCTTTACCCAGGGCACCATCCAGCAATATCAGACTGGAGGATACACTGGCTAGGACAGCCCACAGACAACTCTTGTGTGCCCAATTTTGTCATGCACCAGCAATACTGAGGAGGACCCTATTGCTTGTGTTACGATAAATAACAAAACATATAGCTTTCTTGTTGACACAGGTGCCACATACTCCTGCATTACAGGTGGCCCTCTGCCCATTTCTGACCAAATAGCGGACACACAGGGATTTTCTGGGGCAATAGCAAGGGTCCCCTTCACCAAGCCAGTATCAATTGAGATAGGAGGCCAGGTAGTGGACCAGCCACTGCTCTATTCACCCAGGTCCCCAGTCAATCTTTTAGGACGTGACCTCATGGCCAAACTAAACATGACTATCCACTTTGATGAAAACGGAACAATGATTTGCTCCATACCAGGTACCCCACTAACTAGGATAATGGCAGTCACTGCGCATTCTTCCTTAAACAGCCAGGTCAGAGCACGTCCAGTGGATGAGCACGCCTTCTCTGCAGCTGTCCACACTATTGTCGCCATCACTCCTGAATTACAAGGCCGCATTGTTCAGTTACCAAAAGAGTTTCTTTTCAGACCCCAAGCATCAGGCTCACAGGCATTAGTCAAAAACGTGACCCTTGACATATGCGCCCTTGAGATGACACCCACCTACGGCGCATTCCTGGCAGGGGATGACAACGCTCATACTTGGGCTTGTGTCATTTTCATTGAACCTAAAGGATTGGTTAGAGACATTTCAGATGCCCAGTTATTTGGATCCCCTGAAGATTACTCCAAAACAGAGATTATTTATCAAAACAATGTGCCCATCTCAGTGACAATGGAAATTAGAACACCAACCGTCACCCCTAGCTATGACTCTGTCCGAGAGGCGGATTTGGCCCAAGTACCAGCACATCTTTGGACAACAGGCCCAAACGATGTAGGCCTTATCAGCTCTGCCACGCCATTTAAGATAACTCTCAAACAAGGCGCTATCCTGCCAAGAATAAAACAGTATCCCTTGTCCAAGGCAGCAGAGGAGGGTATTGCCCCTACCATACAAGCATTGCTGGATCAAGGAGTAATATATCCTTGTATCTCTCCCTGCAATACGGCCCTTTTTCCTGTGCGCAAGGGGAAGACAGATCAATGGAGGTTAGTTCATGATCTTCGCGCCATCAATAACAGTCATACCAGAGTTCCCCATCGTCCCAGACCCCTCTGTCATCCTCACAAACGTCCCCCCCCCGATGCACAGTACTTTTCGGTCATCGACCTGAAAAATGCTTTTTTCAGCATTCCCCTGCACCCAGACAGCCAATACCTATTGGCTTTTACATTCCGAAATGTGCAATTAACATACCGAAGACTGGCTCAGGGGTACTGTGAGTCCCCTAGCATCTTTAACAGGGTTGTCAAAGAAGACTTGTCCAATTTTCAATGTGACAGCACCCTACTGCAGTATGTCGATGACATACTGCTTTGCAGCCCCACAGAACAACAATGCAGGAAAGACACTATCTCCTTACTGACCACCCTGGCACAAAGAGGATACAAAGTTGACAAACAAAAGTTACAATATTGTCAAAAAGAGGTACACTACCTAGGTCAGCTACTGTCAGCATCAGGCAGACGAGTCACTCCAGGTCGAGTTGAGGCAATAACAGGCACGCCTGAACCACAAACTGTTAAAGACATGCACAAATTCCTCGGCCTGGTGAATTATGTCCGTCAGTGGGTCTTTGATTTCGCAACAATAACTGCCCCATTGCTAAAAGCAGTGAAAATGGGCAAAGACAGACACAACAAAATAGAGTGGACACCTGAAATGAGAACAGCCTACACCCAGCTCAAAGATGAGATAACAAATGCACCAGTGTTAGGATCACCTGATTACACAAAAGAATTCTACCTATTCACCCACTGTGATGGTCTAGTCATGACTGCAGTACTCACCCAGAAATACCCCATGGGCCATAAGCCCATTGCCTACTTCAGCGGCATGCTGGACGCTGTCATGAAAGGTCATTACCCCTGCGAGCAAGCCCTTGCTGCCGCAGCATTTGCTGTTGAGAAAAGCACCCCCATTGTAATGGGTTCCCTACTGACTCTGTACACCGAACATGCTGTCTTTGCAATAATACAAAAAGCCAAGACAACATTAACAACACAAAGAGTGTCAGGTTACGAAGTCATACTGTCATTGCCTTCTCTGAAAATTGTCAAATGCCACACAGTAAACCCTGCCACATTTTTTGCCCACCCCATTGCTACTTCAGATGACGACCCCCATGATTGTGCCACATATTCACCAGATGAGTCAGGAGCAGCAAAAGAAGACCACTTGCCAAACAGTACTGTATATTTTGTTGATGGCTCCTCTACCATTGATCAAGAAACAGGAGTCAGGTACACAGGAGCTGCAGTAATTAGAGCACAGCAGAATGATTCCTCTGATTCCCTAGACATTGTACAGCAGCTCACATTACCATCACATTATTCTGCCCAGGCAGCTGAACTGGTAGCCCTCATAGCTGCCTTAAACATTGGAGCTGATGACCGCATTACAATTTACTCCGATTCTGCATACGTCACCACAACAACACACTCCAGCATCCTTCGCTGGAAAAGGCGTGGCTTCCTTAAATCAGATGGTACACCTGTCATTCACAAGAAGTTACTAGAGGAACTTATTGAGGCCCTTACACTACCAGCTGAAGTAGCCGTAGTCAAATGCGCAGCGCACACTAATGGCCAAGATTTTGTCTCCAGAGGTAACGCCCTGGCAGATTGGGCAGCTAAGGCTGCAGCCAGAGGCCCCCCAGCAACAGGCCCCCCACCTCAAACGACAGCAGAAGTTCCATTTGCCCCCATCTTACTTTCCCAAACACTACCTCCCACAGAGCATGACAACAGCAATGAAGGTACTTCAAAAACACCATCCCAATTACCAACCCCATTTGACATCGACACAACACAGCAATATGATCACACTGCACAATTACACCTCAGAGAAATGCAAGAAAGTGGACCAGATCAAGAGAAAGAGTTGTGGAAGAAGAGGGGAGTACAACAGGACTCCGCCGACTTCATTTACAGACAGACAATAACAGGGAAACCTGTGATGCCACAGGCTTTATTGCAAGTGGCGTTGGACCAACTCCACCTTCCTACGCATGTCACCCGAGATAACATGTCCACCACCTTGCAGACAGACTGGTTCATTCCCAATGCCCATGAACAGATACAATTGTATGTTAATAAATGTCTCATTTGCCAACAATATTCCCCAAATCCGACTCTCAAAACTTTTGCTTCCACAATTCCTAGACCATCAGGCCCCTTCAAAGAGCTACACATTGACTATGTCGACATGATCGATCGCTGCCAAAATTACCGCTATCTCATTGTAGTAGTGTGTCCATTTTCGCGCTGGATCGAAGCTGGACCCTGTGTCCACTGCGATGCCAAAGCAGCTGCCACTTTCCTACTCCGTGAGGTCATTAGTCGCTGGGGCGTCCCAGACGCCATCCGGTCCGACAACGGAAGTCATTTTTCAAACGCCATCTTTTCCTCCCTGACCACAATGCTAGGAATTAAACACAAACTGACATCAGCTTATCACCCACAAAGCAACGGCATCTGTGAGCGCCTCAACGGCTTGCTCAAAAATAAAATAAGCAAAATAAGTGCCACAATAGGAAAGAAATGGCTTTACTGCCTACCCATAGCACTCTTTGCACTAAGAAACTCCCCAAGCTCGGATCACCACCTCACGCCCCATCAGCTTGTCACTGGACGATCCATAAATGTAACAGTTCCGTCCACACGCCCTAAAACAGATAGTGAATGATCTTCCGAAATAGTTAGGGCTGAGCTTTACCAATACTTGTGTCAACTAACCAGCGCAGCGCAGTTCCTTTCTACCCAGGTATCCAAGAGGAAAGAAAAGGGCCCCACCGATCCTGAGCTCCCACCAATCGGTCCCGGGACGCTGATCTTCGTCCGGAAAAACGTCAGACGTTGGAAGGACCCCAAGTTCGAAGGCCCCTTCCAGGTGATAGACTCTGTACGAATCGCTGAGAGAAAAGCATGGATCCATCGCAGCCACGTCCGCTTGGACCCCGCACCACCACCTCAGCCAATGGACTAGAGGAGGGAAATGACATACCATTGGTACCACTCCACGAAGACAGCGGGCTTCCATCCTCCTTTGATGAAGAAGACAATGACCATCGCGTGCTTATTGTTGAGGACCATAATGGAGATGCCAAGTTATGTATTTCACTTGTCCTAACATTCTGTATTATTGCTACAGTGGCCTTGGCCACATTCAACTGGTATATGTTTTATCTTACAACCATTAGGCTGTATTATTCTGCAAATGCTACCACACCATTTTCAGGACAACTAGTTGAACCAGCAGTCACACATGCCCGAAAACACTTCCAACACCACACCGAAGATCCACAACTCCCAGATTGTACCACTGATAGCGCACACACTAGCACACATCCCACTTCCACAGCTGCAGCCCTGGTCCCAAGTACTACTACTACTCCATGGGATGGTATTCTGGACATCACAATAGGTCCCCAATTGCCCTGCCATTCCACTCCCCGCAATATCCGTAGAGTTAAACGAGGTAGGCCAAAGTTTTGGAGGACCCGTAGACCAAAGCCTGAGGTCAAACAAGATTGGGCCACCGCTCTTCAGGACACAATGGTTCACATTGCACACCATCATCCCAGGCCCGACTTCCATTCCACACGTCCTGACAAATTCGATGAGGATCATGGAGCCCATAATGCCCTGTTAGATAACATGTGGTACCGGCACATGTCCAAAATAGGGAAGAAGGTAACAAAAGAAGCATGTTTTGTGTGCTCATACATTCCTCATGCCATGGGTGCAGACAAACTGATTTTTCCACAAGAAGTCCCACCCCCAACCGCCAAATGTCTCCTCCATTTGTTTCTCTGCCGTATACACGGACTGATCCAGCTTCTGTCAGCAGAACTAGATGCTGTGTTTGTAAACACCACAGCGTGGGATTATAAGTATATCTCACATAAAGTTATAACCGACACACAAGAATTCCAGAGGGAGTTAGAACACGATTACACGGCTGAAACACCTATGATAATGATACAGGGTTATGAGGATTTCGTCAAGGAAGTTGGGTATTTTCTCTTTACAACACCCTCACCAATATGCCAAGCAAAAGAGAGCAGGCGAATTCTAAACGACACTTCACGCAGGATTAAATACCCATGTGATCTCAGGGCTGCACTACATGTGCAGGCCAACATTTATTTTAAAAATAGATGGCATGGCCCACACAACCTCACCTGTAAGGCAGCTTCCCTCGGAACACCATTTATAAACACATCAGGGGTAGATCAAGATTGCGAACATGACATAGATTGGGATGTTGAGACTCAGTGCAAAGAGGTATGGGCACAGCAAACCAGAAGGTATACCTTTGGTAAAGATACAACATACAAATGGAAACAAGCATACAAGCTAAAACATCCTCTTCTTTGCTTCCTAGGTAATGGCACACGCCCTGTGGGCAGCAACACCAACTGCAACACAACTATCTTTAATTTGGACCTCCAAGACGGCACCTCCGGCCTCATGGACATCTTTTGGGCATGCGGAGAACGCCTCGATCTCCAGTTGCCTCCTCAATGGAATGGCCTATGCACCATGGTCACTATGCATGAGCTGCATCTCGTTGTCCTGGCATCCAACATTTCCCAAGTGCTTGATCACCCCATGACAGGTGATGTCACCCTGCTCCACCGGCACCGAAGGAGTGCTCAATATTTTGCTAACGACGCCTTTAGCGAAGTTCCTGAAGAATTTCGCCTGTTCAATGGCGCCCAGGAATTCTTTGGGGGCATGTGGCCCATCTGGCAAACATCAGCTAATGCCCGATGGCTGCAGGTCACACGCTACGAACTAATGACTCTGATAAATAACACCCGAGATGGGTTCAACGCAATACAGGAAGAGTTACGGCCTTTAAGGCTCATGGTTCTAGGGCATAGATATGTTCTAGATCAGCTCACAGCTATGCAGGGTGGGGTATGCGCTTCCATAGGGAAAAGCTGCTGCACGTTCATACCATCAAATGATGCCGCTAACGGGTCACTCGCTAAGGCCATAGAGGACTTGGACAAATTGGGAAAGAAGATGCATGACGAGGGAGGTGCCGATGCAGTTCCTATTACGGACTGGTTCAACTTGGACTGGATGCCTTCATGGCTATCTGCTATCTTGAAAATTGTGTTACCTATTTGTTGTGTGCTCATGTTAGTGAGTTGCGGTGCACAGGTGATAATCAGATGTGTCAACAGATGTAGCACCAAAGCGGTAGGAATGAATTACGCTAACACAGGAATTCATCAGAATGCACATTACCAGGTCATGGACCGCGTTCCTGGGGATGGGAATGGGCCGACCCACGTACAATTCACAGAACTAGCTGCCCTTGACGCTTCTCCCAACACACCCACGGCTCCACCAGTTCCGCCACATAGATTCGCCTTGAGGGAGGAGCATGACACTAAAGAGTATGACCAGTTAGTTGGCAATGATGGTGGAGAATATGTTACCATAACACCAGAAATGCCACCCCAGGCTGCGTGCGTGTACGTTAATGACCCACTCAGCATGCACCAGACACCAGAGGGTCCAGCAAAGTATTGTATCAGAGATGTGTTCAACAATGAACAAGAGGAGGGATATGAAGTAGGGTCCCGATCTACCATCTAACAAAAGACCCCACGTCTCATTCTGCACTACCCACCAAACATGACATTCCCAGATAGGCCCCACCAGTCAGACCCTGATAGATGTCCTAAGTTGTCCACTTTCCTTCCGCCTCTTAGCACATGCCACATAGGCCCAAGCCCACCTTCTTAGATACCCTCATATAGGCCCAAACATACCACCCTAGATACATACATATAGGCCCAAAAGCCCAGTGCCTCTTGCTATCATTTTTTTTAATAAAACAGATCTCGTAGGCTTCACTGATCTGACAGCAGGGACCTGTGCCATCCACCGCGACACCAGCCCCCCTTGTAAATTTCCACAGTTACGAGAATAAGGTTAGCCCACACGTACGTGACATTCTGCTGGTACATCTGGCGGTTTCACAAGCAAGGATTGCAATATTTTTACTTATGAAACTTTCCGCGCTTGCTTAACTGAAACTGGAAAGACGGCAACGTGACAGAGAAATAATATATAAAATATTAATTTCTGAGCATTTTACGGTAAAAGTTATCCTTTGTTTTTGTGTGTTTACTTTTTGCGGTCAAGAGCACTGACCACCTGCTAAAAGCCCCTAGTTTCACCATGATACCACTTCTCAGTTCTACATAGAACTTTCCACAGTTACTGTAAGCGTGCGGTCAAGGGCCCGCGTCAGGACCCACGTTAGACGTGGGTAGGAGTTCTGCATTATGCCATATAAAAGGTCTACACCTAGGCCAACGCCCCGAACTCTTCAAACCACTGCCTAGTTGCATGGTGAGGGTTCCCGATCGATCGTTATCCTGACTGGGCCTAGAACTTCTACTTCCAAGGTGGTAATGCTCTTTTCTGATTACTAGCCTTTTGGCTTTGTCAGCCTATCTGATTATTTGCCTTTTGGCTTTGTTAGCCTATCTAATTTACTAGCCTTTTGGCTTTGTCAGCCTATCTGATTATTAGCCTTTTGGCTTTGTCAGCCTATCTAATTTAGCTCATCCAAACCCAAGCCATTGCATTTGTCTTAGCTTAAACTGCGTAGTCTTGGATGGTGTTGCTTTCTTAAGAAAAGATTTGCCTTCTAGGCACTAGCCTATTCATCATCTTTAAATTCAGGGTTGCCCCTAGGGCAGCTGCTGATAGAATGATATATAGATATATATATTTCTGCTTCATTTGAATAACTGATTTATAACATCGTCGATGCCTTATTATTTATCCTGCTCAGGTGTTGATGGCCAACATTTAAATTGAACTGTTTTCTGTGTTTCTGAACTGCTTAATAAAGTGCCACTGTATTTTACATCGTTGTTCCTTCTTTTCAAGTGAACGAGCGGAGTGCGGGTCAGGCTCACAGGAGCCGGTAAGCAGAAGGGTGTGGCCATCCATATACCCTCAAACACTTTTGCAGGCACCCTCTCCCTTCATATATCACCCTCTCCGCTTGCATGCACCAGTTCATGTCTGCCTCCCACTCTCGTAACCTGAGCCCATTGTCACCTTTCCAGGTTCTTGCTATATTACGCTTCGCTACAACACATCCAAGGGAGACCCAGGTTCTCTCACTGGCCGTCAGATCAGTTGCACCCCATACATTGAGGAGACACCATTGGGTGAGATCTCCATTGTCTTCCGACAGATCTCCAGCATTTTTTTAAAGTATTTTCACCCAGTATACCTGTAGGATAGGGCATTCCCACCACTGATGTATGTATGTCCCAACCCGGCCGCATCCCCTAGGGCATAGCGAAGTACCCAGGGCCCCCATCTTCGCCAGCACCACACTGGTGTAATACGCTCGGTGTATAACCTTGAGTTGGATTAATTTAAATCTGGACCGGATCACCACCTCTCACGGGGAAGCAAGAGCCTCCTGCCACTCCTCATCGCTCATTTCGCCCACGTCATCAACCCATTTTTCTCGTATTTTCCCCACTTTGTCCGGTGTATTAAGTATCTTTTTATAAGTCAAAGAGATCGCTTTCTCCTTGAGGTAGTCATCAAGGAGTCTATCCTCCAGAGGCGACGAGGCCGGGAGATCCGAGTCTCTTGGGATTGTTTTATGTAGCGCATTTCGGACCTGAAGGTATCTAAAAGTTTCTCTTGTGTTTAATTCGTAGTCCCGTTGGAGATCGCTAAAGGGGACCACCTTCCCCTTTGCCCATACATCCCCAACCTTCGAGAGACCAATCATGTCCCATTTATCGAACCTTGAACGTTTAGCCAGTAGCCCTCATCGATCCGTCTCTAATAGGGGGGTGGCCAGTGTGATCTTGTCTTTCCAACCCAGAGCCGCTGTTACTGTGTGCCATAATGCAACGGTGGTCGAGGTTGGTGTATATTTCGGCCTTTTTTTTTTCCCTCTGTAGATTGCTCTTAAGTAGTTCCCTGGGGTCATGTTATATCTGTCCATCCTGTAAGCCGGCTCCGTACCTGGCCAGTGTGTCCAGTGATTAGTGACGATTAATTGAGAAGCCCAATAATAACTTCTGATTGCTGGAAGGGCAAACCCTCCGTCGTACCAGCTTTTCATAAGTTTGGTCAATGCTATACGTGGAATGCCATTGTTCCACAGAAGTGTCCGGACTTCTGACTCTATATCTTTAAAATACTTGTCTGGGACCTGGTATGGTGCATTTTGTAGGCCTTAAACAAAACTGGGTAATGCCATCATTTTGTATAAGGAGACCCTTCCTAGCAACGTAAGAGGCAGGTTCTTCCAATGTTGCACGCCGTTTTGCAGACGACGAAGGGGGGGCAGATTATTATCATAGAATGCCGTGTGTCATAACGAAGATACCTAATTACCTAAAGCCTTCGGTTACAATCTTAGCACCACCGTTGATGGGAATTTTGGGACTCCCCCCCCGTGTAGGATATAGATAAGCGACTTATCCCAGTTGATCGTGTATCCGGAGTATTTTTGGAAAAGAGTGAATATATCTAAAATTCTAGGTATTGAGGAATATGGTTTGGCCAAATAAAACAGAATGTCATCGGCATAGAGGGAGATTCTATCTTCCCACTCCGCCGTCCAGTTTAGTCCTCTTATCAGGGGGTCTCCTCTAATCCAGATTGCCAGAGGTTCGAGTACAAGTGCAAATATTAACAGAGATAGTGGACACCCCTGTCTAGTACCTTTTTGTATGCAAATAATTATTGACCCAGCACCAATTGGAACAGTTCAGCCCGAACTGCCAAGGCAGATCCTCCCTGAACCAGAACACAAGGAGCCCAGGAGTGGTTTCGCCTAAGTTATGAGCTTATCAGCCAGGTACAGCTTGGTTACAGTGATACAGTCTGCACAGGACCCAAATCTGGGCATATCTGTTCCACTTAAGGCAACACTAAGTACTGAAAAACGAATTCAGGAGTTTTCACTACCAGGATATGTAAAACTTAAAAACACATGTCCTACTTTTTAAATACAATCTGTTTAGGGCCTACTTTTGGAGTGGTTTATATGTATGTATCAAAAAGGAAGGTTTAGGCCTAGCAAAAGGTGTTTTTCTAGGTCGAATTAGCAATTTAAAACTACCCTACAGGCTACAATGGCACGCCTAAGACATGTTTTAAAAAGGCTACTTTTAGTATGGCTGTAGAGGGATAGACCGAAATAAGGAATAGGAGGCGGATCTTGTTTGCAAATTGTGATGTTTATTTGGTACATTGCAATTAAATATAGATGGGTAGTGCTTCACAACTAAAAGCTCTAAAGTGTAGACAGTGAGGAATAGACCAACGTAACACCTTTCACGATGTATGACATCATCTGGTGGTAAGAGCGCGAAGGAGAGTCCTGTTAGTAGCAAACTCTTCACCATTCCCCTTTTCTTCTTTCTTGGTCTGGTGGGACTGTGCCATCGACAACCCTAAAAAAAGAAAGGAATGCCCAAGTAAGCATGTGGAAAATAACACACGAACAACAAAAGCGTTATGTTATATTATCTGGATTTTTAAAGTGCAACTTAACAACCGTGTGGCATCCAGGCACTGGATTAGTTATGTAGGTCGTCTACTGGGTGTTTAGTTAAAGAGCCAGGTGTTCAGCTTCTTATGGAATTTCAGAAGCAAGAAGGGGGTCCTTATGTGTAGAGGGAGGCCATTAAAAGTTTCAGAAAACCAAACATTGGCTGACATGCAACCACCTCAAGCTAAACACCCTAAAAACCGAATTCCTCCAATTGCCCCACCCAACCAGTCACCTGTCATTGAGGAATGGTTGAAACAATTAACAGCCCTCAATTGCATGCCAAAAGTTATTGATTCAACTAAACCACTGGGAAGAACTCTCAAAAAGCTCCTTAACATGCAGAAACAAATCACTGCGACCACCAAAGGAGTGAACCTCAAAATGAACATCTTAAGAAAATTAAAAACCTTCCTCCCACCCAATGATTTGAAGTCTGCTGTGCAAGCCCTAGTGATTCCCAGGTTGGACTATGGAAGCGCAACCCTCTGCGGCTTGCCGAGATCTAACACAGCTCCTCTAAGGGTTTCTCTTAACTCTGATGCAAGGCGCATCACTGGATCAAAAAGAAACAACTACATCACCCCCGATTTGAAATCCCTCAACTGGCTGCCGTACGAAGCAAAAATTCAGCAAAACAAATTCTGCATGACCCATAAAGCCCTACACTACAATACCCCGAGATACCTCACTCAGAAGCTGGAACTGTCTGGCGGCTGCAGAAGCTCGAGCACCTTACTGATGAAACCACAGAGATTCCTAAAAAAGAAAACCTGCAACCGAGCTTTCTCGGGTATCACCAGGAGAAGTTGGAACGCCTTGCCCCCTAAAATCAGACTAAATCCTTTTACAGTAGCTTTCAAGAAGTTAAAGTACTACTTATGAACAAATTTCTGCCCGAGATCCTAGGTTCTCCTCTCTTTGGTTCATTCATGACACGTCAGTTACAATCTTGACTATTGCTCTCCTTTTTAGGTTGAGCGTAGACAGCGCGCAGCGCTGCTCTAGGAGATGACCTTTAGAAATCGGTCAGCTCTTTTCAAGCACTCGTGCTTGTGCTGGCATCCACCTTGCGGGAGCGAGCAACGGCGCGCAGGGGCCATCTGTTTCTAATTAGCGTGGCCGCGCTTGTTTACATTTTCCTCTCTCGCTGCTTCCACTGGTCTACATGGGAGGCGACAGGCTTAAATCCCTGTGTATTCAATCACAGGTTCCTCGTGGAATTTCCAGTAGCATCCATGAACTGGTTTGAAATGCTTGTTTTTCTTGCTGTCCCCATGCTAAAACTGGCGTAATAGCGTGACTTCGTGAATTTTGAGGAACAAGTGTAAAGCAAGATTACGCTGGCATAGAGGAATTTCGCACGGCCCTGATTTTAATTCTGTCTTTCTCCTGAAAATGTTGCCATCTGTATTAAGGGATATGCTTCAAACTTAGATTGGGTTAAATTAGCAATTTGTGCTGTATATTTTTTATAAAATGGGGCATACTGCTTAGGTGCTTAGGGCGTGCCTTTACTTTCTTTACGTTGTTTCCCTACCTGTCCGTGCACAACCAAATATGCAAACTGTGACGTTAGTTTGAGCATCGGAAGAATTCAGTACTATAGGGGGTCTCATCACGCATGGGTTTGTTTCTGGCCGTTTTCTTAATTTTTGCTATAAAATTAAGCAGTTCTGGGATTCACATTGACATTTGCACACTGCACGAGTACAGTATTATGTTTGTGCTATTTAGAGAAAGGCGACGAAACTGTTCCTTTTATAGCATTAATGGTGTATAGATTAATTTGCTTTACACACTCCTGCCATCTAGTGGTTAATCCAGATTTGACTAGTGCCGTGTTTTCAAAAAGTAAGAAGACAACGAGTATTTTCAAAGACAATTGATTTGGTTTCCATTTTTAGTCATGAGTAAACTTGCAGTGAAAAAGCAAAGTAAAATATTTATTTCAGTATAGAGTGCATCTGAGATAAAGATTGTAATGTGTGATGGGTATAGATTGCCTAGGCAACACCTACAACAAGCACTGGTAAATGAATTCGGTTTCGCCTATGTAATTAATAACCTGTTTTTTGTTGTAAATTGTAGTTTGGTGAGTTCTAACACCTGAAGTTTTTTAGTGTGCAACAGGGAAGATGTGAGTTGCTCTAGCGCACACTGAGTCACACGTGAGGCTTTTTATGTAGACCACAGGCAGACGTAAGGTGGTCCAGGGTGTACCAGACTTGAGTGCTATAACCTGACTTTGAACTCCTTGCCTGTTAGTGCAGACACAGTGCACCTGTGAAGCACTGATCACAGCAGGTGATGTGGCACTATTGGCAGAGCTGTCGACTTTGGAACTGGAGGAACGAGGTTTGAGTCTTCGATAGGCAAAACAGCCAGTGGTTCTGGGCAATTCACTTAATCTCCCGTGCCTTAAAAAAACAAGCATTGGCATAGCCAAAATGTCTCGCTTTTGGGACCTTATAAGTATTTAGTTATGCAGCACAATATCCTTGGTGCAACAACATTAACTGTTGCATGGCTAAACCCTTATAAGGTCCCAAAGGCGAGACCTATTGGCTGTGCCAATGCTGGTTTGTTATTGTGTTTGATCTTTTGATCCTGATATTGTGTTGTACCCTCTCTTATCAGGGGTGCTGCCTTATCCTTTTTTGTTATCGACTTTGATATGATTGATTCTATTTGTCTCTGAATTATTGCAAGGTGCTCTGATACCCGCAAGGGTCATGCTCGCGCTATATAAAACTTTCAAAATATATAACTACGTCCCTATCCTGATGTCTGTAGCGCTTCATAATACACAATACCCTTTTAGCAAACAATCCAACTCTTCAACTAGATCTCGAGATTACAGACTTCAATGGATCCAACAACTTAAACTACAGCTTGATATCACAATTGCATTAAGCGAAGCAAGCATGAACAAAATCACACTATGCAAACCATCTTTATCACGCCTCAAACTGTGCTGTCAGAAGTTGAGAAACGACATTAAAATGACAATGACCACGGTCCATATGAGTCCACTAATCAAAGCCACATAATGTGAAGATTCAAATTTAGGTCAATTCATGACACCTCTCTCTCTCACGAACTCCAAGTCCCAACAGGCATCACTTTGGTTTATGTTCACTCACACCCTAGCACTTGTGAAATGGCTTTTCCTATTCATACTCACAAAACTGCTTCAGGAACCCCAGGACAACTGCAATCACTCCACACAACCATAAGGAATTGTGAATGCAGATCAAGGGTCAACTTTAATCTCAGGGCAAACCCAGCTGAACCATAAAGGTACAGGGCCTCATTTATTTCACTTTTCATAGCACCATCCTTACGACACCATGGATGCGCCATATTTACAATATGGCACTCCATGGTGCAAGGATTTACAGATACGTCAGGAATCCTGACGTATCTGGTTTCGCAAAAATGACGCATTGCTGTAGTGTGTTGGATAACTGACACAACTCCCGCAATGTGTCATTACACATGGGCGAGTCCCATGTGAAAAGCCCTGCGTCACTCCTTACGCCTGCTTGAAGCAGGGGTAAGGATTGTGAAGCAGTCAAGTCGTAGAAGTGGCGCAGTGAAATCTCATAGATGTTCATACACCAGTCCAGTCCCCTCTTCCACTCTGCGATCAATGGGAGAACATCTGCTTTCCACTGTCCTGCATTGTCCCTTTTAGCCAGTTAAGCCCACGTAGAGCAATGCCGATTTATAAGGGTCCATTTCAAAGTCGGTGGTGATCTGGAGGAGGATCAGTTCAGGGTCGTGAGGTATAGGTCGCCTGTTGCCTGGCCCGGAAAGAAGGGAAATTGTTCCCAGTAGGGGTGCAGCTTTGCACATCCCCATGTGGTATGTAAGAAATCTCCCTCCTGAGTGCTACAGCCTAGTCAGAGGTGACCACTGCCATCTTCCAGCCCTAACCAATGGATTTCATTCATTCACTGCAGTGGTACACAGTTCCCATAAAATGGACCAATTGAATTAAACAGAGTGGAACAGTTTCAAGTAAATACATTTTGAAAGTCTCTCATAGTTTCATAACAAGGAGCTTCTCATGGACGCAGCGTGTACTACAAGAAATATTGCTACCGTTCCTATGATCCTGCTGAGACAGCTAGGTAGGAACATATACAATTTTGTTTGAACAACAATTTAATAATCTTACGAAAGTCGTTGTGTTGCCTGTGAAAACACATTCAAACATTATTCTATTGGAACATCTCAAGTTTATCCATGTGATACAGGACATTTGTAGCAAACGTCACAAACAAAATGAAGTATGAGGCCTAGAATTTCAATGTTAGCTAAAGTTCGACTTTCAATAGTGCAATGCATTTATTTTTCGAAAAAAACACATTCTAAGAGACCTCCAATGACATTAGGTCAGAGGGGCTGAATCAATATTCATGTAGTGGTTTAGTGGTAAGATGCTAGAGTTATATGATGATTTATAATTCTGCAAGCTGATTTGTTGAAAATGTAATTTTCTTTCCTCACACCACATGAGTTTGCAGTTTTAATGCTTCCTTTTGGAGAAAATGGCTATAAAACCCTTGAAATCGGGGGTGAGCCGGAATTATTTGGAGACATTTTGCCTTCTACTAGGGATTCTGCCTGATTTCTTACTGATTTGCTGCCCCTTTGAGAGTTAGCCTATTTTTGATTTTGCCTATTATTTTGCATTTTTCCTATTACTGAAAGCCTTCATGGCAATGATTTATGTAAAAATACAAAATTACAAGGGGAGTGCTCTAAATATCTTAAAACACCCTAAAGTTTTTAAATAATTCATATCCAGGTAGTGTAATCAAAGTCCATTTCTGTGTTAATTCTTCATTCGGTCCATTAATACACAGGAGCCAGTGGTGTTGAGTCCAGTTTTATTCTTCAAACAAAGATACTCAGCCAAGCCAACGCATTTTGTCCTAACAAATAGGACTTCATCAGGGCTGTGAATAAAATACAACCTTTCAAAATACAACATAGAACACATAAAATAATCAACACATAATTGTAGCGTCCCATCAAATGATTTCACGTCTCGTTATATCAAAGCAATAAATGGACTAAACTCCCACTGACAATATCACAAATGCAAATATATCCTAATCACCAAATCCTTGCATAAAAACGACATATCTGAAAGAGACACGTTAGTGACAGATTCCTTACCTTAGAATATCCCCAGGCGTCAGGCTGGATCCGGAAAGTTTTTGCGTAGCAGTACCCTTGCGCATCGGTAGGCGGCGTTGTGCGGCTCCGCGTCCGTTGTCGGCGTTGTGATCGCCGGGATGACGTCGCGGGAAGTACTTAGACGCCGCCCCTGCGTGCTGACGTCAGTTCTTCTTTTTTCCGCGCCAGTAAGCACAGATCCGGGAAGAGCAGTGCCCTAGTCATTTTTTTACTAACTTTTTGGTGATTTTTTTCACTGTTTTTCTTTGAGTCATCTAGGCTCCGAGGTGTCGGTAGGGATGCCCGGCTTCAAGCCATGCGACGCCTGTGGTCGAATGATGTCGATCACAGACCCGCACTTAGAGTGTCTCTACTGTCTCGGCCGCGACCACGACACGAAGTCGTGTTCCGACTGCCGGGCCTTACACCCGAAGGCTTTGCGAGAGCGGTCTCGAAAGCTACTCGAGGTCCGGCAGTCGGCTCCGCGCCGCACCAAGCCCCGGTCACGGGAGAGGTCGAGGGGCCGGTCGCGGAGTCCTCGCCCGTCATCGGAGTCCAAGTCTTTGCACTCTTCGGGTAAGTCGAAGCACAAAAAGTCTAAGAAGCACCATCGCTCTAAGACTTCGCCTCGCGACTCGGCTGAGGCCCCTGTCGGCACCGTCCCCGCGGCTCCGGAGGTGCCTGTGGAGCCGCCCCCGCATTACCCGTCCTTCCCGGGTTCGGGGGCGACTCCGGCCGAGATACAGAAATTCCTGTCGGCCATGGCCCGCCTCTTCAGGCCTCAAGGCCCCTCCGGTGCACCTTCGGGCCCCGCGGGCCCTGATGGGGTTGCTCCGGCGCCGCCGACGACTCCGGTCCCGGCGCCGCCTGTCTCACCAGCCTCGCTCCCGGCCCCGGCTTCGGCCCCGGCCTCAATCCCGGCTCCGGTGGTACCGCAACCCCCATCGACGCCGGTTGACCTAACTACGCCGACGCCGATGTCCCCGGTGCCGTTCCTGACGCCGTCCGGGGCTCCGGGCGGCGGCGTTCCCCGGTTCTCTCCGGATCCGGATGCGGCGTCGGACCGACGTCGCCCGACACCGGCTCCGGCACCAATGAGACCTTGGGTCCCTGATGTCCCCCCTCCTCCTTATTTTCTGTCGGAGGAGGACCAGGAGAGCTGGGAGGGGTCGGAAGACCCTCTCACACAGCAGTGTGAGTATGATCAGGACTGGGCAGAGGAACTTGGGGATGCCAGTGGTCTGGACACTTCGCCTGACACTGGCATGATGTCTCCTCCTTCCGTGACTACGGAGAAAGGAGCAGCTGGAGCCTTACACCTCCAATTGTCTACAGTGGCTGTCAGGACTAACCTCCTGACGGAAGTGCTTCAGCCGGCAGCTACCTCCTCGGAGCCATTGCTGCCGTTTAATGATGCACTGTCTGACGTTCTTTTGGGCACCTGGTCCAAGCCCGCCACAGGGGCTCCTGTGGATAGGAATGTGTCCCGACGCCATCGCCCTGCTCCGGGCGACCCCTTGTTTCTCTCTCAACATCCCACCCCGAGAGCTTGGTTGTCCAAGCCTCTGCCTCCCAAACCGCCTTCCCTACCGCCCCTCCGGATAGGGAATCCAAACGCCTGGACCAATTTGGGAAGAAGGCCTTTTCTTCCTCCAGTGCTGGCTTGCGGTCCGTCAACACCGCTTGCCTTTTGGGCCGATACTCCCACTCTCTGTGGGATTCGGTGGCGCTCGTTTTGCCCCAGTGTCCTGAGGAGGTCCAGACACTGCTTACCCGCACCATTACGGAAGGAAGGGATGCGGCAAAGTACACCATCCGTTGTGGCCTTGATACCGCCGACTCGCTGGGCAGATCGCTTGCAACGACTGTGGCGCTGCGTCGCCACGCCTGGCTGAGAACAACTGGTTTCTCGGGTGATGTCCAGAATACACTCATGGACATGCCCTTTGATGGAGTCGGTCTTTTTGGTTCCAAAGCAGACCATGCGCTGGAGCGCTTTAAGGACTCACGGGCTACTGCCAAGTCCCTGGGCCTTTCTGCTGTGCGCCCTCCGCTAACCTCTGCTTTTCGCCCCTTTCGTGGCCACGGAAGGGGCGCCCAGTCACGTCCGCTGCCCAGCCACCGGCCCGCGCAGCAAGCGTCTTCGCGTGGCCGAGGACGTGGCTTCCGCCGTGGCGGATCGGGCAACCAGCGTGCGGGTCAGGCCACCAATCCCGCCCCGTCCGCGGCCTCCAAGCCCTCCTAGTCCTTCTTTTCAGGTGCACAGCACGCCAGTAGGGGGCAGGGTCCGCCATCACCTTCACCACTGGCGTGCCATCACCTCAGACAGGTGGGTCTTGGACATTGTCCGAAGGGGCTACTCCCTCCCCTTCGAGACCACCCCCCCAGCCATGCCACCTCAATTCCACCGCATGTCAGGGGATCACTTGGTGCTTCTGCAGAAGGAAGTCACGGCCCTCTTGGCCAAGAGGGCCATCGAGCATGTTCCGACCCCAGAAGTAGGACGTGGTTGCTACTCCCACTACTTTCTGGTGCCCAAAAGGACAAGGAGGACATGCGTCCTATCTTGGACCTCCGGAACGTCAATCGCTTCCTCCGGAAGGAGAAGTTCAAGATGCTCACCTTAGCTCAGGTCTTGACTGCCCTCGACCCTGGAGACTGGATGGTAGCGTTGGACTTGCAGGACGCTTATTTCCACATCCCCGTCCTGCCGGCCCACCGGCGTTACCTGCGGTTCATGGTGGGCCTCGAGCATTTTCAATTCACTGTGCTCCCCTTTGGCCTCACAAGTGGCCCTCGGGTGTTCACGAAAGTGTTGGCGGTGGTCGCAGCTCATCTGCGCCGGGCAGGGGTTCCAGTATTCCCCTACCTCGACGACGGGCTGCTGAAGGCGGCCTCGTCCCAGGCAGTCGTATGCCACCTCCAGACTACGGCCGAACTCCTGCACTCGCTGGGGTTCTCCATCAATGTGCCGAAGTCGCACCTGATTCCTTCTCCACAGCTCCTTTTCATCGGAGCAGTTCTAGACACAACGCAGTTTCGGGCCTATCCTCCCGAACGGCGAGTCCGGGATATTCAGGCTATGATTCCGATCTTTCAGCCTTTATCCTGGGTTTCGGTATGGATGACCCTGAGGCTGCTGGGCCTCCTGGCCTCCTGCATCCTGCTGGTCGATCATGCCAGATGGCATATGCGGGCTCTGCAGTGGGACCTGAAGTTCCAGTGGGCGCAGCACCAGGGCAACCTATCCGATCACGTCCAGATCTCGGAGGGGACTGCAAAACCGTTGCAGTGGTGGCTCTCGAACCGGCAATGGGTCATGGGCAGATCCCTCTCCCTTCCCCAGCCAGAGCACACAGTCGTGACGGACGCGTCCCTTCTGGGATGGGGCGGTCACATGGCAGAGGCGGAGATCAGAGGCCTCTGGTCTCCGGCGGAGTCCCGGCTCCATATCAACCTTCTGGAGCTCCGGGCGATCCGACTTGCACTCAAGGCATTCCTTCCCTCTGTCAAAGGGAAGGTAGTGCAGGTGTTCACAGACAACACCACCGCCATGTGGTACTGCAACAAACAAGGCGGGGTAGGGTCGTGGACCCTATGTCAGGAGGCTCTGCGCCTCTGGACATGGCTGGAACATCAGGGCATATTCCTGATGGTTCAACACCTGGCAGGTTCCCTGAACGCCAGGGCGGACGAACTCAGCCGCAGGTGCATGATGGATCACGAATGGCGTCTTCACTCGGAAGTGGCGCAAGGACTCTTTCTACAGTGGGGAGAGCCTTGGTTTGATCTATTCACCACCGAAGAGAACGCGCAATGTCATCAGTTCTGCGCATTGGAATTTCCAAGGCGGCACTCGCTCGGCGACGCTTTTCGTCGCGAGTGGAGTTGCGGTCTGTTGTACGCTTTTCCGCCTATACCACTTCTACCCAGAGTGTTGAAGAAGATTCGGCGCGACCGGGCCCAAGTCATCCTTGTAGCTCCGGACTGGGCTCGAAGAGTTTGGTATCCCGAGCTACTCCGTATGAGCGTCGATCCCCCGATCCGTCTGCCTCTTCGGGAGGATCTTCTGTCGCAGCAGCAGGGGACGGTCCTCCACCCGAACCTGTCCAGTCTCCACCTGCTTGCGTGGAGATTGAGCCGCGGCAGTTGATTCCTTTCGACTTGCCTCCCGAGGTTTGTGATGTGATTCTGGCAGCCAGGCGTCCCTCCACTAAGGTGGTATACGCCTGCAGGTGGAACAAGTTTGTGGCATGGTGCACAGCAAAGGCTGTGAATCCCCTCTCTGCCCCTCTTTCTGAGGTTCTTCTGTTCCTTCTTTCTCTGGCCCAACAGGGCTCTGCCCTGGGTACCATCAAGGGCTATCTTTGTGCAATATCGGCCTTCCTCAGGCTCCCTGATCAGCCCTCTCTTTTAAGTCCCCTGTTGTTAACAGGTTTCTAAAAGGCATTACACACCTCTTCCCTCGTGTTCCGTTTGTCATGCCTCAGTGGGACTTAAACTTGGTTCTTACCTTTTTAATGTGCGCTCCCTTTGAACCTCTACATAACTGTCCTCTTCGTCTTCTTACTTTGAAGACAGCCTTTCTGGTGGCCATCACCTCCGCTCGGCGGGTGAGTGAGCTCCAGGCTCTATCATGCAAACCTCCCTTTCTGTCTGTCCATCCAGACAAGGTTGTTCTTAGGACGCGTCCGTCCTTCTTGCCAAAGGTGGTTACTGCCTTCCATATTGGGCAGACCATCACTTTGCCCACCTACTTTCCGCCTCCTTCCAGAGAGGAAGAGAGGCTCCACGTCTGGACCCAAAACGTGCGCTTTCCTTTTATATCAACCGCACACAACACTTCCGGGTTGATGACCAGCTCTTTGTTGGCTACGTGGGCGCCAAAAAAGGTCGGGCGGTGCACAAGAGAACCATCTCCCGCTGGGTCACCTTGTGTATCAAAGCCTGCTATTCTTTGGCTAAGAAGGAGCCTCCTGTTGGGCTGCGTGCCCATTCCACCAGGGCAACGGCTGCTACCACGGCCTTAGGCCGCGGTGTTCCGCTGCAGGATATCTGTCAGGCAGCTACATGGGCCTCGCTGCATACGTTTACCAAGCATTACTGCCTTGACAGTCCGGTCCGGAGGGACGGCTTCTTTGGCCGTTCTGTCCTCCAGGACTTCCTTGTCTGATCTTTGTTCGCAGACCCACCACCGGGGTTGGTATTGCTGGGGTATCTATTCTAAGGTAAGGAATCTGTCACTAACGTGTCTCTTTCAGATGCACAAGTTACTAACTTGTGTAACGATATATCTGTAAGAGACAGTAGTTAGTGACAGATTCCCTACCGCCCACCCATCCTCCCCGTTCTGCGAACTGATTTCTAGGGTTAAAGACATCCCTTTCAGGGCCCTAGTATTTTTCAGACACCCATGTCAGCTTCTTGCATGGCTCTGCGTTCCTGGCGCGGAAAGTCATGTACAGAACTGACGTCAGCGCGCAGGGGCGGTGTCTAAGTACTGCCCGCGACGTCATCCCGGCGATCACGACGCCGACGACGGACGCGGAGCCGCACGACGCCGCCTACCGACGCGCAAGGGTACTGCTACGCAAAAACTTTCCGGATCCAGCCTGATGCCTGGGGATATTCTAAGGTAAGGAATCTGTCACTAACTACTGTCTCTTACAGATATATCGTTACACAAGTTAGTAACTTGTGCATCTAATACCCTATCTATGTCATAAAATCTAAACGTCATTATTTTCATAATCCACACATGAGTCAGCTGATATAAATATGCAATATATATTGACAAAGGACCTCAAATTCTAAATTTATATTCTCAAAATAAGAAATATAAAATGTCTCACTTATAAACTACATTGTTATAACAGAACTAAAGTAATTGTGAGAAAACCAAATTGAGATAGGTAGTGCATATACAAACTCAAAATATCCAAAATTCCCATTAAGTATTTCTTAGAATTATTTTTGTATGCCGTCACTGATGCAACTATATACTGCATCCTAAAATCGATATCGTCTTCCAAAACTACTTGCATTATAATAACTGGCAACCAATCAAAATCTCCATCTCACAAGTATCGCACAATCCATGTGTCATACATTATCCAATCCTGCAAGTAAACATATAGAATCACTAAACTCTATGTTCTTGTTACATCCCCCATTCTAAACAATCAAATTTTTACCACTCCCACCAGTCACAGCAAAATCTCCATAACACATATTCAACTCATAGACTCCACTATTATAGATGGACAACTACACACCACTAACATATCAGATATGAACAGAAACATCATATAAATTAAATGCATCCATCTTTTCCAAAACACTAAATCACAAAAACATCCGGGTTCTATCGTACTACATACAAAACCATTCATATTCCACAGTTGCAAATAACCAGACATTCTCCAATCACATCATTCACAACCCCGTATACATCAACACCACAAAAAATTGAAACATATTGCCTCACTCTTATAACTGTACAATCATACCTAAAAACTCAACATCAGCATCCTCTCCCGCAGCTCACCTTGTGTGTTAAGCGCCAACTCATTCTTTGAAACTTTCGCATGTACGTGAAGGCGGCCCTCCTAAATTGAAACAAGCACTCGACATAACCTCCCTCTCACGCAACTCACCTTACTTTTCCCGCACCAAGACAGTCTTCATAGCGTTCGCATGTGCGTGAATGCGGCCATCATAAATTCTGCTGTATTTAAACAAACTTAAACCAATCACAACCAATCAGCGTCTCAACAACACCAATCACACAATGCCTATCAACAACACAAATGTGACCATATTTAAAACAAAACTTTAACCAATCACAACATATCCTTGGCTAACCAACACCAATCACACAGGGCCTATCAAAAAACACTAAGATACGAAAGCATGTGCACCAAAATCTCCTATGTCTGATAACTTTCCTACTTAAATTGATTTCATCACAACGGACCACCGCCTCAAGTTCACCAATCACAAATCCCTATTTACAACATAAATACACCAAGACCCACACAACGCGATCGCACATATCTGAATCAACTTTCCTGTTTTAGCAGTCACCATCTTAGAATGACTAATACCACGCAAGAGCAACATCAAATTATCAAGAAAACAATGTATGTTCAAACACCAATGCCAAGGATAGTTATTATATCAAACAATCAGGGTGATCACAATTAAATAGTGCCTCATGGAAGACTAATCTCTATTGTTGCCTTCAGAGACTGTACAGTTATAGAACAAATAATATTTGGCAATCGCACTCCTTAAAGAGTAATCTTGCTATTCGATCAATAATTCATGTATTAGATGCAATAAAAGGGATCGTCCCCTGAGCATGGGACGTGTTTTAACTTAACAGTGTAAGCGTTTTCACAGTTGGTAAAAACATCCCCCAATTTGCAAATTGGGGGACGTTTTTAACCAACTGTGAAAACTTTATACTGTACAGTTATACCCATTAAAAAATGCACCCACACTGAAAACTTCCATGTCTGAGCCAGCTTCCTTATTTAAGTTGTCGCCATCTTGAAATGACTAATTTCATATCAGATTATAAAAAGCTTACCAGACAACAAGCCATATTCAGGCACCAAAATATAAAATTCTCTGCCACTAAACATCTGTTATACTGACAAGACTCACAAACTTCTTATTCATTGTGAGTCACAAACCGATTCCTCCCTTTATATTAAAGAGACTCACAAACACCATATCCATTGCAAGTCTCAAGCAGATCCAACCAGTACAGTGACTATCTGGGCAACCATACCTAGGAGGATTTCTCCTCAAATTTACAAAAAAGAATGTTATTCACTCTCAATGTTCAAGCCTTTCTCCAAGTCACTCAACCTACTAATCCACCTCACCTCCATTTGGCGAAAAATCAGCTTCATATCACCACTCCGTGGACTGGGGTTAATTCTTTCTTATCCATGGAATCTAAAGTCACTCCTATCAGAATGAGACTCTTTCATGTATTGTGCCATAGGAAAGTATACATCCTGGCTCTTGATAGTTCTACAATGTTCCTGAATCCTGAGCTTCAAAGTTCTTTTGGTATTACCAATATGTAGCTTAGAACAAATAATCACATATACCACAAAATCACTACTGCAGTTAATGAGTTGTTCAATGTAGTAAGTATTCCCTGAATTGTATTTAAAATTCTTGTTCTTATTCATGCCAAATTGACACATGTTCGACTCAGTACAGATGTAAAATCCCTTCTGTGGATCGGGTAACCAATTATCCCTATCATTCTTGACTGGCAACAAATAATTCCTACAGTCTCTATCTCTAATGTTACGTCCTCTCCTGTAAGTAAATAGAGGTTTTCCTGATATTACTTTATCCAATCCAGGCATCCCTGAAAGAAGAGGCCGATATTTAAATAAAAACTTACATAGCATTATATTCCTGAGTATATGTCATCACCAGTGTCAATTTGTTGTGTAAGAGTAGAGTTCCTATCCACTGTATGAAGTCTACCCTCTGCTTGGTTCAAAAGAGTATCATTATACCCACTCAAAGTTAACCTGTTTCTCAATTCATGAATGCCCTCTTCAAATTCTGGTCCTCACTACACTTTCTCCACAATCTAACCATTTCTCTATACAGGATGCCTCTAATAACTAAATTAGGATGTGAACTATCTGCCCTTCAAATGTTATTAGTGGAGGTGGATTTTTACAGTTCACTGTCTATTTTATCATCTTTCACATATAGTTCTACATTCAAGAAACTGATCTTATTATTATCGCAACACATGGTGAAATGCATATTATATATGCTATTATTCAAAAAGCACAAATACTCATGTAATTGAGCCTTTGTACCTTCCAGATAATGAAGACATCATCTATAAACCGTACCCAAAAATAACTGAACTCCATCCATTTACTTGCAGAGGAGGCCCAGGCATGCACCCTCTCAAACCAGCCCATGAAAAAGTTGGCATAAGAAGGGGCAATCCTGGACCCAATCGCTGTACCTTGGATTTGATGATACCATTCACCACTGAACAAAAAGAAATTGGTCATCAGGTCAGCCATTTCAGTTAATATCTTAGTTAACATCTTAGAATGCTCATAAAGACTCGCACTTCTGCTTGACAAAAGGTGTTGTAAAACCCAAATCCAAATTCTTTATGAATACATGTATACAAGCCAACGATAGATATTAAGGGAAACAAACACCATATTTAAATCCCAGACAATGTCATTAAGCTTGTTAAAAATGTCCATGGTAGCTCTTATATATGAAGGTAAATTGATCACCAGAGATTTTAAAAAAAGATCAACATATGCAGACAAATGTTCACTTGAACTACCTAGACCATATATAATTGATCTCCCTGGTGGAAAACTACTGGGCTTGTGTACCTTGAGTAAAATGTATATAGAAAGGGTAACGTGGATTTTCAACTCTTATATACCTATATTCAGCATCATTGATTAAGCCTATTTCCTTCCAAGTAAACAATTGGTCAAAAATGTGGCGTTTTGCATTAGTCAAAGGATTATTATTCACTTTTACATAACATTTTACATCACTTAGTTGTCTCATAATCTCATTACATAGTTTGACCTTTGCATAATGACAATGTATCCACTCTTATCAACCTCTCATATTACAATAGACTCATCAGTGCCCTAACCGTTCAAAGCCATACGTTCTTCATATGACAAATTATCTTTCGTATTAGATATCCGTGTGCCCATTTTTACAGACATTTATCCTCCAGCTTATGCAACTCCTCCACTGTTTTTCTCAGACACATGTGTACATTAGAGAAATGACACCCGTGAGGAACGAAATTCGAAGGTGGGCTCAGTCCACTGTCACAGTTGAGATCCATTTCAACAATAAGTAACAATTACACATCATCAATGTCTAATCCATTATCATTATTTAATGAAATAAATACATGTACATCATGTAAATCAGAAACCATCAAATCTGATCTGTTCGTTATCCAGCCCTTTTGAGATTCATCTTTTTTAAAGTTGCAAAGAAGCTGTTAAGTTTGAATCTCTTAGCAAACTTGTATAAGTCAATTTTCAATTCTTTAAAATCATAATGTTTCCTAGGACAAAAAGTCAACCATCTTTGTAATACATTCATTTCAGCATCATTCAATTGTCTATCAGATAAATTAATGACTTGAAGTGTGTTAATACATCCAAATTATGAACTGATACAAGTTGTCTTATCACTTCTATTAACAACTTGTTTTTTGTTTGATTGCGGGTTAACATCCCTTTGTTTCCTGTGCCTCCTTCCCTTGTTTTCCTGTACCCTTCTTGTTCCAACCCTTATCCTGTGCACTTCCTCGGAAAAAGAAGACCTATGAGAAACAACTTTTGGTGTTTCTAGATTGCTTGGACCAGGTTCATCAAAAGAAGATAATTCTGAAATGCTATACGTAAATGATCCTGTCTTCGATAGTAAATTCTTGTCCTGGTTACAATTGAGCTTAGATACCTCATCAAACTTCTTAGCGAATGTAAAAACACTTCCACAACTGTAATCTCTTTTATCACGTCTAAACTGACTTAATTTTCTCTCCTTTATAGACAATTGGTGATCTTAATCACACCATTAAGAACCTCATAATTCTTATCAGTTAATTCCTTTAAATTTATGTCCTTGATTTTTTTTGTAGCTCCATAATTTAAGCTTTAAGTTTCTCCACCGTTCTTTCTTACTTCTTAATTCAATTCAATTTAGCTTTATTCGGTGCATAAAAAAACAACCATAAAAGCAATGCAATAAAATACATTACGATAAACAAACATGAATCACACTCAGAAAAGATCGCTGTTGAATTACATAATACCAATTTCTTGTCAATTGCAAAACAAAACAATGCCTTTCCATATGTTTATTGCCTTTAAAATAAACATAGCGATACAAAAGGGGATGATGGACGGAACGTTTGAGCCAATCAAACACTCACCCCCAGTCAACTGATCTGGGTTTAATCCATCATCATTCTTTAGCTCACTCCACCACCCCAGTTCAGACATGGCCATATGCAAATCAGTCTGACCCTGTGCCTCATGGGAACAGTCCAGCCCGAACTGCCAAGCCATGTCTTCCCTGGACCGGAAACAAGCATCCTAGGACCGGTTTCTGGCATTCCAGCCGTCATCAGCCAGGCTTGCTTGAATCCAGTGGCAAAGTGAGCAAGGGACCCACGTCTGGGCATACCCCCGCCAACTTAGGGCGAACAAAGCGATACAAAAGGGGATGATGGACGGAACGTTTGAGCCAATCAAACACTCACCCCCAGTCAACTGATCTGGGTTTAATCCATCATCATTCTTTAGCTCACTCCACCACCCCAGTTCAGACATGGCCATATGCAAATCAGTCTGACCCTGAATTTATGTCCTTGATTTTTTTTGTAGCTCCATAATTTAAGCTTTAAGTTTCTCCACCGTTCTTTCTTACTTCTTAATTCAATTCAATTTAGCTTTATTCGGTGTATAAAAAAAACAACCATAAAAGCAATGCAATAAAATACATTACGATAAACAAACATGAATCACACTCAGAAAAGATCGCTGTTGAATTACATAATACCAATTTCTTGTCAATTGCAAAACAAAACAATGCCTTTCCATATGTTTATTGCCTTTAAAATAAACATAGCAACATAAAAACAGACCCCATTTTCATTAAAATCAGTCAAAAGTTTTATAGCAGCTTTATACGTTCTGACGTTTTGCTTTAAAAACAGTGGTTTTAAATAATAATGCTTAAAATTAGAATAAAAATCACAAAATAGCATAAAGTGGATTGTGCTTTCTTTAGACTGTCCATCACAAGGACAGGGGATGAAATCTGAGGGACACGATTTCATTGTAGGGAAAGCAACTAGGTGATGGATAATTCCAAGTCTAAGTCTGGTTAGACCGAAACGATGTGATGGGTTTGTAATCTGTGTTAGATAATTTTGGAAACCCCTCTCAGGCTGAATTATTTGATAAAATTTAAAAGACGTTTTGTCTGCTGCCAAAACCATTTGAGATTCCATTTTATAATTCATAAAGTTATCCTTAATTAACAGTTTAGTTAGGTCAGTCACCTGTACTGGATTAGACTGGATTGACAAATTAAACAACTTGCCATAGGCATTACTAATGTATCTAAGCCAGGGGATACGCATTGCCTTGTCCAAAGGCAGACAATCTGTTGCCTTTGTGAAGTTAGTCTCTTCCTTGGCCCAGATAGACCTCCATAGCAACAGAGGACACAGTGAAATAGTAGCTGCTAGGCAGGGCTTTAAGTGGGCCGGGTCTCGCCGGTGCTGAGCACCGGCAGTTTTTTAAAGGGGGCCTCTAAACGGGTCTCTAGCGGGCTCTGTTTTGTGCCCTGGCGATCTGTTTTTTTTCCGGACTGCAGTGACAGCAGGCACATCGATGAGCGTGTGCTCACACTGCTCACTTCTCACAAGTGGAGAAGTTACAGCATGACGTCATGCCAGGTGAGCGTTGTAGGGGAAGGGAAATCCTTTAAAGAGAGTCATTTTTTCTCCGGATTTCCCTTCTCTTTTTGAAACTCAGGAGCAGAAACATTGTCGTGGTGTCACCAGGGCTTTAAGTCGAAGCTTTTTCAATATTATATACAAGCCAACGTTGCTGCTTATTTATCTTATGCAACTAATAACCACTGACAAAGCCAATAGTCCTGACTTGTTGTAGGTATGATGTTACTTGTTAAATTATATATCAGGATGCAATGACAGAAACAGCAAAATACCAGTCGGGCGGCACACTATGCTAAGCACAGATTTGTAGCTTGTGTGTTTTTAAGCCACACCCTTAATTACATTGGCCACGCTCCTTTGAGAGACCCCCCCAGTTTTTCATCCCACTTAAAGCCCTGCTGCTAGGTACTGTAATCCTAACTCCCGATGTATTAGTTCAGTAGTGGCTGAGGCTGGTAATCTTAAAATGCGCTTTAAAAAATAATGTTCTTCACTCTGCAACGTCTTACTACAATAATAACCCCACACTCCGGCTCCATAAATAGCGGAAGCACCAGCTCTAGCCTTATAAATAGTTAACATATCCCTGATTGGTTGATTACCCAGTTTCGCAGCAAACCTAAAAATCCTGTGTGAACTTCGATTCATCTTAGATCGAACATTGGTGATTTCATGTAACCATGTCCCACTACCGGAAAAAGTTATTCCCAGGTAGCAAAACATATCAACAGTAACTACTGGGGTGTTATCAATATAAAATGTTTTACATTTCCTTGGTTTGGGACCATATATCATGGTATATGTCTTAGATTTATTAACTACCAGTTTCCTTGCGGCAATGAAATCCCCAAAGCTGTTGATTAGTCGCTGTAAGCCCACTGGGGTCCTAGATAATAATACTTCATCATCTGCATAAAGTAGCACTGGGGTGGGACTCCCAGAGATTTGCGAGGTATCTGATTGTACCTCTTGTAGTTTTTTATCTACCTCATTGATAAACAGTGAGAAGAGTAAAGGGACAAGGACGCAGCCCTGGCGGATACCTCGTTTCACTTTAAAATTTGACGTGCATTCCCCCCCACCCCCGGTCCAAATCGTACTTTACTTGAAAGGATCTCACAAAGCCTTGCAAGAAAACATATTATTGGTTTGGGTGCACCAAGGGTAAGTAAAACTGGACAAAGAATAGAGTGGTCAACAAGATCGAACGCGCTGCTAAGGTCAGAGAAGCATAAATACAGTCTCGCGTCTTTGGCACAGGTGTATTTACCAATCAACAAATCCAGATTTATACACTGTTCTATCGTCCCCACCCATTTTCTAAAAATCAAACTGAGCCGGGGATTGTATTGCATTGTCATTTGTCCATTCATATAATCTCATTAATAAGACTTTGCTCATCACTTTAACAGATGAGTCTAGTAGTGATATTGGACGGTAATTTTTTGGTTCCGATTTATTACCTTTTTTATAAATGGGTATGATGACTGATTTCCCTTCTATCGCAGCAATATTAAAAATCCTAGTTACAATTGGTCCCCACAAATCAATAGCAGCTTTATAAACGTCAACTGGAACCCCATCTGGGCCTGGTGCTTTCCCCACTGCACTTCCCTTCAAACCCATCTGTACCTCTTCAAGCGTGATGTTTAATGGTAGGGGGGGCAATCACTTTGTGTTTCCCTCTGTGTACTCCCCTCTTCCTCAACCGATGGATTAAAAATGTTTGAGAAATGGCCTACCCAAGCTTCACAGGTAACATGTGATAACAACTCTGGGCAGGAATCACTCTTTAAGAACGTTAAATTCACTGTTTCCCAGAACAGTTTATTGTCAGCAGTGTCCGCTGCCACAGACAACTTGTCCCATGCTGCCTCTTGTAGCTTCTTTTTCCTGGCACTAAGGGCTTTTTTATAATTAAACCGAAGGGTCTTGATCAAACCATTATCTCTAGGTTGGAAGTGCAGGGCCTGTTTCAATTGGTTGGAAAGTGAGGTACATGTATGATCGAACCAGCCTCTGCGTTGCCCATGTCTCGGCTGGTAGGGATAGGGGTCAGTATTCCATTAATTACAAAATTTATCTTGATAAAATTAGTTAATAGTTGATTAGGACTGGCATCATCATTAAGACAATAAGAGATCTCTTCCCCACACTTTAAGACAATTTCTTGTAAGGTTCTAACAGGGTCGACTCCATGCCACTTAATACGTCCCCCATTGGGTCTTACAGGGGCAATAATGACAATGGTACTCGGGGTGCTACAACCTTCCTGTTCCAGAAGAGAACTGTCAATATTATACAATTATGATCACTCTGTGCTGGCTAGGCTACACTCGGTATTAAACACTGATTGCTAACATTTGATTAATTCAACACATGATCAATAATAGATTTGGCATTTCTACCTATGAAAGTAGGTATCAGGTCTCCGTTAGCATGACAGGAGCACTATAGTAGCTCTAGATCATACTTAGGGATCATTATGTTCAGGGCCCACTATAATCATTATGTGGAAACTGTATATATCCTTCCCCATCTTGTTTGGTTACCCTCGAATACCCGTGTAGCAGGCATAGAACAGGTATGAATGTTAAAATCGCCCACCCAAATAAGCGCAATGCTATTATTAATTGAACTTAATAGGGTGTCTAGCCTATTATCCAGTTCTGCGACTATTTGCTGCGGGTTGAGTCAAACACATTATTATAAAAATTGACCAGAATCAGGTCCCTTCCACCTTTAAAAGTTAACCACATTATTTGTGAGTGCGACCCAATAGTGACAACTCTGTTGACATTTACTGGGAGTTTATTTGATATAAGAATCATAGGAACCCCTTTGGCCCTACCTGCGGGAGATGGTATTACTTGTAACCAATAGGAGGAAAATCCTTCAATATGAATAGGGTTTCCTGTAAGCAGATTACATCAAGTACGTTGATAAAATCAGCCCAACCTAAAGAGCCCTGCAATATTCCATGTTGCAATTTTATAGCCACTATCCATAACCTTGCCAGAATTGCTAGTGACATACATGATATGCTTATCCTCGCAATGACAAATATTACCCACAGTGTTGTTCTCAACGTGTGGCTGATCAGTACTCTGGGCATTGATAGATGTGGGGGTAACATCTATATTGGTCACAACAGGATCACCTTTCCTATCCCCCGGTATTATAGCCTTAGTCATTAGAATATGCCCTGATTCTTGTCAATCATTTTCCTGTAGGGAGCTTAAACTTGGTACCTATTAGAGATAGGCAGAGCTAAACGGGATAGATTTTCTCTGTCTGAGGCCATGGGTAATCTACAAGTCCCCCCCCCCCTCAAAACGCTGTATAGGTCTTAGGTGCCTATAGGAGAAACTAAGGGGCTGAAGTGACACATTCTGGTCCAGCTGGATAGGTGGGGTTGCCCTCACTAGGGAATCCCTAGCCCAGTTCGGGTCTTTGAAGTTAATGATAATACAATCCCTTTCAAAGCTCTTCTGTAGGGGTCCAACCCAACTCAGTCTCCGTGTTAGTAGGATCTGATCAGCTCCTGCCACTGGGTATTGGCAGTTCATATGAAGCCAATGTACCACTCTATTCTTTAGCGAGTCATGTGTTTCAACTTGACCAGGTCGCAGAGGGGGGACATTGACCAGGACTGACACATACGAACAGCATTCTGGGGGTAAGTTTATCAAAGCGGTGGCTCCTCCACTTTGCACATCATTATTCCCCACTGAGTTATGCGTTACGTGGTGTACATCTGAGCCTATCATATCCCTTTCTTTTATATGGCCTTTATTTTTCTATGATCTGCTGTGTAAAGGGCCTCATAGTACCCAAGGAGGTAGGTAAAGTCTTGTATCTCCTGTTGCTGGGCCCTGCAGTAGTAACACCCCTGTACCTCATCTCCGTTTGGCATTTGCTTGCCTCCTTGTTAAATACTACATTGGGTGGTGATATAACAGATGGTGGTTGTTTAACCATTTCACCCTCCCCCTTTTCCTCCCCCCTCAAGGCACCATTCATGGGACGTCTACAAAAAGAACTAATCTTATCCACTTCTTTAATCAAACTATCAAGTTTTTCTCGGATAGGTGTTAACAGATCTTCTATCTTAGTTTCTATGGTGGTTACTATTAGGGCTAGTTGTGTCTTCACCGGGGTATCTGGGCCATTTGTGTCTTTCTTGGCAACCTCAAGAGGCCTCAGGTTAGATCTTTTCTGACCTCTTGGTCTACCAACTGCTGTTTGGGCCTTCTTACACCTTTTTTCCCTCTTTGGTGTGGGGTGGGGTCACACTAGTACGAAGGAGGCGTCTTCCGGTGCATTGGGCCCTTGGTCTGGGCTGGTTTGGACATTGGACAGCCAGTCCTTCATTAACCTTAGAACTAGAACTAGGGCCCCCCTAATTGCACCTTCCCTATCAGGGGTGGACCAGCATCGACAATTGTTGCCCCTCCCACCTCCGCACATAGCCCCAGTGGGCAGCAACGTTCTGTCCTGCCTATTTCTTCAGTGATAGCACTAACCCCTCGCACTAAGAATGAATCAATTGTTGTGCGTGGAGTATTCGCTGCAGGGGGGTCGACTGCAGTCTTGGTCTTGCCCTTATTAGCCTAATAGGCCTAATAGGTGTACCAAACTCTTGTCAAAATATAGAATGTTCATCAATATCATGTAAATCAGTTAGTCAGTGGTTCGATCAGATAGGCAACTAAGGTATGTCTTGTTTAAATTAATACAGACATCTAGTCAAGTTAACAAAGTTCCCATGAACAGTCAATATGAGGTCCTCCGTGTTATAATATAATATAATATCTAACTCATGGTCTTGAGCAGAATGGAGCAAAACAGAACCCAGTACCTTTCAAGATGCTTCTCCCAGGGGCAATTAATATAGCCTTATAGCCCGCTGCCGAGGGCTATACCGGCTGTTAAAGGCCCTGATCCCGAGTTATAGGCCCGATCACAGGCGAGGGCCTATAACGAGGGAGAGGGCCTTTAACAACTGGTATAGCCTGAGGCAGAAGGGCTATAAGGCTATTAGAACATTCCACCCACTAAGGGTAGAATGTTCTAAATTAAAAATGGAGAAACAAAAAGACAAACATTGGAATGTTGGAGCGCTGGGCTTATACCAGCCATTATAAGCCCAGAGCAACTCCATTGTCTTCAATGGAGCTCCCAACATTCCAATGTTCTAATAAAGGGGTAGCCCCTCCTCCAGGGACAAACAAATTATTGGGCAACAAGTCCCTCCAATATCAGGCAGGCAGCAGCACCAGTCGGGCAGGTGTCCCTTGTATTATAATGTCTACGATGCTCCAAATGAAAGAGAGGGGGCCCAGATAATGCTTATAAGCGCCTCCAGGTGCGAAAATGGCACTGCAGGGGACCGGGGAGTCTGGGAGTTGTAGCCCTCTCCCGACCCGGTCTCCATGAAGAATGCGGCTTGCAGTGGGCTCTTCCTAATTAAAATGTGCACCATATTAAAAGAAGCCATTTAGAGATTCTCCTCCCATTCTTTGAGAAGGTCATCTTCAAGATCATCAAAAGTGGGATATATTAATATCTGTAAGCCCCCAGGAATACGCTTATTATCAAAAAAACTCTTCAAGGTTATCCCTTCCCACCATTTGGACAGCTCTGTCTTTTTCAATTTCTCCAATTTTATGAATTTCATTTTCAAACTATCTTACACTGGTGTTCATGTTTGTATTGATTGTTTGTCTATACTCTGTTTAAAGAGATCCTCTGCCAATTTTTCTCGATTATCCTCAGTACAGGACATGTTCTATTAATATTGTCACAAACCTGTGCAGGTAAGGCCACTTGAAAAGAACAACAGAAAGAAGAGCAGTAATAACACAACAAGACTGCACAAGTGCTAATCACAAAAACAGTATGTAGTCGTTGCACTTCAACCCTCAGGGTCCTGCCACTCATGAACCCTCATTACAATTTAGAAAATATACAAAATGACAAAGGAGCACTCTAAATATGTTAAAAGACCCTACATTTTTTAACAATTCATATCTGGGCAGTGTAATCATCCATTTCAGCGTTAATTCTTCATTGAGTCCATTAATACACTGGAGCCAGTGGTGTTCAGTCCAGTTTATTCTTCAAATCAAGATTCTCAGCCCAGCCAATGCATTTCGTCCTAACAAACAGGACTTCATCAGGGCAGCCTTTTAAAATGCAACATAAAACAGATAAAATCGTGATCACATAGTAGCCCAAAAATAGAGTCCTGCACTCCAGCTGCACATGAAGGCCTTATTTCCAGAAACCTGCCCCACACTAGTCAGCTGTCCTGGCGCGGCAGCAATTCTCCATTATTTAGAGAAATGCAATCGTGTGATTTGAGGGCCATCTTGCTTTGGGCTTGGCCCAATGATGAAAATTTCAAATATGCTGTCCTTTTTTTGAAAGTATGTTGTACTTTGTAATCTGTCAGTTGACAATTACTGTATCAGCATTTGAGGAGAAACGACTGTCGGAGGGCTCTGTAGGTCAGGAGAGTTATAGTTTGGGTAGGAAAAAAGGAGATTAAGATCATATACAAATATTATTACTTTTATATCACTGATAGTAAGGTGATTATGCTAGTATGACCGAGAAAGCAAAATATTTACCTGAAATCCCTGAGGGGAAGATTAATGAAGAAATTATAAAGAAATGAATTTAACACAAAATCAGAAGTTGTGTTCAAGCGACCATTGATAAGGTCATGGAGAAAATAAAAAATAAAAGTGGTCAGATAATAAAAATTGGACATTATCAGAGGGAGACTCTGATAATGATGAGAAGAAAGGTAAAAAGAAAAGGAAGACTAAGCACATTGAAAAAAGGCATATACCTTTTAATAGAGTGGTAGATCTTAGCACCTTAAAAGAGAGAGGAGCCGTAAGTGGCATGTAGTCTAAACAGAAAGGTGTCCTACACAAGGAAAGGGTGTCCTAAGCGGCTTGCAAGAGATTGAGATTATGAGATGATGAGTTTTTGAAGAGTGAATATCTGAAAGATGATGAATTTGTGGATGAATATGCTGTAGACCTCCAGCAGGTGGATGATGGGCTTGATGACCTCTTTGCTAAGGATGTAATTCCTTCCTCATTGAAGGATAGTATTAAAAATCCCTTAGGGGTAAGAAATGTTTTCACCCTATGATATAAAGCACCAAAGGAGTGCAGAATGGTGGCCCTTGGAGTACGTGGGCAAGTTTATCAAAAAGTGGATTAGAAACCCACTTGAGCTGGAGGTGAGGAATGTGTTGAAAACAGAGTGCTCGAGACATGTTATCAATGATAAGGTCTGCCTCACCCCTAACTTGGATCCTGAGCTGATTACCTTTCTATTTAAGAAGGGCAGAGACCTCCGAAAAGGACTGGAAAGGTCCATAAAACAGTGCCAGGATAGGCTCCTGGATGTGGTTGGTCCTTTAGCGTGAATAGTTGGTATGATTGAGAAGGCATACATTAAAGGCCTTCCATTAGATTGCGACCTGTTGAGAGGTTGGAGCTAAAGTCCTCTTGTATTTTTGGGCAATACTAATGCAGGCCTTAACACTGACAAAAGTAAGGCGATCTTAATGAAAATAAACCCTAAGTTAGGTGACTTAGCGGGGAAGGAAGCTAGTAAAAATCACGGCCCTGGACAAGACTCAAAATAACATGCGTAGAGTATTTAGTGGAGGTGTTTTTGGCATGACAGGCAGAAGGGGACTTTCTGCCGGCTGGTGTTTCCAAAGGTCCAAATGCATCACTTACAGGCAAAGGGGCTACGGTTGAGGATACCAAGCAGGTGAAGGTGCATCCTTCTACCCTCAGAGAGCCACTTTCAGTGTGCAAGAGGAAATAAGTCCCATGGTCACGGGTCGGCTGGATTCCAGGGTGAGTACAGTGACTTCTTCTTTCCAAGGAAGAGTAGGTGTTCGACTAAAATATTTTGTCAAAGTTTGGGAAGGTATAACACAGGACCCATGGGTTTTAGAAACAATTCAGGGTTTTAAAAGAGACTTTACAGAAATACCCAGTCAGTACGACCCTGCAAGGAAATTGGTTTTGAACTTGTACCAACAGAGTGTGGTAGAGGAACAGATAACGACTATGTTAGAGAAGGGTGCAATTGTAGAGGTGAGCAAAGAGAACAAAGTTTTGGGGAGTACTCTCTTACTGGTAGAGAAAAAAGGACAAGGGTTGGAGACCTGTAATAAACTTGAAAGACTTACTCTAGTTTACAGGCACTTTACGATGGAAGGTATCCATCTTTTAAGGGACATACTATTGAAGAATGATTGGTTGGTAAAGTTGGATCTGAAGGATGCTTATTTTACGATTCCTATAGCAAAGTGCAGCCAGCCTTACCTTCACTTCATTTGGCAGGATGTAATTTGTAATTTGTGTTCCCTTCCAGCGCCACAGTGTTTCACCAAGGTAATGAGGGCAGTGGTAGCGAACCTGAGAGAGAGGGGTATTCGAATGATCATTTATCTAGACGACATTTTGGTAATGTCTTAATGTTGGAATCAACTTCTGAAGGAATTTGATATGGTCAAGAATTTACTGGAAGGTCTAGGCTTTATTATGAATAAGGAGACGTCATTTTTGACTCCAACTCACACCCTGGAATTTTTAGGGTTCATGATCGACATGATCAATGTGGTTTTATTACTACCAGTTGAGGAGGTGAGCAAGATAATGAAAGATTCGCTATGCGTTGAGAAGAGAGTTTTTGACTCTAAGGGAATTAGCAAGGCTAATCGGTCTGCTATCCTCTTCAATTCAGGCTGTTTTTCCTAGTCCCATACACTATCGGGTACTGCAAAGAGTGAAAGGGAGAGCCTTTAGAGACAAAATAGAGACAAAATAGACCTAGATCAGGAAGCAAAGGTGAAATTTGGTTGGTGGCTAGAAAATTTAGACGCTTGGAATGGACAGGCGATCTTTGGTTGTTCTCCAGATTTCGTATTGGAGTTGTGAGAAGTTGGCCTGGTAAAAGATGTCCACTAATTAAAGTGGGCACCTTGCACCAGTCCAAACAACCCTTATGGTGATTTAAGAGGTCAAAGATAACCTTAGAGAGCTATCCAAGTGGTAGCTGTGGAGAGCAGCCTTCAGGCTTAGTCTTGAAGGAATGTTAAGCAGCTTGTTTTACCAGAATGCAAACTTATTGTATTGGTTAAATGAAGGGAGAACCACACAGTAGTTATAAGAATATATATTTGTTATTATAACACCTTAAATACCTCACAGTATCTGCTACACGCAGATAAACACAAAGCACACAATACTGTAGCACAGAAACAATCGTAAGTAGCACTAATACACAGTGGGCTCCAGGGGGAGACCAAACCATATACTAAAATAGTGGTATAAGAACCATGACTCGAGTCAAGACAGTGTCTAGAGAGTGTAGAATCGATGGGACCCCAAGGAACCACCCAAGGTGAGTAAGTAGGGACCCCACGTAGGACGGGTGCAGTGTGAGAACACGACCGCGTGCTACGTGCAATTCAATGGGAGAGTCGCGGTTGCAGTTTTTAAGTTTAAGGACCCTTCCCAGTGGATTATGAGGAAATCCTTTGAAACATAGAAGATTGGAGTGCCACCCACCCCTGGATACCGAAATATCAGAGTTACCTATCCCAGGGAAGCCGGGTGCAAAGGTCTGAAGTGGCGTCGGAAACCGCCGTCGTTCTCAATGGGAGTCTTCAAAGAAATGCCACTGCTGGAAAGAAGAAAAGTGTCCAGTGGAATCCGCAGGTGGATTCTTGATGGAAAGAACCTGAAAGCAAAGGGGACAGAGTCTGGGTCACTCAGGAGTGACCAAGGGCTCTGTAGACGAATGCCCACCGATGTCGGGTGCTTCAGGTGCGAAGGAGACCTTGACTCTACAGCTGCAGGGACCAGGAGGCATTGAGGACAACCAGGAGCCGGATACAAGCTGTCCCACGAAGGATGTTGAGTGCTGAGGGAGTCGGTGTCTGGCGGGAGCACCAACAAGCCTTGGCAGCGGCAACCCACAAAGAAGGTCAGAGAAGGTTACGGTCTGGCCCAGGAAGGACCAGAGGACTCACCACATCAAGGAGAGTCGGGGCAGGCCTGGAGAAACCAGGGGATCCCAAGAAAAGCAGTGTTGTCCCTCAAATGGACCCTTAGGCCGAAGGCACAGGAGTCGCGAGGAGACATCTAGCAGTTTCACAGAACAACAGCTTGCAGGGCACAGAGTGTGAGGAGGCCAAAGTCCTTTGTAGGAAATGTGCGCAGAGGTGAGGGCTATCGACAGCCTGATGCACAAAGTTGGGGAACCCCAACAAGCATATGCAATTGCAAAAGTACGCGGTGCACAGGTGTTCGGGTTATGCGGTCCCCACGATGGATACAGGCCTCAAACTCTGTGAGAGGAGAGCTCAACCTCAAGGAACGTAGGAACCCACCTCCTGTGTTGCTGAAGCCTTTGGAGTCTGCAGGAGCACAGGATCAACAGACTGGTCAGTTGCATTACAGTGCCTGCAAATGCAGGGGAGTGACTCCTTCACCCCAAGGAAGATACTTCAGTTGTCCTTGATGCTCCACAGGTCTTGCACAGAGCCTGTATGGTGCACGGGCACAGACGATGCTTTGGACGGAGGGAAGACGAAGTCCAACGAAGTCCAGATGGTCGAAGGTCAGTGGTTTCTTGTTCAGAATCTTGTCCACGTCGAACCTAGGGTCCTACAGCCAGGGAAGCTCTTTTGTACCCACTGAAGAGGGTTGGACAGATTCAGGGGACCCTCCCAGGGGAGGGTCAGGACAGGGGGGTGGTTACACCCATGTCCTTTGTCCAGTTTCGCGCCAAAGCAAGAGCCAACGGCTCCCAGAACTGGTTTGAACTGAACTATGCACAGGGACGCCAAATATGCCCCTCGTGCAGACTTTCAGGCACTTTGGGAGTGCACCCACCCAGCTCCAATACACTAAATCCTGTCTAGGAGGTGGTCACACCTCCCTGTGACAGGATGCCTATTGTGCTGCCTTCCTCTGCTCGAGCTTGGCTCAGCAGCAGGAGGGCAGAAATGCGTCTCTGGTCGGCAGCATCCATTTTGTGCTGTCCGGGTCGAGAAGGCTGGTACCGGGAAGACCAGGGACCCACTAAGCTTGCTTCTGAGGGGTGGAATCATATCTCCCACACCGGTTACCGCTGTGGAGGTATGATTCCAAGGTGTTTGATACCAAACACAACATGGTTTGTTGCAGGCGTTTTCGAGATAGCATTTTACGCAAGCATATAATGCACCTCTACCTATATGTCAGGCTGCATCACCGACAACCCCGGAGTATGGTCTCCGAAGGCTGCAGGGGTGCTCTGCTCATGCAGGGGCACCCTCTCACATAAAACCCAGCACCCTGCCTTCAGAATTGTCAAGGCCTGCTATAGCAGTAACTTATAGGTTTTAAGTGTAGTGACCTATAGATATAGTAAACCTATATCTAAAGTAAGTGGTACATGCACCATCTTACACAGGCTGCTATGGCAGGCCTGTAGTTCCATTTTGCATGGTCTCTCATGGGTGGCATAATACATGCTTCAGCCCATGGGAAGCCTCTGGGGTACCTATGCCCTGGGTACATGTGTACCATATACTAGGGACTTATAAGGGTACCCCAGTATCCAATCTGGAGTGTACCTAAGTACATGTCAATACATTTTAGGGAGAAAGCAGATAGACTGGGGTCCTGATTAGCAGGATCCCAGTCAGACTAGTCGAACACCAGCAAAACACCAGGCAAAAAGTGAGGGTAACCATGCAATCAGATCCTACCTTCCTACAGGAGTCATATGCAAGTCTGACTGGTTGGGGTGCACGTTTGGGTGTACAAGAGACTGGTGGATAGTGATCAAACATGGAGAGAGAGCAACACATAAACTGTTTATAGTTAACAGCAGTGCTCCACGTTCTCATGAGTTTCAGACAAACTTTGCAAGGCAGTGCAGTATTGTTGAAAATGGACAATGTTTCAGCAGTGTCCTTTATAAATCAATTAATGGGCACAAGGTCCCATGAACTGTCGGAGTTGGCAAAAGAGCTTTGGTTATTTTGTTTAGAGCACAAGATCAGTTTGAGGGCAGAATATTTGCCGAGAAGGAAAATGTAACTGTGGTTTGGAATTCAAGGTTTTCGAAGGATTACAGCGATTTGGAAGCTGAATCAGGAGTGCTTCAAAAAGATAGATTGATTATGGGATCCTCTGGGGACAGATCTTTTTGCGAGCAGGTTGCCATTTTAGGTAAAGAATTATTACAGCTGGATGCTGGATCCAGGGGACCTAGCAGTGGATGTCTTTCTACAGAGTTGGAGGGGAACAAACGCTTATGTGTTTCCCCCCCTTTGCTATGATTCAGAGGGTCCTGCAGAAAGTGAGGAGAGAGGAATGTGCTCTAGTGCTGGTAGCTCCATTTTGGGTGTTGCAGGCGTGGTTTCCAATTCTTTTGGAACTCACATTAGAAATACCATTTTAGCTTCCTGCGATGGAGGGTCGGTTGAGAGGCATAGATGGAGGGGAACATCCTTTGGTTCAGACAGTGGCTTTGAACCTTCTTGTCTGGAAAGATCAGTAAATCTTCAGGCGTTTCAGGACTTTCGGGAAAGGCAGAGGAATTACTTCAGGAATCTTGGGTGCCAGGTACTCTGCATAGATGCAAAGAAATTTTGAAATTATGGGTACGTTGGTGCTTGGAAAGAAGTTTGGATCCTGTGGAGGCACCTATAGTAGAGGTGGTTAACTTTCTGGTAGAACAATTTGAAAAAGGCCTTAGCTACAGATCAATAAATTGCTACAGATCAGCAGTGGCTGCCAGACACAGTCAGGTTGATGGTAGAAGTGTGGGTAAGAATGTGTTGCTTTGTAGGGTCTTAAAAAGTATCAGATTGCAGAAACCTCGTAGGGGGAAATATGAGGTCTTGTGGGATGTCAATGTGGTTTTATCCTTTTAACCTCATGGCCAAGTAACATGTATTTGGAGCTGAAGAGATTAACTATGAAGTTGGTATCTTTGTTCAGTTTGGTTTCTTGTTGCAGAGTTTCAGATGTGAAAGTTTTGGAGGTAGGTAACATAGTTTAGGACCCCTTTGGGGTGACATTTGATATTACAAAAAGAACTAAAACAATGTCAGAGACTATTTATTATCCGAAGTTTGTAGTATGTAAGAAGCTGTGTGTGGTAGATTGTATGAAAGAGTAGGATTCTAGAATGGAGGACTATCGTCCTGATAGAGTGACTCAATTATTGATTTCTTTTGTGAAGCCATTCAAGGATTTGACTACAGCTACTGTTGCAAAATGGATGAAATGTACTATGCAATAAGCAGGTGTCGATTTGAAAAAATCTAAAGAGAGGTGCAATGGCGAGCTAAGCTTTTTGGAAAGATGGGAGACTGGAAGACATTATGAGAGCGGCTGATTGGTCGAATGATTCAGTGTTTGCAAAACATTAACGCAAGCAAATTGAGCACATGTCAAGTGTGGTATTAGAGAGCTACCAAATGCATAATAATAGCCTCCAGTCTTGTAATGAAGTAATGGTTCTCCAAATAAAGTGCCTAGAGAATCAGAATTTCATTAAAGACACAGACACTAGCATTATCCAACCCTCCTCTCCAGGGTTTTATGGGAGTAATATATGTTAATTTGTGAGTAAGAAATTAATTAAATAAATAAAGTGGAAAAAGAGATCTAAAGATAACTTTGGTTACATTGTATTTTGGGAGAATATTTAACATTTTTTCTTGTTTTGGAAAACAATTAATAATTCGGTGTATGGAGGATGGTTACTCATGTGAGGAATAGAAGAGTGCAAGAAGAGAGTTGGGCAAGATATCTTGTGTCAGCCAATAATACACTGTGCATGCCAGCTGATTTTCCAACGGACACCCAACTGACAACGGCCAGCTTAAAAAACCTGCTCAAAAAGCAGGGAAAGATCATTTCAAGACACCAGGACATCGAAAGGATCAGACCCATTTGTGGCGCAGACGGCCTTGTCCACTCACACGAAGCTACTCTATGCCAACCATACCTGAAAGCAGGTCTGGGTAGACAAGCTCTTCAGAATGTTTTGAGGACCAGGCTACTAACTTTACCAATACAGGACTACAGGGCACACTGGAAAACCACACCAACAGGAAGCAGTGGATGTCGCTTGTGCCAATATCACACAGAATCAACAGAGCATGTCATCTGCTGTTGTCCAGTTTTGTTAAGCCCGAGGTGCCTATATCTAAGAGCAATGTTCATCCAAAACAATGCAAGAACATGCAAGGAGGCTCTAATGTTTATCTATACTACTGATCCAGTGCGATATCAGCAAACAGCATTTATACACCAGATACTCACTTGGGCCCATACATTCATACTATGCTAATACTTACGCTGGGTTTTATCAGTTGTTACTCTTATCAAAAATCCCTGCTACCAATTACCTTCTGATTGAAGAGTAATGACTTACCAATGAATCCTTTGCTAATTGGGAAATTTAAAATGAGTGACATTCATTATAGTACATAATCCTGAAATAACCACTGAGTCAGGAATTTTTAAAATGTTTATCTAAAGATTCAGCAGAGTAAAATACAGAGCCACATGGTACTTAATCGCAATACCCAAGATTAAGCATAGAAATGATTATTGCTAATCAATGACGGTGTTTAAAGAAAAGGAGAGGATAGAGATAGCAGCGCAACTAAAGGTTGCATTATATTTACCTAAGTGCGAGAACCAAACCCCTTAGCCAAGGAGTTGAAAGAATAGGACCCAGGAAGGATGAAGAGCAAAGACTTCCTCCAGGATCAGGACAGGACCGGTGACCTCTCTACAACGACGCCTGCGTCGTTCCCCTCTCTGATACTCGACTTCTCCTCGATTCTCCCGTGCCTTCCTTCTAATGGACTCCGCCGCCCCCTCCTCAGGACCTCTTCAGGACAGGGATTCAGTCAGCAACCGATCAGCTTGGCAGTCTGGAGCTAAGAGCGCTCTGACAGCATGGACGCCTGTTCTCTGCAGCATTCCCTTCTTCTACTAATTAACTAATGCTATATTCTATTATACCCTTCTACGCCCATGTACCTCCCCTTAATATTACTAAAATATGGGGCCACTACTTCTGATTGGACAGGGACAGGGGGTGGATTCACGCACCATATCGATTTGGCCTAAATTGTAAAGCCTATTGTCTTTAAGTTCCCACCCCTTCAAATTAATACATTCGCTTTATTTCCCACCCGTCTCATGACAAATGTAAACTAATTTTCATAGACAATGTGTCAATATGCAACAGGAAAAGCCAGAGTACAGCATCTTCGGCCATCGGGTCGCGGCCTTGGACGACGTCCAGGTTGACTTCATTTGGCAGGCACATATGACACATGCGCAGAACCATTTGCCTCTCGAGTTTCAGGTCACCAACCCAGGCCCAAGTTTACGAACTAATAAAAGTGTAAGAAGAAAATATTAAAATCACAGAATAAAATGTTTCACTGTATGCCCACTTTTTCTACTCTATACCCATTTAATTATAATACTGTCCCGCGTTAGTAGCATTAGGAAACGACAATTTAGTAATGACATGAGAGCAAGCTGAAGCATGTGAAAACATCAAGCAGCCATTTTAATGCACACTGCGCAGAAGCAGAAGTTTCCCACCAAGCAAAGAAAGACGTCACACCATGTGATATGGTTGCGACATGCGCATTGAGTTTTCCCGCGCATAGCGGCCATTTTGGATTACAGACAAGCGTTATTCATTGGTAAAACACATAGGCAAGCTTCCTTCCTTTTCGTGTCGTGAATGCAAAGGTTAGTATAGACAATACAATTTTTAATAAATTAATACTGTGAGGAGGATTGAATACAAGCAAGTTTCATTTATGAAACCTTGCTCCATCAATCCCCTCTCTGATGGCGTTTCTGAGCCATCAAAACACTACCCTCAATCAGATGCCAACTTCTAGCAAATTACTTCATTCTCATCTTTACACTTTCTATTTTTACAATCTCCTTTTAATTTCTTGTATAATTCACTTCTCCATTCTTCAAGTTCGATTTCATCTACCTTTCGTTTCTTTCCTCTTCCTGTCACCTTATATGTTCCATTCTTTTTACAGCATTTGCACCATATTGTTATTGACAAGATTATTATTGCTATCCCTGATAAGGGTACTAATATTTGACCTATAAGTCCTTTTCCTACATTAGCAAACCAGGTTCCAATTGACGAGATACTATTTGTCAATCTTTCCCATACACTATCAACTTCCAGTGGTTTAAGTTCTTTCTCAAGTTTCGTTATATTCTGTATATATGTTCCAATCTCTGCACTCTTATCAGGAATATAAGTGCAACAATGTTTCGTCTTCAATAATTTACAGACTCCTCCCTCTTTTGCCAATATAATATCAAGAGCAAGTCGATTTTGCATCACCATAGATCTAATCGCAACCATTTCCGCATTAATCATTAGAAAACCTCCAGCAGTATCCGTTGATAAACGATCAACCACTGTAGACAATTTACATATTTTCCTTGAGTTCAGAATTATTCCCACTGAAGGTATCAATGCACCAAATATATCACCTACAATTTCTGAAAAACTAGCTCTTTTACTACGTATTAATTCGCTATGGTTTTCATTGCTCCCAGTGTTTTTTTTTCGTGGTATATCTTTGGAAATACTATTCCAAAATAACAACTTCCATACCACCGTGCAGGAAGCCTAAAGTAAGCCTTATTCCCACACACCTAATAGATTCCAGGAAAAACTGAATCTGTTCCTCCTTTGAGTCCCCAACCTCCAAGAATTAAAAAATTGTGTTCACATTCACTGGTACCGAAGAAAACATTGTTATAATCAGTCTTTAACCTATGAAGACAAATTTTCCCTGTCTTTACGAAATCCAGAGCCATAGCAGCTTGAGCCTTGCCAGGTGTGTAACTCCCTTCTTTCTCCGCCCAAGGTGGCAAATGAGCCTTATGCTCAGAAGCTTTCTTTTGAAAATCTTGTCTTCTATCTTCTACTAAATTCAAAAATATCTTTTCTTCTTCAAGTAAAGAACATGTTAGATTGTGTCTATGTGCATGTGTTATGTCTATTGATTTCATTGTTAAGAAAAATTCTCCCATAAACTGTGTGTCTTGACTACTAAGCACTGGGTTCATACTCTTGCGAATCGGAACCTCAGAAAATATCACATCTAAGTTTGAATAATAATACTGAAGTTTCCCTGTTCTATAAAATAAACTAGACAAAACACTACATGATATGCCATATGTCAGTGGTAAATGGTGATATGTTAGACCCTCTGCTACTGATTCGGGTAACTTCATACAGACGTAGCAATTACTAACTTCCATGGTATCTACATATTGAAATAATAACTTTGTGAAAACATTCAAACTAGTGTCGTTATCAGCTATTTCATGATGAATTTCTGCCTCATCTTCTGCCATTAGTTCTACTCTATTGCCCTTCATGTTTGCTGTCCTCCCTTTAGTTTCATTATTAATCTTTTTATCTATTATCATAAGGTAAGGAACTGCTACAATCAGGACTAACCATACTATAAGCACCATCACTAGACTACATATGCATATTGCACAGCATCTTATACAACATTTCAGTTTTGGTCTCCCAGCAACTCTATCGTCAGGCATTTTTCGACAAGGAAGATTGCTCTTCTTATCTTTTCTTCTTTTCTTTAGCTTATTCTTTTGCTTAGTCAGGGTGGTCTTGTTTCTTCTTCGTACGTTAGTTCTGCACTTGTTCCTTCGCCACCACTGTCACTTGACTCTGAGCTTTCAAAATCTTCAAGAATGATATAAGTCCAGTCAGGACCCTTGAATTTGTTATTCACAAGTTTCAGTCTTTTACTTTTTCTTTTCTCTGACTTTTTCTCTTGATCAGTTTGACTTGTTACTTCAGGTACTTGATCTGGATCTTCACTTCTGGTTGTTATGTGGTACTTTACTCTTTTAATGACACTCGGCCAATGATCTCCTTTTCTTGTTTTCTTTGTTGGCAATGTTTCTTTATTTTCGTCTTCAGAGATCTTGTTAATTTCACTGCTTAGTACTGCTTTGTTTTCTTCGATTACTGTTTCTTCGGTTTGCTCTTTTTCAGGTCTGATTGGTTTCTCTGTAACAGCTCCACTGTGAGTTTCCAATAATTGACCTTGTTCTTTGTTTATTTCTTCAAGTTCATGTTTTTCAATGTTTTCTTCTTCTGTGCACTCTTCTTGATCTAACTTGTTCTGATCAGGGCTTATTGCACTGTGAACTTCTGCAGCCTGACCGGATTCTTCTAGACCTGTCTGTCCCTGTTCAAAGTCTATTAGGTCTTCACTGTTTTGAGTCCAGTTTCCTTTCCCTATCTGACCTTGTTCAGGATTTCTTAATGTCTTTTCTTCTTGTTACTGAACTGCTTCTTCTTCACCTATCTGATCTTCTTCAATTTCTTCCAATTTCGCTTGACTTCTTGTTCTGTGGTATACTTCAGTAACTTCTACCACTGGTATCCAATCCTGACTTGTGCTCGGTTGTTCTTCTTCTTCAGCTTCTCTGGAATCTCGAACCTGAGATCCTTCAGCTGGGCAACCTTCAGCTTCTTCAGTGATTGGCGTTGTCTGAGGATTCTCTTCCTCGGGATCTGGTACTCTCTTGGTGTGACTTACATGAATCCAATTAGGAAATCCGGCACACTTCACTGCTGTATTCGTTGTCAGTATGACTTGACACGGTCTGCCCCATCTAGGTGATAGACATTTTTCTCTGGTGTGATTCTTCACTACCACCCAGTCACCAGGATTCAGATCATGTTCTTGTTCGGGCTGCCTGGAAACTGCGTCTTCTCCAACCTGATGAGAGACAGAACGCACTAGGTCAGCCAATCCTTTGCAATAGTCCAGAACCATATCATCAGATATATTCACCAGTTTGTTTGTGGGAACATGTGTTTGTCTCATTGCTCTTCCCATCATTATTTCGTGGGGGCTCAATCCTGTGTTTCTGTCAGGTATACTTCTGAGTCCCATTAGAACAAGTGGCAATGCATCTGGCCATTCTAATGATGTGGATGCACACATTTTTCCCAGTTTTGACTTTATAGTGCCATTTAATTGTTCAACCACTCCAGAAGCTTCTGGACGATATGCACAGTGCAGTTTCTGTTGGATTTGGAATGCTTTGCAGATTAGTTTGATCACTTCACTGTTAAAATGTTTTCCTCTATCTGATTCCAAAGTTACTGGGAAACCAAACCTAGGAATGAGCTCTCTTAGCAACAGTTTCGCAACTGTAATGCTGTCATTTCTCCTAGTAGGGTAAGCCTCCACCCATTTTGAAAACAGGCACACTATGACTAGTACATATTTCAGCCCTCTACATGGTGGTAACTGTATGAAATCAAACTGAAGTCTCATAAATGGACCCTCTGCCTTTCCAATTTTCCCAAATCCAATTACTGTCTTCCTCCCCGGATTATGCATCTGGCAAGTTAGACATCTCTGGCAAAGACTCTCTGCAACAGCCCTGAATTTGGGATTGTACCAATTTTGTCTGAACAGCCTAATCATTGCATCTCTCCCTATGTGTGTGTCTCCATGATACATCCTAGCCATTTGTGAGAGTAAACAGTCTGGCATCAGCACTGATCCACACTTCATCATCTCCTCTCTGGGAGCAACCCACTTTGATCCACAAATTCTTCTCACTTTCATCAACCTCATCTTGCAATTTCTTGACGTCATTCCAAGTTTCAGGTGGCATATACAGCATAAGTTGGCAGCTGATTCCCATTCTTTCCACCCTCTTATTGACTGACATTCTGGTTTTGGCACAATGTTGAGCCACCAGATCTGCATATCTGTTGCCGACTACCACCCAGTCATCTCCTGACTGGTGTGCGGCACATTTCACCACAGCCAATTCTTTTGGTGATTGTATTGCTTCTAGCAATTCCATTACAAATTGTCCATTTTTAATGGGGGATCCTGAAGAAGTCATGAAATCCCTCTGCATCCATAGTTGGCCAAAATCATGCACAACCCCGTAACCATATTGGCTATCTGTAAATATGGTTACTCTCTGATTCCTCACAATTTTGCATGCTTTTATCAACGCAATCAATTCAGCTACTTGTGCAGATTTGACTCCTGGTAAATAAGATGCTTCAATTATTCCAGTTAATTCACATACTGCATAGGCAGCAGTTAGTTTACCGTCTTCATGTCTTTGACATGAACCATCAACAAATAGCTCCCTGTCTGGCTTTTTAAGAGGCTGTTCCTCTATATCTGGGCGTGGTTTTGTGCATAATTCTGTAATTTGTATACAATCATGTTCATCGTCTTCATCATCTTTAATTCTCTCATGATATGGGTCTGGTAGTAAGGTTGCTGGATTTATTATAGTACACCTTACCATGTTCACATTTTCAGCACCCATTATTATTCTTTCATATTTAGTCAGCCGACTAGGAGTGAGATGCTGAGTTCAGGTTCTTGTCAAGAGTATGACAACTGCATGTGGAACATACACTTTTACAGGGTGTCCCATCACAATTGACTCACTTTGTTCAATGCTCAAACAAGTAGCCGCCACTGCTTTTAGGCATCCTGGCAACGCGGCTGCTACAGGGTCTAATGTAGCAGAGAAATATGCTATAGGACGTCTTTCTAATCCATGTCTCTGAGTTAGGACAGAAAGTGCACAATTTTCTCTCTCATGACAGAACAATGCAAATTCTCTTTTATAATCAGGCATGCCTAAGGCAGGTGCTGAACATAGGGCATTTCTCAATTTTACAAAGGCTTCTACACTTTCATCCTCCCACTCAACAGGGTCCTTTGCTTTCTTTTTTGTCATGTTAATTAAGGGCTTAGCTAACATGGAAAATCCTGGTATCCATTGTCGACAGTAACCTACTATTCCTAGGAACATTCTCACTTGTCTTTGGGTTACAGGCATTTGCATTTTCTTTATTAAAGTTACCCTTTCAGCTGTTACTCTTCTTTTTCCCCTCTCAATTTGGTGTCCCGGATACTTAACAGCTGTTGTACAGAATTGCAATTTTTCAGGTGAGACTTTGTCCTTCTTCTGCCAAAAGATTTAATAATGCTATGGAATCAACAACACAGTCCTCTCTGGTATTTGGTGCCACCAATAAGTCGTCAATATATTGGACTAAGACTGGGCTTCCTGGCATCACTAGTTTTTCAAGGCACTTTTTCAGTATCTGGTTGAAAATAGAAGGACTTTCTGTGTACCCCTGAGGAATTCGATTCCACACATAGACCTTGTTCTCAAATTTAAATGAGAAAAGATACTGGCTATCTGGATGTAATGGTATTGAAAAGAACGCTTGACACAAATCAATTACTGTGAACCATCCTGCACTCCAAGGGATCTGGTATAGAATTACTGCAGGATTTGGCACTATGGGACAACATGGTTCCACAATCTTATTTATTTTTCTCAGGTCCTGAACAATCCTATATTTTCCACTAGGTTTCTTTAACCCCATTATAGGTGAATTACATGGGCTACTCATTACTTCTTTTAGTATGTTTTGTTCTACCATTCGATTTATTTCTTCAATGACTCCTGCCTTTACTTCTGCACTCATTTTGTACTGTCTGGTATTAGGGAAAATTGCACCTTCTTTTACAGTAATTTTAACTGGATCTATTTTAGCCATAAGTCCTACTTCTTTTCCGGTGAAATCCCATACTATGGGGTTTACTGTACCTTTTAATTCTTCTGGCAACTCATCTTTGGTTATTAACGAAAACATCTCGTCTACTTCTGTACCTTGTTTTGCAATCATTATTTTATATACATGGTCTTCATCTGGTGTCTGAACTGCCACACCATCCGGTGTGCAGAAAATGGTACAATTCATCTTGCACAATAAATCCCTACCTAATAAATTTACTGGGCTAGAATCACACACTACGAATTGATGCATTTCTCTAAAGTTTCCTATTTTAACTTCCATTGGTTTGGTAAGAGGTGTTCAAATTCTTTGATTAGCTACCCCTACTACTTGGATATCTTCACCAGAGAGAGGAAGGTCTGGAATGTCTGCTGTTCTCACAGTAGACCGGGTAGCACCAGTGTCCAAAAGGAAAGTAATATCATTACCTTTCACATTCCCTTCAACATATGGACCTGACTGATCTACCTGTAAGGATGCGCCAAGTATGCACTCCTTCTTCCCCTCTCCTAGGCACCGTCATGGACTGAATTGACAGAAATCGTCCTGCAAAAGAAATTGTGATGTCATATAATCATTCTTACCACTTCCTCCTTGATATCCGATGTCTGTACCATGCTTTGCTCTGCTTACATTACCCTGAATAGGTGCAGGTGGCAACTGACTCTGAGGATTTACACCCTGCTGTGAGTCATTCTGCGTCTGTGGATTTAAATTTTGATTTGGGCCATTATTATTCCGGATCTTTTTACATTCATCCTTCCAATGCCCCAATTTTCCGCATCCATGACAAGGAAATTTCTTTTTAGCTTCTTCTCTACTCATTCGTCCTCTAAATTTTCCACCATTCCCAGTATCACCATTCGTTCCTGAATCTTTTCCTTGATTTTCACTCGGATTTTCCAAATTAATTCCCTGTTTCTCAGCCATTTTCACCTGAGCCCACATCACTTTTTCCTGCAATTTCTTGTGTCTATCCTCAATATCGTCTCCACAATATTTTGCATACTTCAAAATCTCGTCAATGGGCTTTCCCTGCCAACACAGCATGTGCTGTTTAATCATCTGGCAAATTTCTGGCTTCAAACCGTAAACAAACCGGTACACAAACTGACTCATGTTCTTGTCTCCAATGTCCTCAAATCCACTATACTGTTTAAATACCTGCAATAAACGCTCATAGTAGGAATGCACCGATTCATTAGCTTCTTGGGTAGTTCGATCTATTTTTACCCAATCTGTTTCTTTCGGGGGTATTTTCCCTTTCAGGTAAGTTATCACCTGCTGATACTTTTTCATCACTTCATTTGACGGGGCACCTGTCTTCGGATCTCTAGGATATTCATCACTTGGCCAATCCACTGTGATTTTGCAATCTGTCCACAAATCGGCAGGTACCACTATGTCAAACAACCCATCCAAATCCTTCAACAATACCTTCGACACCTTCACAAACCTGTCAACCTGCTTGTACCATTCAATTGGTTTTTCTCTCAACTTTGGGAAATCATTCGTAAATGACAAAATATCCTGCCTGCTCCATGGGACATGTACATATCCTCCTCCCGCAACTTCTCGCATGGGATACATTTGGTCTGCTTTCCCTGTTTCCTTCATCACATATTCAGATGTTGTTCTACTTGTTCGTGCTTCTTCCTTTTTCTTGGCCCACCTAGTTCTCCATTTATCTAGGTCTCCCCATTTTTGCAAAACTAACATTAATTCTCTTATTTGTAGTCTTCTTCCGGAGGCATTCATATTTTCTAAATCTTTGTCTGAAAATTCTGCTCTATAGGGTTTCTGTAGTACTTTTGATCTCCCTATTTCTATTCCCATCTGTATTGCTAAATTGGATAATTTTTCATGGAATAACCTTACATTTCTGGTGATACTCCTGCACAGGAACAATAATTCTTCTTCATCATAGGTATTTAAGCGTTCTAGTCCTACATTTCCTGCTATTATTTCTTCTAATTCGACTTTCCATTTATGAATGTCCATTATTTTCGGAGGTGTGCACTGTTTAACTGACCCTTGTACCCATCTTTCTAGATCTTCAGGTGTTACTATGGTAGCACTTTTTGCTCCCGATGAATTTATTAAACTTACATCTTTTGAACATCCAGGTACATCTTTTCTGGGAGTGCTATTTACAGTACCTCGAATAGGCAAGTCCATGAGTCATATTGTGGATTCACAATCACTAAATTGACCCTCAATTATAGCTGGAGCTTCAGGTTTGGAATTATTCACAGGAGTAGGTGCAAGTATCGGTGGAGGACAGTTTCCCTGAGTACCATATAATGGAACTACAGGACCAACTGTTACAGGTATGGTCAACGAATCAGGATGTACTTTTATCTGAGTTATTTTCTGTATTAATTCTGTTCTAGTCTTTTCTGAGGCTTCTTTCTCTTTGTCATGAAGTATTCTACTCGGGGTGAATTCATGCATGACCTGTGGCACTAATGGAGTTTTTGGTGGTGCACTTGGGGTGCATCCATTTGTCCCTTCCTGATATGGTGGGGGTTTCTTAACATTTCCTCCATAAATTCGTCTTCAGACTCCTCATTTCTCATTAAATGTTTTGTCTTTTCTGTGCACTTACTTCCTAATTTCTCCTCTGCTGAGAACAATGGATATAATCCTTCTGTAATCATTGCCCTTCTCCATTGTTTCATCTGACTGTCCCTAGACTCATGTAAGTATCTGGGGAAAAATCCTGGATAACTCCTATTTCTCCTAGATCGGTCCCGCTCAAATGCCTCGGTTTCCCATTCCTCTAAAGCTTCGTACTGGGTTAGTCTAGGTCTGGGTTCTAGGTCATTCATCCTCAATCTCAAATTTTGAAGAATTCTTCCATTGAAGGTACCATTCTCGGGAAATGCTAATATTCCATCATTTTTGGTATATTCTATCCAATTCTCCATCCATACACAAGTATGATAACCTCTCTCCATCATCATGAATGAAGCGGGCGTTTTAGCTGGTGTAATAATAATTCCTTCTCTAGTTTTGATTGGTTTGTCCTTTTTAAAATAATTCTTAATCTTTTGTAAAAATGACATCTTTCTCTTTTCTCCATACATCTTGGGTAAGTACCGATGTATAAAATTATATTCTGCAAAACCTAAATATCTCCTATCCTGACGAATTCCTGTTAAAGTCGGATCACGCTTTAACATGCAATCCTTTTACCACTAATAACTTCGCTTTTATAATTTCAACCAATCAAATGTTTGCTAACTTTTAGTTCTGAGCCAATCCTTGCGCGGCCTTCTTGTGTCGTTTCTCTGTCAACCCCTCCTTTACAAACTGCTCTTTTCTGTCCTTGCTGGTTTAACCAATCCCAGCGCGACACCTGTGACGTCAGTACTGCTCCTCGCTACTGACCCCTCCTTTACAAGAGTCTCTTCACACCCGCTGATTCAACCAATCCCAGCGCGGCGTTTTGTGACGTCAGCTCCCTCTCCGGCAACTGACCCTCCCTTTACAAAAATTTACGCCAACTTATTTTCTCTATAAATCTTAATTAAATTTCAGTAACAACATAAAACATTCGCTATCGTGCCAGTTTCTCTAAACTAGAAAAGATAGTTTCCTCCCATACTTAGTAAAACCCTTTCCATTTACTAACATACACTACGAGTAAAACCCTTCCGTTTACTCTTCACACAAGCTCCAGAGGTACCTGTTACTTCTTCAATGTTACCCTTTCTAGGTGATATAACATCAAATTTTCACCAGCGTACCCTTTTGCTATTACTCACAAGCATAGAGTCCCTAACGAGTACTGAAAGTCCTGCTTAACTTTTCAGTACTATTTCTGCCTGACAGATAACCTCACTGCAGTATGGCTTCCACTTGCCACCCGCTATTCTTTTTACCCTGGGGTATTCTGGACAACATAAAACAAAAATTCTAAAATAAGCGGATTGTTAGTTCATACAAATAAAAATTCTCATTACCCAATTAACAAAGAGTAACCATCCTCTGCTTACCAGAAAACTGATCCAGCGCGATATCAGCAAACAGCATTCATACACCAGATACTCACTTGGGCCCATACATTCATACTATGCTAATACTTACGCTGGGTTTTATCAGTTGTTACTCTTATCAAAAATCCCTGCTACCAATTACCTTCTGATTGAAGAGTAATGACTTACCAATGAATCCTTTGCTAATTGGGAAATTTAAAATGAGTGACATTCATTATAGTACATAATCCTGAAATAACCACTGAGTCAGGAAGTTTTAAAATGTTTATCTAAAGATTCAGCAGAGTAAAATACAGAGCCACATGGTACTTAATCGCAATACCCAAGATTAAGCATAGAAATGATTATTGCTAATCAATGACGGTGTTTAAAGAAAAGGAGAGGATAGAGATAGCAGCGCAACTAAAGGTTGCATTATATTTACCTAAGTGCGAGAACCAAACCCCTTAGCCAAGGAGTTGAAAGAATAGGACCCAGGAAAGATGAAGAGCAAAGACTTCCTCCAGGATCAGGACAGGACTGGTGACCTCTCTACAACGACGCCTGCGTCGTTCCCCTCTCTGATACTCGACTTCTCCTCGATTCTCCCGTGCCTTCCTTCTAATGGACTCCGCCGCCCCCTCCTCAGGACCTCTTCAGGACAGGGATTCAGTCAGCAACCGATCAGCTTGGCAGTCTGGAGCTAAGAGCGCTCTGACAGCATGGACACCTGTTCTCTGCAGCATTCCCTTCTTCTACTAATGAACTAATGCTATATTCTATTATACCCTTCTACGCCCATGTACCTCCCCTTAATGTTACTAAAATATGGGGCCACTACTTCTGATTGGACAGGGACAGGGGGTGGATTCACGCACCACATCGATTTGGCCTAAATTGTAAAGCCTATTGTCTTTAAGTTCCCACCCCTTCAAATTAATACATTCGCTTTATTTCCCACCCGTCTCATGACAAATGTAAACTAATTTTCATAGACAATGTGTCAATATGCAACAGGAAAAGCCAGAGTACAGCATCTTCGGCCATCGGGTCGCGGCCTTGGACGACGTCCAGGTTGACTTCATTTGGCAGGCACATATGACACATGCGCAGAACCATTTGCCTCTCGAGTTTCAGGTCACCAACCCAGGCCCAAGTTTACGAACTAATAAAAGTGTAAGAAGAAAATATTAAAATCACAGAATAAAATGTTTCACTGTATGCCCACTTTTTCTACTCTATACCCCTTTAATTATAATACTGTCCCGCGTTAGTAGCATTAGGAAACGACAATTTAGTAATGACATGAGAGCAAGCTGAAGCATGTGAAAACATCAAGCAGCCATTTTAATGCACACTGCGCAGAAGCAGAAGTTTCCCACCAAGCAAAGAAAGACGTCACACCATGTGATATGGTTGCGACATGCCCATTGAGTTTTCCCGCGCATAGCGGCCATTTTGGATTACAGACAAGCGTTATTCATTAGTAAAACACATAGGCAAGCTTCCTTCCTTTTCGTGAATGCAAAGGTTAGTATAGACAATACAATTTTTAATAAATTAATACTGTGAGGAGGATTGAATACAAGCAAGTTTCATTTATGAAACCTTGCTCCATCACTACCACAGTGCCAATGGAGCTCGCACGAGTTGGGAAGTTCTTTGCGGTAGCTGGAAAGACTCTATGCCAAACGCAAGAACAAAAGACAATAGCAAAATAACACACTAGCCACACATCTCCTGCTGGTGTGCATTACAACTCTACTATCATTACTGTTTCATTTTGCATTATGTCTTACCTTTTAGACGTACTAATAACATTGCACTGATTCACGACGTAAAAGCCATCAGCTGTTTTCATAATCCTTTTGATTACTGTATCACTTTGCACTATGACTTATCTTTTAGATGTATTAATAACATTGCACTGTTTAAGATGTAAAAGCCATCGGCGGTTTTTACAACCCTTTTAGATTTTCTCTTTTTAACCCAACCAAACGTTTTTTTAAATTATGAACGTAATATGTATCGCATTTGTAAATGATTTTAGGTAATCATACAATAAAGAATTCTGGAGTGCAAGAAGAGAATTCGTACTGATAAAATAAGAGGAAGGAACAAGGTTTCACATTTAAAAGAGGAAGATGATTCCGTGAAGTGACCATTTATATGTGGAAGAAGGTTCTAGTTCTGGAATGTTAATGTTTTATTATGTAATATGTTCTTTAAAGTGTTGGGTGGAGTGGCATTAAAAGATTAATGCATGATGGCCCCAACCTCCCAAAGGACTCCTAGGGAAGCGAACTTGATCTCTAGCTCACTTTTTATCTGTTTTTGCCTCAACCTCTAACATAGAATTCAATGTTGTTGCTTGAGTTGGCGGGAAATTGGTAATGACATTGAAAGTTGTTCCGAATTGGGAACCTCCATTATTTATTTCCTTAAATTAGCACTGCATATAAGAAAGGCAATTCATCTTTTATTTTTGTATTTATTTAAACAGTGTGTTCAAATAAGAAGATGCCAAATTATGCTGTTCACGTGCTGTGTGGGTCAGTTCTTGTAGCGTTACGCGATCTCACCACTAGATGGTGATAGCCACATGTAACAGATAGATAAATAAATAAATCCTTTATTTCGTGTTTTGGGAGACATTTTTAACATTCGAATATTCAGCCCGTCCTTGTCGTTCGGAGTCGAGGATCAGTTCATGTTTTCGTTGGCGGTTGGGCTTGCTTTTCGGCTCCAGTGCTGCTTCCTGTGTCGCCCGCCAAGAAGAAGGAAGAACGAAGAGAGGGGAGGATAGCAGAGCCGTGAGTCCGAGCCCGAGCCCATGGGAAGGAGACCCTGAGGAGTGAGCGCCGGGGTGAGAACGGAGACTCCGTATTCGGGCAGTCTGGGGGTAAAGGCTGTGGGGAGGGACACGATGATTAACACCACCGTGATACTGCAGTTTAGGCAACTAAAGTCCACGGTATCTGTGCTGTACCGAGCTCGTCGGAGCTTGTGTTTCACATAGAACCACCGATTCCTCTCAGAATCTTGCTCCCCAAGTGTCTGCACATGCCTAGTAAGATTCTATGCACCCAAAGGAGCATTGTACCTCCCAAGAACTTGCCTCACCCCCACCTCCCAAACAAATCCTATGTTCAGAGTCAGTGACTACCTACCCACTTATCATAACACACCAAGAGTGTGCGCACCCCTTACACATAAAGTATCCACAACCTAAGACTTCTACACCCTTTTCCGAAATCTGACTCTTTCCTCCACCTTAAACTCGTGCAGCTTGGGATCCTCACCCAGAGGCTATTTACCTTACTCGGAGACTGTAACCCTGAGCTTGTAGGTCTGTGTTGCATCGCCTTCAGGGGTGCTTCTCGTGAGTGGTGTTGACCGGTGTGTTGTGCAAGTGCACTCTAGGGATCTAGTTTAGTCTTTTATTCTGTTTCTCCTCTTCAGATTTCTCTGTCTCCTTACACCTGCCTCCAGTAGTCGCCATAGGCAGCCTCGGAGTGGCAGGTGTGTGGCACAGACAAGTGTAAGCTCAGACCAGCATTGAAGAATATCGCAGGTTATTTATCATAGTATTCCGACCTTTCTTGAATCCATCTTACATGAGAAGCAGTAAGTGATCTCACGTATAAGCATGGGTATTACCTTTATAAAGTTACATACCAGGCAGTTAGTTTGCTTTATAATTGCATTTCAAAGTTGTACCTAGATCACACACGTTTCTTCTTTTTATTTTCGCCCTTTCCAGCGTCTATGAGTCATTAGATGAAAGCTCAGGCAACAAGGAGTTTGGCTATTTTCAGATACCATTATAAAAATGCTCGCCAGGTGTTAGTTGGGATATATGCCTAATAAGTGATAAAGCGAGCAATTGATGTATTACTTTCAGCAGTTTTTTCTGGATATTTGAAACTTCTTAGCAACCAAAGTGATATTTAGAACAAAGGATATGGAACTGTTATTGGTATGTTCCTGATGAGATTAACATCTGGCACCACCATTTCCTTTGTCTTTGCTGTATTAGTGGTTGATGAAGTATTTCTAAATATCTTAACCGGTGGAGAAGTGTGGCTCAATGGTTAGAGTGGCAGACCCTGATGCAGAGATCTGGCCCGGGACCAGGGTTCAATTCCCGCCTCGGCGGGTCTTGGGCTCAATTTCCTCGGACCTGATAATTCTCGCCTCGGTGCCTATTCTAATCATGGGTCCCACTCTGCAACTCTGGGCAATAGCTTGCTTAATCTCCACAACGGCCCCAACAGCGCTGGGATGCCTGGCTTCACCCTGGGGGTGCCCAGGAGTGGACATTTCACAGGGAAAAGCCAGGAAGGGTTCCACAGCGGTATGCGTACAGCGCCAGGACACCTCTTTGGGGGTATAAGTGCGCTTTACAAGTACGAATTTCATTTCATTTCAACCATATTAGTTACAAAGTTGTGTTCTATACATAGTATAAGATTGCCATAATGTTTAGTGTGACAAAACTGGTTGAGACCATCATAGAGATCATTTCCCTAAGATAAACTTCTCCTCATGCAGCAGTTTGTCAGCTTATTAGGATGAGATATACCTGCAAGAGATCCCTTTATTCATACAGAAAGCCTCCATATGAGAGACCTGTTCCTTTGCCTCCAGTAACACATCACTAGAGACACTAAATTCATGTGCCAGATTTTTCCACTATGCCCCCATTTATAAAATACATACCATTTCAATAATTTACTGCCCAAAAACTACAGGGAAATCCCCAATAGCGAGGTACTAGATTTCCTCCGAGTACCACCTCAGACATCAAGCATTCTTCTTTCATGGGCATTTGCTTTTTTGTGCAGTAGAGAACCTCATGTAAGTCTGGCATTTATTTCGTATAAATCCCAGAATTGTACAGAGGCAAGATATTATTTGCTGTGAGCTGGTGTGAACTGAGTTAGGGGTGTATTTGTTTGTAAGTGTGCATGTAGTTTGGCAGGTTTCTTGGGGCACAGCACTCCCTAAGATGAGAAACGGTTTTAGTGAGTTTGAATTTGATTGTCTTTTATCAGAACCACGCTTGGCGTTGCTGCCATACTGGTCTTTACTCTTTCTATAATATTTGTGGGACCAAAACATTCTGCAGGAACCGAGAATGATTGCTTTCTGTTATTTGTAGATTTGAATTGCTGCTCCTCAGATATAAACGGGATGACAAACCTTGTTTTATGCTGCTGTTCTGAGGCGATTTGAGGAAGGAAAATCTTGTATAATTAATGTAGGTCATTTTTCTGTGCATTTCCTGGTAGTATTACTCGGTTTGATTAGGTGAGAAATTGAATTGCGGGAATGTCGCACAAGTTACTTTAAAAAAGGCTTCAAATCACGCATGACAAGTTGTTGCATTTCCATATTACGTGAACTTTTCAATTACTCAGAGCCATGCCATACTTAACAACATCACATGGACGGAGTGTTGAAACTTTTCAAACACTCACCCACAGTCACAGATCTGGGTTAAATCCATTGTTATTTTGCTCGGTGCGTCACCCCAGTTTGGACCCAATCATATGCAAATCAGTCTTGACCCTGTTCCCCATGGGAACAATCCAGCCCGAACTGCCAGGCCAGGTCCTCCCTGGACTGAAAACGACCATCCTGCAATGGGTTTTGGGGTATCGCCCCATATCAGCCTGGCTAGCTTGAATCCAGTGGTGCAGCGAGCAAGGGACCCACGTCTAGGCATACCCTTAGCCACCTAGGGGGCACATAGCAACATCATAAAATAAAATGATGGACGGAGTGTTGAAACTTTTCAAACACTCATCCCAGTCATAGATCTGGGTTCCATTGTTATTTTGCTCACCACGTCACCACAGTTTGGATCCAGGATGCTTGTTTCTGGTTCAGGAAGTACTTGGCCTGGCAGTTTAGGCTGGACTGTTCCCATGGGGAGCAGGGTCAAGACTGATTTGCATGTGGCTGGCTCTAAACTGGAATGGCGTGGCATGCAAAAAAATTATGGATTTAGCCCATATCTCTGACTGGGGGTGAATGATTTGTTCAGCATTCAGTCCATCATCTATTCTTTTTGCATATGCAATACTTTACTGCACTTCCTTTCCATTTGGCTTACATGTTTGCATATGTAAATATGCACAAATATTTTTTCATCAGGACTCCCAAGGCAGTCCTTTGGCATTATGAATATCTCTAGTTCAAGATAAGTAAGCAGTCTCCAAAATATTTTCAGAAATCTTCTTGTTTTCCTCTATGTGTAAACGATTTTCATTATTTCACCAACTTACTATATAGGGTGGTAATTGTGCATTGGAGAAAACAACTGTGTACTCTTTGCCCTAGGTCAATTGCTCTGGCTATAGGCACATGTCAAATAAACCACATACAGGTGTTGTATATGGATATTAGTGTAGATAAATTGCTGGTGCAGACATTAGCTATGAATTATTTAAGTATATTGTCAAAATGTATTTTGTTTATTTATCACACAGTATGGGATGCAATGCTTTATGAAAACCGGCTAAGTAACCTTTTCCTGTATTCTATATTTTGCATAGTATTCAGATTGTGTATGTTTCGAAGAGATTATTTTACATCTATGATTTTTCTCCACTAAAGGAGTCACACAAAAGGCTTTGAAAGCTTATTAAGTGTCATATTGACCTCTTTTGGAAAGAGACAACTGGTGGGTGTTGGACTTGGCCCTGCTTGCAGGGTCATCCCTAAACTTTTTGGCCTTCCCCCCCTAGTCTTTTTCCTGACATAAGGTTGGTGGTTTCAGGACTCTGGGCACTTTAGCGCTGGTTAGCAGTGCAAAGTGCGTGTGCTTTCTGCCTTCCATATGCTTACATTAGGAACCCCCCCTCCCCCCCGTTATGGGATATCTCCTACATGGAATAAAATAAGTATGTCATGTTTGGTGTGTATGGAATGAAAATGATAAATGCTGCGCAATGGTGTGCACAGATTTATTTTCACCATTGTGGAAATGCCACTTTTAAACCTTGGCATTTCGGTGTGCTGTGTGCCTACCTTGTGTAAGGCTGGCTCCGCCCCTGGGGTGTGTTTGTCTCCCAGACCCCAGCTCAGGAAGGGAGGAGGGAAGTCTGGCAGACAGGGTGCTCTACACCTCCCCCAAAACCAGTTGGGACCGCTTTCCCCAGAGACCTTTCCAGAAGCTTCTGGCCCTTTCTAGTAGGTGGGGTGAGGGGTGTATATATAGAGGAGCTGAGACTCCATGTACTCATGCGTGGACTTTGACTTGGAGGGGACACTCTGCCAGGAGGTACCGCCGCAAGGGCCTGCGTGCTGGCCCCTGTGTCCGTCTGTACCCTTCTGCTTTCCACAGGACCAGGGAGAGACTTTTGCTGGAGTGAAGACTGCTGTGCCAGGAGGAGGGCCACGTTATGGGAGTTGACTGTTCCAAGGAACTGCTGTCCTGTTCTGATGAGCTGCCCACTGCCTGCTGATCTTGCCCAACATTGCCTGTCTGCTCTCCTGGCCCCTAGCGCCTCGTGGGCGCTATTTGTTTGGTGGGGGACCCTGGAGCTTGAAGGAGTCTAGCGCTTCGTGAGTGCTACACCTAGAAACTGCCCAGGAGAAGAACAGCAATATCTCTCTACTGCCCAAGAACCTTGATTCCGCCTACCAGGGGAGAGAGGAGCTGGCGCCTGCAGCGCTGCGAGGCCAAAGCGCTACGAAGCAATCCCGGCGTGTGGGATTCCCCCTGGCATGCTTACTTGAAAGCGGGAGCCCACCCCGCAGTGTGGTGCCGGAGGATCGGGCGCCACCTCGCCTTTAGAGCTTATTAATTCGCGGGTGCCCACCCCGCATGTTCAGCACCTTCGCGCGGGTGCCCACCCCGCCTTATACTTCATTTAAAACGGGAGCCTACCCCGTATTGCCGGCTGAGGAATCCTCGAATTCGCCGCCCGGGACTGGAGTGCGCTGTGTTGCGCTGCGCGAGAGGTGAAGCGCTGGGTAAGCCGGACTCACCGCCCGGGACCTGGTTGCGCTGAGAGGCAGGAGCGCTGTGTCTGGAAGGCGCGGGTGGTCCAAGGAATCGCCGCCCGGGGCCGGAGAGCGCTGTCTGGAAGGCGCTGGTGGTCCAAGGAATCACCGCCGAGGGCACCAGGAGGTGGGTACCCGCCCGCATTGCCGAGGAGTCACTGCCGCGAGCGCCGAGCGAGACAGGAAGTCAGACATCCTGGAAACCTGATTGGGGGCGGGGCCAGAAACGAAAGAAACCGGAAGAACCGGAGCCTCACGGGCTTCACACTGAAGTCCCTGGTCCCAGGAGGGGGGGCCCGGGTGAAGAGAGGAGAGACACCGGGTCATCAACCATCCGGCGGGAGCCCACCCCGCCGTCTGGCGCACAGCAGAAGCTGTCCTGCAGGCGGGAGCCTACCCCGTCGTGAGGAGCCTGCAGTCCGGAGAAGGAGCGGGACGCAGGAGAAGGCTGCCGGCATCCAAGCGGGGCTCCCGTGAAGTGAGGAGAGCCCCGCGTGCAGTCACCGGTGTGACGGGGCACATTGCCGGTGCCCGGGGATTGCCACAAGGAGTCCAGCGAGCCCGGTGAGTGGGGCTCAGTGGTACACTGGTTGGGGGGGGGGGGGTCGGGGCACATTGCCGGTGCCCACCCCCGGGTTCCCAAGCCCCAGAGAGAGAGGGGGCCCCCACGAGCCCACGTGCCCAGTGCTTTGGGGGCAACATTTCTAATGTGAGGGTCCAGGGAGGGGCTCCCCAGGCGCCGTAGCGCCACCTGCTTATTCCCACAGCTGCACCGCGGGAGAGAGCGGGCAGCTGCCACGTTGCGCATATTTCTTTGAGAGTCCCTGAGTAGGGGCTCCCCCGGCGCAGTGGCGCCAGAAGCTCTTTGGCAACGATTGGGACACCTCTGATCCCAGAGTCCCGGAGGGGGACTCCTATGTGAACAGCGGTTGGTGGACAACATTTCTGCATACTTGTTGTAGGGCCCAGTGGGGCCTCAAGAGGGTACGGAAGTGCCAGGGCCTATGCCTACAGCTGCACCACGAGAGCGTGGGCAGTTACACGACTGGGGGGGCATCTCAGTAGGTGTGCTGAGGGGTTATCCTGTGTGCACCCCCTTCTTAATGGACATGCCTTATGTATTTCAATGCCTCTATGCTAATGTGTTTAGGCCTAATGCTCTTCCCTAATGTTATGGTTGGTGTATTTATACTGGTGGTCCTGCCTAATGTATGCCCAAGGCTGTTACACTAATGATGATGCCTCTATGCTCACATTTTGATGCCTATTGCCAAGGTGATGTATGCTAATGTGGTAATGCTCTATTGGGGCGCCAGGCCCTAAAGGTGGTAAGCACCTGGTTGGCACGACTGGAGGTGCCCTGCTGATGTTAGGTACGATGCCCTATTGCTGACGTACCTTGGGCCTCAACATGATTTATGTATAATGCATCCATGCTGATGATGATTGCCTAATGTGAGGTGATGTCTCCTAATGCTAACAAGTTTATGCCAATATTGCATTTATGCTTCTGCCTAATGTTTTGAGACTGATGATGGTGCCTAATATCCTGCTGTGTGATGTTTTAGGTTTCTGTCTAAGGCTACTGGGTTCATGCCTCATGCTAATGAGAGGATGTTGAGCTTATGACCCTGCCAGTAGGTACTGGCTGTTATACCCTTATTGCTTGTGTTGTGCATTTATTACCTGTACTTTTGTGATGGTTCTGGCAGCGACCCGATTGGCGCTGCCTTGTATATAATCGCCTGTAAATGGTGACCTGGCGCCAGTTGGCGCAGTGTATAGATTTCTGTGATTATACTGTGTTTTACACAATACAAAAGTTATTTTTACATAACCTTGTGTGGAGTCTCTTCTGTAGTGTGCCTAGTGTGTCGTCGTGTGTGGGTGCTGCGCAGATGCTTTACACATTGCCTCCGGAGTTTAGCCTACCCGCTCCGCGCCAAGCTACCCCGTTTCTAACAGTGGGGTTGTTTTTTTCCACCTCTGCCTCTTTTGGAAAGCTCAGAAGATGCAGACATGCAGCTTTTACTGTTAAGGAAAGGGAGAATCTTTTGTTCTCATTTAGTCTTATCCTTAACAATTGGATAACTTTATTGTCTTGGATGATGGTTATGAAGTCCTTCCTGGCAGCTCAAGTTCTGGAAGCATCAGAGAAACAACACTTTCATTCATAGTGGAAAAAAAGATGGGCTTTGTACTACGTACCTTCAGGGGATAGTCGTATAAAAAAGTTATTCCGTTTCGATGACCGCGATACTTTCCATTAGATCGGGTCATGTTATTTCAGTTGAACTCCGATATAGAACTGTGCTGACATGATAGCTTATGACTACTTCCATTGGTCAGTTGTACAGAGAATAGTTTGATGGTTTAGGTATTTTGGATTGCATGAGCGAGTAACATGTGAGTGGATGTTCCCCAGGTGGACCTGTATGAATATTAGAGTAGAGCTGTGAAAGTGTGGCCCTGCACTGCTACAACCTACTGGAAGCAGAAAGCATTGGTACATTTCGGTTCGCAGTTATACAGATAAAATGTTTTTAAGAGAACAACTAATTGAAGTCAAACATTACTTATTTTTATTTTCGAAGACACTTAGATCACGAGTCGGTCGTAACCGTATTCCTGGGGTGAAGGTATGGGAAGTTATGGAGGGTGATAGGGAACAGCCAATCACTGTTGCGATTTTACCGGCTTTGGATTCTCACCAATGTTTCTGGACACAGATTCATCCTGCTGTCATCTGGGAAGACTCACAATTGTAAGAGTGGTGGAGAGACTACCTTCCCGAATCGGTGATTATGACTCTAGTAATTCCATCGCCCCTGCACTTTGCTACTCATAATCAGCCCCTTAGTAGAGAACAGTTAAGCAGCAACAAACCCTTATATTTTTACCCCGTTCCACAACAGTCTAGCACAGCTTTACATACCACAGAAGATTAACAAATTTATGGGTTCCTAAGGGAAGACACTGCTTTACTTCTCGCTGTTTTGTGTGTTTGGGTACTAGGGTGTATCCGGTGTCCATCATTCTGTTGCCGAGTGTGTGCAAGAGGAATGTGTTGCAGTACTCCTCTCCAGTCACAACATAATCGGCACGCTCTGTCATGTATTGCTTTTAATAAGTTTTGTTTTTTAGATGAACCACCCCATCTCCTAGAAAGGTAGTCGCAGCATTAAGATATTCTCTACCTCTCTGACAGTCATTGTACTGTTATGGGATATATTGCTGCATGTACTCTTCCCTGCACCAGTCTTTAGTATCTTTCGGGTGCCCACTGTTCCTCTAGGTAGTGTGACTTAAGAGGTATCCCCTTGCACCTTGTCTCTTGCTGCATTGTCCGATATATTTTTGGGAATCGGTCCACTTTCTAGTCTCTGTTATCATAAGCCCTGTAGTGTAGCTTTGTTATTCTGCAGGTCCCTCTGAGGAAAAAGTGCATGTTCAGAGGGCACTCCGTTCCCAAGATTATCCAGACTGAAATGGGAACGAGAGGGCATCCCACTACCTCTGCTCTTAAATAGCACAAGCAAACAAGTTCATGTAGTGCCTGTGGATACCAGCCTCTGCACTGCTAAGACACATTGGACAATCTCGGCTCCTAATGAAATATTACTCCATCTTCTTCTCCTACTGTGTTTTTCAGGGTCCCCACTAACCTGGGATTTAAGAGGGTGTACCCCCCCTGAAATTCATTGTGAGTGATCACCTAAAGGACATTGTGGTTCTCTAAACGCCAGTGTATGATCACTCCTCTGAAGATCATGAGAAACATGGGTGTTGTTACTAATAAGAGTTTCTGTAAGTGATTATCATGAGGAGTTTTGGGGACATGACTGATGCAGGAGTGCTATCCACAGGTCCAGGAAGGTCTGATCCATTCCAGATTTTCTGGATAAGCATGGACTGTGAATGAGTGGCATTTAGGTTGATTGTATGCAATTTTGTTTTATACATAAATTCTACAAAAGGGAGCATGGATACCACCCTTATGGACCTACGTTGGACAGCCCTGGCTGTTGGGACGATTTTGTGATCTGTTAGCGTCTCTTATTGGAGGGTGACTGGGGGCATTCATTTAACATTTTGAATGTTGGAAGGAAACTGATTAGGGAGTTTCCAGGGTTATTGGAGAGTTAGTAGACCATCATAGGAATTGAACTTTGGCCACCTTCATGGTTTGTTGTTGAATCCCTTGAAGATTGTTGTGGGTGCTTAAGTGTATTGTGGGTATGAAAGACTAGTGATATATTTTTTCTAAAAACAAAATTTGATATTTTCAAATATTACAACTGTGCACTGCTATTTGCTCCACCTCATCGTACAACAATTGACTTGTTCCCCTCATACACACATCTATCCCTTGAATATCTTTGGAATCTTGTTCTAGGAATACTCCTTTAGACTTCTGTGGACTAGAATCATAGTTGTCAATTGGGTTACGATGGCACCACCTACTGTCCTGTGTTCAAGTTGTGAGATGTCGAGAACATTTTTCCTGGATTGTCCCAGCAGACATCAGATATGAGAAAGTGGGAATCTCGTATGAGAGGATGGGTTGTTTGGGAGAAAAGAGTTGATGGAAGCTTCACATGACGCAGGGACTTATGGAGAGAAAGAGGTTGAAAAGGAAGTTTGGATGGGTGCTGACATGATTCAATTCCTCAGTGGGCCAAGGTTTGGCTAGCGATTTGTCACTCTTTGATCGCGTCTATTGCTCCTTCATAGTCTCAGTATCCTGGTTTCTGCTTCAAGGTTCTCTAGTTTGGGCATGATACTTTGGTTTATGCCACAACACGAAGGGGTAGGTCTGTTTGCATCCAGATGTGCTTACACTTTCTTGTGAGTTTGAAATTTGTACTTGCCTCAAGCACCACATTAATTTGAATCTGTTGAATTAAGTAACCTATGCATCCTCCTCTCCTAGAAGAGATAATTATTTTCCCCCAAAGTCACGCTCAGAATTGCAGAAAAAAACATCCTTAACTGCTCCATTGATCTCACACTTCCTCTGCTACAAAAGCAGTGAACAGGACCCCTTGCATTGGTAATTTAACTTTTGTGTGTGAACGCTTCTATCACTCTCTTGTTTATTTTCATCTTGGATGATTATTATAAATGTCATACGTCTACGCCAGCTCTGCTGGGGCTTTGGTGGCCATGGGCTGAAGAACCTCTGTATCCCTCTTGTTATGAATTCTAGTGGGAGCTCGAGAGCTTCTGACATCCAAAGTGCTAGAAATCCCTTCCGGTCCTAGTCTCCTGCATCTTAAGGGATCTCCCCACACTCTTTCTGGAGGGAAGAGTTTTGCCCTTTCCCTTTCTTTCTGCTGCCTCTTGCTTGGGTTTGCCTGTGTGGTGTCAGTGAGGTAGGACCTTGACATTCAACCATCTCTGGTAGCCTTCAAGGCCATGGAAATGTACTACCTTCCAAGATGGCCACAGTGGAAGATAGTGGCGGCTGGTGATCTCTGAAAGTGGTGAGGTGTAATACTTGTCACGGGTTCACCTCGCTGTTTTCAAAACTTGCTTTGGGTTCCCTCGGACACAAAGGTACTCATGAACTCACACTCAATGTTTCACACCCACAGACGCACTTGCACACACTCACATTTTCACAATCACTGACTGTCACTCACAACTATGGTGTACGTGGGCTCTGATTTGAACTCTTGGGGTACAGGTGCTCGGCTTCAACAGCTGGGGACTCTGTACCCTGATGCAACTGCTCCTGTTGCACTACTGATGGACACCCCTGACTCACTCCCTCTCACAATCTCCCCCTTGCTCATTAGTTCTAACTCACTCACACTCTTTTACTCATTCCTTTGCTTTCCCTTATTCTTACTCACTCATTGATTCTCACTCTTTCGTTCTCATTAACATTTTCAAGCACATTAAACTAATACACACTCTGAATCTCATTCTCTCGCAGCCACTCACACACATACACAGGGTAACAACAGATTTTTTTTCGCTACCTTTCTTCCTCTTATGGCTACTCAGAGGATCCAGGCCAGCAGCAGAGCAGGAATCAGGTGCTGGACATAGGAACCAGCAAGCCATGATTCCTAACGAGGAGCCACACAGAGCAGCAGGGTCAGGTTTCAGAGGAAGCCCAACCTCCAGCCCGTTCCCAGCTTCTTGATAAGACTGGAAGCACAGTCCTATCAGAAGCTGGGACAGTGCTGGGAAGTCTGCCCCTTCTGCTCTCTGGCTTCTCATTAGCAGCCACATGGTAGCAGATCTACTATGATGCCTGAGGCATGCGCAGTATGTCTGCTAAATAAAATGGATTGTGCTTGTGTGAGGGGATCGTAGTTGAACTATGCCCCTCAGATATGTGCAATCCAGACATCCACCTAGAGAGTGTTGTGTTTTTGAACTACACACTATAGCTGGATCATCGCTCAGCTCCCTCAGCCCCCTCCTCGTGCCTTCAGGAGCCTGGTGGAGAGGCCAAGAGGGCTGACCTGCATACGGCAAAGTTCATGTAAACACGAAAGTCGTGTTTGCATGAACACTGCTAAATTAAATTATTGCAAGTGTAATAACATAATTTAGCAGTGGCTCCTTGGGCTCTGTGGTACGGCAGCACCCTGTAGCCCCTGAAGACGAACTGCCCCTGGAAGACAACATATGCCTTTCTTGATTTACTTTACAGTGGTCGCCTCTGAGTATATATGCCTTCCACCTCCATGGAGTATCGTATTTCCACAAATTTGGCCTCTGGAGGACAGGGCAAGGTAAGTGCCAATCTAGACCAGTACCCCTCTGTTCAGGCTGCCTCCCCTCTTGGTCTCACCTCTTGTGCAAGGTTCACCCCCACACCATTTTCCCTACACCCGCTGCTCTCCACAGAAGCAGACAGGAGTTGTCCTGGCTACTTTCTGAACTCCTTCACCATATCCGGCCTCAGGGCTTCCTGGCACCCACTACATTGCTAGCAACTTCCATGTTGCAGTCAGACCATGTCTCAGCAGGCAACTTGCTCTGCCCCCAGAATTGCACCTTGTCTTGAGGGATTTCTATCTTGGGCCTTAAAAGCCAAGCTGCTACTCACTTGCATTCTTTGCCTTGCTCCCTGAAGTGGTTCCTTGATGGACTTTGTTCTTTTATGTGAGTGGGTTTTAGGTGATTCGATTTGAGAGTCTGCTGTTATTTGTCTCGATGCGTTGAGGGTCATTGGGTAATACTTTAGGGGTTTTGGTCAATCTGGGTAGCTTTGTGACCTCAACCAGGCCTCTAAAGGGGTTGCTGATGTCCATTAATAGGGATCTAGTGAGCTGTGAGAGGCTGATGAGGGGATTTGGACATTTTACTGGTAATTTTGATTCTTCTAGGTTACCTTTTTAACTAGACATGTCGGGATCTGAAACTGGATACTTTACCTAAAATCTGCAGGGATCATATGGTTTTATATAGGGTGTCTTATCATTCTGTGTCAGAGTGAAAACCCATTAGACACCTCGATACTTATGTTTTTTCGGGGCACAATTGTTTTTGGCTCATTTTAATTTGTAAAAACACTTTTGAAAATTGACTAATTTCAAGTTCTTGTTTCACAAAGTTTCAATGCTAAAGAGCAATGTATTTTGGAAAGAAGGGTGTTATTGGTGGGTGTTAGAAATTGCAGTTGTATAGATAAAGATAAAACTGGTGTGCTGTTTAAACACTGCTATGATATCTTATTGCGATCAGCTCCCTCTGCAGAAGTTGACGTGTATATCTTTTTGGACCAATGTTCAATTGCGAGAATATGAACATAATTGTTTAGTGGGCGATGTTATATCCTATAGCGTGGGCTGTTAAAGTGAAGTCATCATTTATGCAGATTTTGATTTGACGACATCTGAGGGTGGCTTGGCTATGATTCATGACTGACTAATGTCCTGTTGCCCGAAGGCCTTGAAAGCCTTCAGTGTTTCAGTCTGTCATGGTGGGGTTAATGGTAGAGAGGGGTCAGAGATCTCTTCTACACGGCCTTGTTCTCCGGAAGATGACAACTCCGATGAAGGGATTCTAAAAGGAAATGAGAGGCGAGGCAGCTTTATAGATACTGTGTCAACTCCGTGAGGCACTGGAGTCGGCAAGACGTGTCTGCATGGCTTGTCTGAACCGGCCTGCTTCAAGTCGTTTGGGTTCTCGTGGAATAGCTGTACTCTCCTGCCAAAGTACCATAGAAAGGCTGTTTGTTGGGAGTTGTAAGCACAGGGCTCCACCCTACCGCACGCGCCTGCAATCGGCACAGTCCAGGCACTGAGTGTCTGCTGCTGTTCGTCTCAATGTCTGACGGCCATTGGCTAATTTGGGGGGTTTGGTCATTCTGGGTAACATTGTGACTGACCTCAATTGGACCTCTACAGGGGTCACTAATGTCCATTAGGGAATTTCTGAGTTGTGAGAGGTCTGATGAGGGCATTTGGGAAGTTGTGATTTACTGGTTATTTTGGTTGATCTGGGGTGTCCCTTTAACGAGGCGTGTCGGGTTCTGAAACCGGGTAGTTAACCCAATATTTGTTTTCCGACTAAAACCTGCAAAGATCATATAGTTTTATCGAAGCGCCTCACGTAAATATTTACTATCACGTTTTATATACAAAAGGATACATACACAATAACAGCACATGGTTACAGCAAATTATACAGAGAGGTGCTGGTGAGCATTGCATCCTGAATTACATTGCTTTTGAAATACTTTTCGTTCACAGCCTTGTCACTCAGGAATGCATTCAAGGTAGATTTGCATCCTTCGAAAACGAGTGTTCCTTGGTTTTGAAAGGAACTTATTTAAAGAAGTGTAATTGAGATGGAAGACAGATGTATTAAAAGTAGAAAAAACGAATATCGGATATCAGTGTATTTTTTAGAAGGTGTGATTTCAGGGAGCAGATAAAAAGGAAGGCGTTGGCAGTCTCAGCAATACTTTATTCCCGGGGAAGGACGGACGGTGAACGGCCGTTTTCTTGAAGCGTTTGCTCTGTACCTTGGGAGCGTCGACATCATTCAGTCGAGCGCTCTGCTCTGTCTTTGCACAGAATGATCTACCACTCTAAAGCTGTTAAACCCGGAAGGGGCGTGGTCTGGGGTGGCGGTAAAGGCTCTGTACTGGATATTTGTGCAGCACATACTTCAGGGGGAGGTAATTGCGTGGAAATGATTGTTACGATGGTAACCGCGCTGGAAGCTGTTGCCTTTTTGTGCTTTTAAACGTTTATAGCAGCAACGAGGACATCAGTGCCCGCAGTTCGTATTAAGTGCTGATTTTCTGAGCGGTGGTTTAACTGGGTCGGGTCCACCAGGGATCAGACTCCCCAGTAATTAAACACCTGACTTGTAAACCTGTTCCTGTTGCGCCTTATATTGATGGCATTAACTTTGCAGTAAAACACGCTGATCCGTTTCTTAAAAATGACTGTAAGAAACTTTGAGGTATTCCACGTCAGCGATGTGTGCCTGTTTACGTTTCTCATTTTATTCAAGGTTTCATTCCCTAAGGATATTTGTTTTTTTCTGGGATGCGTTTCTGTAGTTTTTTTCTTCCAACATATAGACATATTTTTTTAACTTGTTTTTATTAGCTTTTTGGCACAAGATTAAGGCGCACTAAGACAGCACTGGCGTAATGGAGCCACACGGGGCTACAGTATGCTTCATACAACTTCCAGCGTGACAGTATGTTGTGTCTTACCAGACGTAGCCGAGTTGTCTTTCATGAATAACTTTATTACTTCTTGGTTGCAGGATGGTAAATATGTACATCTGTCCAAGACTCAGGGAAGCAAACTAAAATACAACTTTGCAAGAGTCTGAACACTAAGAAATCAGAAGAGAGAGGTAAACATATTGGGAAGCAGTAATAAACCCATCCTCCCCAATACATTTTTTTTTTAAAAACCGTAAAATGTAGCAAAGGGTGGACCACACCCCTAGACTAACACCCATGACCCACAACTATCGGGTGAAACCAAATGTGTAGGGACAAAACCCAAAAGACCAACCCTGTGTAGTGTGAAACCAACGTAAACGTGTAGCACCAGGTGACTTAAATGTGTACAAGACGTGAAGCGCGAGGCGACTTACACACCCAACAAGAACACGTGAGGTGCAAGGCGGCTTACACACTAGACAACACGTGTGGCGCAGGGCGACTTAAACACAAGACAAACAAGAGGTGAAGCGCAAGGCGACTTACACACTGACGAGACGTGTAGCGCATGACGTCTTACACACAATCACAAAACACAATATATAACATAGTGTAACTACAACTCAGAGAAATGGGAAACCACCCACAAAGACTAGGACCACCCTTGCGTAAGGGAGTGCAGTGTAAAAATGGAACCTAAAACCATATCCATCCCTCACGTAAGGGAGTGTAATGTGACCACCACCCACTAAAAGACAAGAACCTCCCTATTCCAGGCAGGTCGCTCTCCACGCCGCACAGCTCCACCTTACTGTGCCCGTGCTCCCGCCCTTGCCGCTGCCGCGAGTTCGAGCCTCCAGTGCTGCTTCTCCGTTCTTCCTGTCCCTGATCACCTTTTTTTATTTGCCTTTCAGTTTGCATTTACTTGTCTGCTTTCTCCGTTTTTCCTGCTCCTGTTCACCGTTTTTTGCCTTTCACTCTGCCTTTTTACTTGTCTGCTTATCTCTATACCATTCCACCTATTTTCGCCATTTCTGCTCTATTGTATCCATAAGCCTCTCTCTACCTGTTGGCCTTTCTGCCTCCTCACTTTCCCGCCGCTGCGTCCCCTGCGGCCCGACCCCGCCCCCCTCGCCCGCCCATTCGCCCCCGCCTCCCACCTCCCCTTCTTAATGGAGGCCGCTGGCGCGCCTAAGGCAAGCCCGTCTGCGCCCGTCCGTGCCTGGACCGCGCCCAGCGCCAGACCCCCTGGCCCCGCGAGCGCCACGACACCCGACGCCGCTACGACGCCAACCTCCTCCACGCATTCAACACCGGCCGTTCATCCACCTGCTTCCAGGCCACCCCGAAGCGCACCCACGGACCCTTCACCTGCCGAAACTGCAGCTTCACCAGCCAGCGAACACCAGCACGACCTGCCCCCCCCCCACCAGGGCAGGCCACAACCACCTCAGATGCATACTACTCAACACCCGCTCTGTCCACAAGCACGCCGTCGAACTCTGGGACCTGCTCGACTCATCCTCCCCGGACGTCGCTTTCCTGACGGAGACCTGGATGAACCCCTCATCGGCACCCGACGTTGCCATGGCCATCCCGGATGGCTACAAGATCACCCGCAGGGACCGCACCAACAGACCGGGAGGAGGAATCGCCATCGTCTACAGAAATACCCTCAGAATCTCGACCAACACCGAAGACACCCTCCGCACCGCCGAACACCTGCACTTCCAGATCCACATCGATCCCAACACCACCCTCAGAGGAACCCTCGTCTACAGACCCCCCGGACCCCGGCCACAGTTCAGCGACTCCATCACAGACGTCGTCAGCTCGCACGCCTTGGCCTCCACAGACTACATCCTCCTCGGAGACCTGAACTTCCACCTCGAGAACGCCAACGACAGCAACTCCACCACCCTGCTGGACAACCTCGCCAACCTCGGACTCAAACAGCTAGTCACAACACCCACCCACTCCACCGGACACTCGCTCGACCCCATCTTCTCCGCCAGCAGCCACGTCACCTTCAGCCATAACACCGAACTCCACTGGACCGACCACCGCTGCATCCACTTCTCCTTCGAGAAAAACACCGCACACAACCACCCGCAGCGAATCCCCCACCGAAGCTGGAACAAGGTCACCGAAGACCAGCTAATCACCACCCTCGACCGAGACCCACCAACCGACCACACTGACACAGCCGCCCGCAACATCAGACAATGGATCGACGACTGCGCCAACACTCTCGCCCCGATCAAAAAACCCTCAAACAGACGCACCGATAGAAGGGCCATCTGGTTCACCACCGACCTCCAGGCATCAAAGCAGACCTGCCGAAGACTCAAGAAGAAGTGGCGCCACGAACATACACCGGATAACCACGCAGCCCTCAAGATCGCCAGCCGCAGGCACCACCAACTCATTCGAACCGCCAAAAGGACCTCCTTCAAGGAACGCATTGACAACAACGCACACAACAGCAAAGAGCTCTTCAACATTGTGAAGGAACTCGCCAACCCCAGCTCCAGCTCTAACGACATCCCGCCGTCACAAGACCTCAGCGACTCTCTAGCCACCTTCTTCCACCGCAAGATCATAGACATCCACAACAGCTTCAACACTCAGACCCTCCCCGACAGCCGCCGACACCTCTGACTCGCCGCCCCCCAGTCATACCGGCCCCCTGCTCTCCTGGAACCACGTCAACGACGAAGACACCATCAAAACCATGAACACCATCCACTCCGGCTCACCATCGGACCCCTGCCCCCACCACATCTTCAACAAAGTGAGCTCCATCATCGCACACCAACTCCGGAAGATCTTCAACAGCTCCTTCGAGACCGCCACCTTCCCGGAAATCTGGAAACACGCAGAGATCAACGCCCTACTCAAGAAACCCAAGGCAGACCCAAAGGACCTCAAGAACTTCCGACCCATCTCCCTGCTCCCGTTCCCGGCGAAAGTCATCGAGAAGATCGCCAACAAACAACTGACCCGCTTCCTCGAAGAGAACAACACCCTGGACCCGTCCCAATCCGGATTCTGCAGCAACCACAGCACCGAAACCGCCCTCATCGCCGCCACCGACGACATCAGGACCTTGCTGGACAACGGCGAAACCGTGGCCCTCATTGTCCTAGACCTCTCGGGCGCCTACGACACCGTCTGCCACCACACTCTACGCACACGCCTCCACAACGCAGGGATTCGCGACAAAGCTCTGGACTGGATCACCTCCTTCCTCACCGACAGAACCCAGAGAGTCCGCCTACCTCCATTCCGATCCAAAGCCACCAAGATCACCTGCGGCGTACCCCAAGGGTCATCCCTCAGCCCGACCCTTTTCAACGTCTACATGACGCTTGCCAACATCGTCCGTTCGCACGACCTCAACATCGTCTCATACGCCGACGACACCCAGCTGATCCTCTCCCTCACCAAGGACCCCACCACTGCCAAAACCAACTTCCACGAAGGAATGAAGGCCGTCGCCGAATGGATGGAGAACAGTCGCCTGAAACTGAACTCAGACAAGACAGAGGTCCTCATCCTCGACCCCACCCCCTCCGCCTGGGACGACTCCTGGTGGCCGGCCTCGCTGGGTGCTGCGCCGACACCCACCGACCACGCATGCAACCTGGGGTTCATCCTGGACTCATCTCTGTCAATGAACCAGCAAGTCAACGCTGTCTCCTCCTCCTGCTTCAACACCCTCCGCATACTCCGCAAGGTCTACAAATGGATCCCCACCGGAACCAGAAGGATGGTCACCCAGGCCCTTGTCACCAGCAGGCTGGACTACGGCAACGCCCTCTACGCGGGAACCACGGCCAAACTCTAGAAAAGACTTCAGCGCATACAGAACGCCTCCGCACGCCTCGTCCTCGACATCCCGCGCCACAACCACATCACTGCCCACCTGAGAGACCTGCACTGGCTCCCCGTCAACAAAAGGATCACCTTCAAGCTCCTCACCCACGCTCACAAAGCACTCCACGACGCCGGACCCACATACCTCAACAAACGACTCACCTTCTACACTCCCAACCGCCAGCTTCGCTCCGCCGACCTCGCCGCCGTTCCACGCATCCACCGAACGACCACCGGCGGCAGATCTTTCTCCCACCTCGCTGCCAAGACATGGAACACCCTCCCCATCCACCTGTGACAGACCCAGGACCTGCTGACCTTCAGGAGACTTCTCAAGACCTGGCTGTTCGAACAGTAGCAGCGCCCCCCCCCCCCCCTTTAAGCGCCTTGAGAACCCTCGCGGGTGAGTAGTGCGCTCTACAAATGCTTGATTGATTGATTGATTGTGAGGAAACCTAAACTGTGGCATCACTAAAACAACATGCTATGAATGGATGAGAAATACTTCCAAAATAAACTCAAAGGAATGCAAACTCTTATTCTATTCCTAATGTAATTTAAACCTGTAACCCATCACCGGTGAGCGACCTCTCACCTGAGTAGAAGAACTCTGGGCACACACTCGTCTTGTGCACCCCACCTGAAACTTGTTAACCAAACAAATGAAACATGTAATACTTTGGCATCGCAAATACACAAGCCAATGATGAGTATAACCCCCAAATAAGAGCACTAAAACATGTAAACACACTATAAATGTCTCGTTTTTTTTCTTCTTGGCTCCTCCTGCAGCGTGAGACATAAAAGGTCACATCCAAAAGTGGATTCTGGAACAACCAAGAGGACCGCTGACAGTCAAAAAGAAATAAATGTACCTTCTTTTCGAGTGTCTACTTGTATCGATAGGGCCGGAAAACACACATAAACCGTAGGACGTCTTAACAGGAGGAGCAGGGGTTAGCCCAAATGCGACACCCAAACCACAATATCACCACGCACAAGAATGTGCTGCAGATCAAGAAGTAGGCTCTCTATCTTGAGCACTCTCGCGCTGCACTAGACCTTCCTCATATGTAGCTTGACGCATCCCAACAAACGCAGAAACGTGGTTGGCCAAGGAAGGACTAAACAACAACTTGTAACAGCAGCTGCAGCCAAACTCAAGATGGTGACCCGTAATAGACGCTGTGCCGGCTGGCTCACGGCGCGTATGTGCCTGAAAACATCCCAGAGCAGCTCAAGGAGCTGCGTAGCAACAAAGGCGTGGATGCAGAAGCAGAGAATCCTCGTGAAGGTAAACGCGTGCGCTGTAAACAAAACACACGTCTGTTTTCAAACCGCAAAGCTGCGGTTAAACTGCCATCTGACCAGGGGGCTGCCAGGGACAATATTAAAAAACAAAAATAGTCTCACCACACGCAGAAACTTGCCATTGTAGACAGCAAAGAGCGGCAGACTCCACATTTCCCATGACGATAAAGCCAAATGCAGACACCACATGTGCACGACATTGAGGGAATTCGTTACTTATGTAAAACTGTTCATGTTAAAGCTGCATGTAGAATACTCCAAACAGGTTGTCTGTATAGCTTGCACAGATACCCTCACAGCAAAAGAGCAGCTCCAGCAGTAAGCATCACGACCATGCCAAATAGAACACACTGTCATACTGAACTGGTCATCGTGTAGACATGTAGTCATCATATGTAGAAATCTCCCATAGTAACATCTCTCTTTAACAGTATGCCATTCTTGTTGAGAGTAACAGACCCAGAATGTACTTGTGAGTTTGCAGCAGCGAGGAACAGCTTGTCCGAAAGCTCCAAATGCAAAGAGAATGTCAATGTGTGCCGCAACCAAATTAAAGTAGAATGTACCACAATTAATATGTGGAAGTAGTGAGGCTCGCACCACTTACCCACATGGATCACAGTCATTTTTAAGAGTCCAATGGAGCATATCCAGGCTGGGGCTGTCCGTTGGCAACGACACTGGTGGGGCTGGCTTGCCTGGAACTCCATTCTTGACGCTTGAATCATTGTTTCTCTAGGTTTCTTTGGGTTTTGGTTCCTCATGTCCATACCATGGACAGGTTCTTGAACTCTTGTATCTTGAAGCACGCTTGAGTCTTGGTCCAGGTCGTCGCCAAAATATGTTGTGTCTTACCAGACGTAGCGAGTTGTCTTTCAGGAATAACTTTATTAACTTGGTTGCAGGATGGTAAATATGTACATCTGTCCAACAGCCTGGTAATCCTTACACTCCAGTCTCTTCAGCTCATACACCAGCCCCACCAGGAGCAGGCTGCCTGCTGCTCAGCCATCTCCAACTGTCACCACTCATCCACACAGGCACCCAAGCATTCCATGCATCACAGTCACACCAACATTCCAATACCAACTCTCACTCTGGCTGAGCAGTAGGGAGACGGCTAGGGTGGGAGACATATACTAATACAATCAGGATAGAACATAGTAGGTATGATTGATTGCCCAAATCTGAAATATAAACAGTAAATAATAGGAAAATAACAATGCAATCTCCCTTGGACCCTTGTCCAGTTTCGGTGATTAAACTCTTTCCTGAGATCATTGGCCCGGTTATGACCTCTATGATCAACTCTATTTTTGAGTCAGGTCACTTTCCCATAATGTGGAAACAAGCCTCCATTCTTCCTCTTATAAAAAAGCCTAAACTGGACCCTAATGATATGAACAGCTACAGACCTATTTCACGTCTCACACTGTCAGCTAAAATTATTGAAAAGGCCATGAACACCCAGCTTAGCACGTTCTTTCGCACTAACTGTTCATTGGATCCTACGCAGTTTGGCTTTCGTGCTGAACATAGCACAGAGCTAGCCTTGATTAAAGCAACGGAGGAAATAAGAGAGGCCTTGGACCAAGGAGGTGCTGCGATTCTGATCATGTTGGACCTTTCGGCAGCCTTTGATACGGTCCATCATGAAGTATTGATGGACCGGCTATCTACTGCAGGGGTTCAGGGCAGGGCCTGGAACATTTTACAATCATTTCTGTCAGATAGAACCCAAACGGTGGACATAGGTAAGAATAAGTCCAAGCCGTTTTCCTTTCCGTGCGGGGTGCCACAGGGCTCATCCCTTAGTCCCACACTTTTTAATATATATGTGGCCCCGTTGGCGGCCCTGATTGGATCCTTTGGGTTTCAGGTGACGTCTTATGCAGACGACACTCAAATTGTGTTGTCCCTTCAGCCGGGCAAAGAAGCTGAGACTAGCCTGAGATGTCATGATTGCATGAAATCTGTTGCAGGCTGGATGGCATCTAATTGCCTAAAGCTCAATGCCGGCAAAACGGAGGTTTTGCTATTTGGGAATAAGGCTAACCTCTGGTCACCTGATTGGTGGCCAGAGGAAATGGGCACACCTCCAGCGCCTTCCGCGAAAGTAAAGAACCTGGGTGTGGTGATGGATGACAAACTCACCTTTGGTGATCATGTTAGCGGGGTGGTATCCACCAGTTTCTTTCTTCTCAGAAAGCTGAGAAAAATAAAAACATTTCTGTTTAAAGATACCTTTAGGACAGCAGTCACGGCGCTCGTCTTGTCACGACTGGACTATTGTAACGGTCTGTACCTGAGTTTACAAAAGAAACTTTTTAACAGACTCCAGATTGTGCAAAATGCGGCAGCAAGACTGCTCTTGGGCATTCCTAGGTTCGTCTCAGTGGGAAAGGGTCTTCGAGATCTCCACTGGCTTCCAGTGAAACAACGGACACGGTTTAAGGCACTGTGTATGGTTTTCAAAGCCTTGATGGGCAGTGGCCCAGTCTACCTGAGAAACTGACTACTCTGGTATGTTCCTGGAAGACTGCTACGTTCCTCGGAAGCTAAGCTAGTGACTATTCCCCGAGTTAAGAAAGCCAGTTGGGGTGGCAGGAGTTTCGTTTACTGTGCCGCCAGGGCTTGGAATGATCTTCCTGTGCATCTAAGAAAGGCCACGGATCTCCTTTCCTTCAGGAAGGAGCTGAAAACCTGGCTTTTCTCTGTATAATTCTCCGTCAGGTCACCCACCAGGTAGTGCTTAGCGCCAGGACGCCTTTGGGCAGCAGCTGCGCTTTACAAGTTTCATTAACATAACATAACATATTAAAGTAAAACAGCAGCAGAATAAACGAAGCAGCTTGTCACCAGGGCTGGAAACCCTTTCACGCACCACTCCTAAATAAGGCGGGGAGGAGGGAAGAGTGGTGAATACGAGATGGAGTAAGGAGCGGGGGCGCAGGGAGAATCGTCGTGGGGGGCAGACATGGCCACAGCACCTCAGACACGTCCCCCGTGTCGCTCCGAAACACACATAGACAAAGTATTCATGCAACATATTGATGTCGTAAAGTGAGCTCCGTGAACAAAGTGGCCTCTAGATTTGTGAGAGTTCAGGTTGTGGATTCATGTTAGAGTTCTGAGTCTATGGTTGAAGACAGAGAACTTTTCTCACAGTGCCTGTAAGCGGGTCATAAATGGACTCGGAACATATGCTCCTCTAATCCTTGGACTCTGTGCAGACCTCACAGAGCAGTGTTCCTGTGCGGCAGTTGTAGTTGTTTGCTTGTTTACATGTTTCAGGCGTGCCCATAGTTACATAAACCACACCTCTTGGGAAGGATTCCTAGTTTCATTTCTTAGACCACACCATTTTTGGGCCCCTCCTCACTGAAAGCCCTGCTTCTAACCTAAGGGCTATTAGCATGCTGTGCCCAAACTCTTTCACCTTATGCATTTACTCTGAGGATTGTCATGCCCTTCTTTCTACTCATATCTTCTCTTGCTCTGTCTCTCTGCTTAGTTACACCTGCACTATTCTCACTTCCTTTCATTAACCCTTTCCATAATCGCACCCACCCAGGACCAACAGTCACCTTACACCCTCCCCAGTCCGTGGACCATTCATTCCTCTGTGCATTGGGCCACAGGCTCGCCCATTGTCTTGGGTGCGGCAGGTGCTCTGTCTGCATGATTGGAGTTGGCAAATGCCTACTTTGTAATCGCCCTCAGACGGCTCTTGCTGACTCCCTACCGAAGAATATCCAAGGTGGTGAATAAATGACACATTTTAATATATTGATATGCCTTCTACAGTTTTTCCTCTTTCCCTCAGCTTCCTGGTGACAGCTACATGTGGGGTTCAGATTCTACCTGGGATGTATGTGTGACCTCGTGATGGATCTGTTTAGATAATTGAATCTAAGACCCTGAACATTATGGGATGGTTGTGATGGAACTGAACTTTTCCTGAAGTCAGATATACTTGGAGTTGATTGGATCACTGCAAAAACGAAAGCGCTGCGCACGTTTTGAGTGAGTGAGTGACTGGCCTGGCTTCCTCTGCCACTACTTGAGGATGTAAGCAGGCCCTGTCAGGCATGTATCAGGATGAACTTTGACTTGAAATGGAAGCTGGTAATCATCCCAGAAAAAAGATGGGACCATGGACTTTAATCTTGGCTGCCCTCCACTGACTTAAAAGTAGGTTTGGGGGTCTTGAAACAAATTCCTGTTGTGTTAATGTGACCCAAAAAGTAGAAGGCTTTAAACTACCTAGCGTGTTTAGAACCTACCTTAAACAGCTCAAGAACTGTGAGGCCCAATACATGTGTGAGGACTGCTGTTCAAATGAGAGGCCATCGGTGCAAAGGCAGTGCAGGTTGCCTGAGACATTTTTCCTCCTCCTTTATCCTTTTGCGCTTCGTGGTCTCGGGTGTTCCTGTATCTGACAGCACCTTCAAGGTTTCCATTGCGTGAGCTCCCCAGATGTCATGACCCCTCCCACCTCTCTTACCTAGGCATAATCACTGGCGTGGGCGGCACCTTAGGTGATCGCGTCCCTGCAGGTCTGGTTGTCTTGCTCTACTTTATTTGAACTATTTTGACTAACAAACTTGAAATCAATGATTTGTAGATGAAACGTTCAGGACTGGAGACGTGAGCTTAATGACAGCACCCTAGCTGTGGCTGACTCAAACAATTTCCATACTGCGTACTGCACCTGACAAGTGAATTTCTCGTGTCCCAAATCCCCCCCCCCCATTCCCCTCCCCCGGTCCAGCATTACAGAGTTTACCGGTGCTCTCAACACAAAATAGTAAGACTGGCAGGTAAAGTTGCTAAGTAGAGCGTTCTGACTGATCACGCAGACCAAACAAGGCACCAATGGAGCATATGGTCCGCAATACTTGACTTTACTTTGTGTTTGCTAGAGCACAGAATTTTCCCTCCGCTATCCCAGATGAGTAATTTTTTTTAACATTTTGTGTAGAAAATTCCAAGTCTAAATATCTTGATTTAACTTTGCCATTAAAACATTTAATTGAATAAGAGTCTTATAATAGATGGGCTTCTGCAATCCTTGTTTCAATGCCAGTCTCTAATGTCTATAAAATACATTGGATTCTGTAATCACTGTATAAATATCAGTCTCTAATTTCTTTGTAATCTGCTACTTGTGACGCACCCAGTCACCGATTATAAAGAAAATACATCAGAAACAGAATTCGACTATTATATGTTATTACAGTTGAGTTTTGACATTACAATGCCTTCTGCAGAGCCAGGAGCAGCGGTAAAAGGCAGGTCTGGTCACTGAGCATAATTGAAGCAGCTGTTTAAAGCAACGAAAACTTGCTTTTCTTTCTTCTGCTCTATTTTATTTTTAGCTTTAAATAACAAGCAACGAGAACATGTTTATTTTTCCACTCCTTAGAGAAAAGCTAGAATCTTTCTGCATGTTTCTATACCTTCCGAGTGAACCTGACTACTATCTGTTTGCAACAAATAACTTACAGGTTTTTGATGTGTTTAATTTTGCACTAGAGGTTTTATTTGTATTCTTCATGTTTGTAAACATGCTCGCTCTTTCTACACACCAAGGTGTTAAGTGGTTTGTGTGAAAGGTGATGGTGTGACTGCGTATTATATGGGATAAAGTACCCTTTGGCGTACATTTAAGATATTGCAAGTCACCTTGGAGTTCCATAACTTAATAAAGGAACTCTGCCTTCTGCCTCGTTCCTCTTTATGGTTATGGAACTCCTCGGTGACTTGTAATGTCCCTATAATGTTTGGTAGGGCGTCTTTTATCCATTGTATACTTTTGGTTGTCAGAATGTGCTTTGGTATTCCAGTTACTACGCACCAGTTAGGTGTTATTTGGCTCTCCGTCTCAAACTATATTAACCTTGACTATTCTCTCTCTACCTTCTGTGAAGAAGGGCTTAGAGAGCTGGCTTTTTAATCTACATGTAGTTGTCAGTGGTAAATAATTGACGTACACACACCAGTGACGTTGATATTAATCATGGAAGGGCTTGTTGCAGCTCGGGTGATGCCGGCAGTGCTAGGCCTACAGATACAACATTCCTACGTGAGTCACTTCCTGAAACCCATCCCCGGATGTATAATGTTAAATCACCCATTACTGTATATCTTTTATTGTGTACAAGAGTGTTTGAGTAGAATGTCACTAGGTTTCTGAACTAAAATAGGTCTGGGCAAAACATCTAGCTTTTTCTAGTCTACTTGTATTTTTTACTTTTATATACAAACGCAGACGCTGACAAATGAGAGCCTCCACTAACGTCAGACCATGCCACTTCTGGCACAAAATTTGTCTTGTAATTAAAGGAAAAAAATCTCATTTACTGTGAGATTATATATAATATACATGTCTATTACTTGTTTGGGTACTCTATTGCACAAAATATAGGGGCATCAAAACACTAATTTCAGAGGTAACCATGGAATATGGAAACTATTTCACGGTGCCTGTGAAATATGATTTTGATCGTTGAATGAAGAGGCTAGAAACCACTCTACAGAGCTTTAACATAGTCAAGCTACTAGGATTATGCGACATGGAGGACCAGATTATGCAACAATGTTATCTAAATTGTACATCAAAAAGGGAGGGCAAACTGTACACACATTCTCTGGCAGTATTAATTGCATCCATTCGAGCTACAAATTACATAATTTCCAGACTTCACAAAGATGTTAATAATGTGGCAAATATGGTAAATATATACATTAAACTCTGAAGCCACAGAATCGTATAAACCAATTTACCATCACCATTGTACATTGTTTCATGAATACATTTTTGATAAAGGAAAAACAAACCCTAAACGTTCTATTTCTAGTCTGTGTTAATTATTAGCTGCACTCTGAAGAAAACTGCCTTTTCATGTTAACTATAAAAAAAAAAACCAGTTCATATATAAAACATACATAATTGCTAACAAGTAAATATGATACAAAATTACCATCTCTGGGTTTTGGTAAGTGATAAGTAGCTGATATAGAGACGGAATTACCCCTTTAGAACCAGTGATGTTTAATATAATATCCCATTGGCAGTATGTCTCTTGTTATGACCTCTTTTGATGGATGGATGGATGTGACACCCAATGTCTTATTTGAGCATAATGTCACCTCTAGAGTTCACTCATTTTAAACTCATTTTGATTCTAGGAAAGACTTCAGTATTCCTTTAGGGTACATGTTTCTCACCATTATGCAATCTTCACTGCGCCAGTTTTCGAAAGGTCCTGGAATAAGGCTGACGTGAAAGGGAGGTTAAAGTGAATAGGTGTATAAGAGCATTGGTATGTAGTTAGCTCAAGTTTATTATTGATGTCGTCCCATTTTTGGAGGCTATGTAGTATGGCATAGTATGTTTATTTGCAAACGTTCTGCTTGTGTGTTACACAGTGTATAATATGTTTTCTTTATGCTCTTGTCTGTTATGTCATACTTATTCCTTCTTGAAACTACGATGACACCAAGTGCTGAATTGGTTCTGGAACTTCAGGCTTTGCTCAGTTGCCTGCTGTTCTTTGGACCTGTCGCAGGTTGATGCGGTCGTGGATCCTTTTTCATTAAAGGATTATTTACAAAACTTCAACGTTGTCTCCCGCTCATCTATGGATTGCCTATGTGTTTTGGACGTACTCTGGGTAGCGGTTGCTACATTTTGGTACAAGGAGTGGGATACGTGTGCCTTATTGAGGACCCACCAACAACTCTGTGAAGTATTTTTGGCAGACATATGTGCCTCCGAAATTTGTTTTTGTGTTGGGAGACTTCCAATACTGCGCATGTACTCTAACACGGATAACGGAAATTTTGGAAATTCTATGTTGTCCACTGATGTTTTAAATGATAATGCTTCATCACCTTGTGCACAGACTACCAGGCAGTTAATTTCTCAAACCAGAAAAAACTGTTCTTCATGTAGGGCTCTTGTGACTGAAAATTGTAATGGTAGCGACGTGTATTCGACTACTAATTTCGCTGGGGACAAAGATGGTGGTTTGTTTTCCAGGTCAGCTGAGAAGTTTGTGTTCACAACAGTCTTGACAAATGTGGTCATGAGTTGGGTAGGGAAAAAGTTTAACTAGAAAAACTGTGCAGGAACCTGTATACACACACAGTTCATGTATGATCAAATTACCCACCAAATTGTGTGATTGCATTATGTCTTAGACCTTGTTTTATTTTTGGTTAAGGGAAGGGGGTGATATAGTATGTTTATTTGCAAATATTCAGCTTGTGTCTTATACAGTGTATAATATGTTTTCTTTATGTTCTTGCCTGTTATGTCATATTCATTCTTTCTTGGTACTACTATGACAGCAAGTGCAGAATTGGTTCTGGATATTCAGGCTTTGGTCAGTTGCCTGCTGTTTTTTGGACCTGTCGGTGGATGATGCGGTCGTGGGCCTTTTTCATTAAAGTACTATTTACTAAATCTCATTGTTGTTTCCCGCTCATATTTGGATTTCCTATGTGGATTGCACATACTGTGGGTACCGTTGCTACAGGGTCCTACTAGTGGGGGTAGTAGATAGACATTTGGTGGTCTGTTGTTTTTTTGGGTTTCCATATCGGGGCCCATAGTGTCAGGCTGGCTATGTCTCTGTCCATGTGGAGCCAGTGCTTTTCTAATCTTGCACACTCCTTTTGACTAATATGTGTAGTTGGAACGCTACATAGTAGGTATGTATGTCGGGTAGAGCCAGACCCTCTCTCATGAGGTATATGGGATCTTTTATGCCACTCTGGCTCTACCTCCACCCCAGATGTATTGCAGAAATGTGGTCTTCAGCAAAGCAAAGAAAGTCTTGGGTAGCATTAAAGGTAGGACTTTAAGCATGCAAAGGAGTCTCTACAAGACATTTATTTTAGTACATTTATCCAACCTAACCATGATACTGAAAGAGACGCCTATTGCGAAAGTTTTTTCAGATGACCGCAAGTAGGGGTAACATGTTAAGCCCGTAGAGATCTGATATATATGTGGATATTTTGACCCTTAAATATGTAAAACACCTATCAACCCTTTGGAAAGGGGAGATGCCCCTAATTACTTTTAGGATCTCTGGGTGAAGTGTCAGATTTAGGACCTCAGACTTAATTGTGTTTATTTTGAAACCAGAAACAACCTCAAAGGTCACCAAGCGATCCTGCAGCCGTGGGAGCGATTTCGCCCCTCAGTGAGGGTCAGCAGAACCTCATCTGCAAACAACTTGAACTTATATTGTTTATTCCCGAAATAGAGTTCTGCAACCTTCCTATCTCCTCTGAAATGTGATGCAAATGATTCTATGATGAGAGTAAAATGTAAGGGGACAGAGGACACCCCTAACTTGTGCCTCTGCTCAATGGTAATGGTGTAGATGTGTTGCTGTTAAGAAGAATACGTGATTTTGGTGTCTGATATCCTGAGAGGACGATGGATTCAAAGCGATGGCCAGTACCTATGCGTTTTAGAGCGCAAACCAAGAAACCCCAATCCACTCGGACGAAAGCTTTCTTTACAGCCAAAGAAACCAGATTTGCAGGGGTTAACTTTTTGCTGATGGGCTATGAAATCTGATTGATCAGGGTGTAGAAGGTAGGGCATAATAGTTTCAAGAAAGGTCCCCAAGTGTTTTGTAAAAATGTAAACCTCTAATTTTAGGAGGGCTATGGGCCGATAAGATGTACACCGGTCAGCCTCTTTACCATGCTTGTGTAAAAGGGAGGTAGGGGCTTGATTTATCAATGAGGTAACTGTTTTAATGAGAAAAAAAGAGTTGCAAACTCTTAATAGAATATCGTCATTTGTGTTCTGAAGTGCTTGTAGAAGTTACCTGTAAAGACGTCAGGGCCTGTGGCCTTGTGTAGTTTTAAGGGACTTAATTGCTGATTTTTGCTCGTCTTCGGAGCCAGGCTCTTTTTAACTTTGCCTTATGTTGAGAAGTCACCCTGGGCATTTGGCAGGACTTTAGGTATTTGCCTTGTGAAACATGGGCTGTTCCCTCTGCAGCATATGAGCGCAAATGAAAGAAGTGGAAAGCTGCACGTTTCTCTTTCTTCCTGGAAAACTTTATACCGTCATTAAGAGGGGTTTCTCTTACAAAAGTCCTTTCTTGTTTCTCTCGTAATAATCCGGCTAGGTGGGGGGCTATTTCATTCACCTGTGCAAAATAAGAGTAATTTAATTTTAGTAAGGAGACCTCAGCCTTGTTTGTATCTAGAGTTCTTATTTGTCTCCCAAAAGCAGTCGGTGGTCTAATTTTTTGATGTGTGCGGGACGTCCTATATTTTACTCCCACTCTTTAAGTTCCAACTCTAGCTTCTCCCTATGTTGACGTTTAAGCTTTTTAAGATTAGCCACTTTGCTAATCCAGACACCCATGTGACCACCTTAAAGGCGCCTTAGAGGAGGACCAACAGGGGTCTTTTGTGTTTCATTATCTTGAAAGTAGTTGGCAATATGGGTTTTTATTTCATCCTGGAGAACTGGATCTCTCATTAAGGACCGGTGAAAGGTCCACCTCTTACCAATCATGGGCCTCTCCTTCCACATCACTATTGGAAATACAGGGACGTGATCTGATAATGCTATGGCATCTATATTGGAACCAGAGACCAGCTTTAGTAATGGGGTAGACAGAAATATGTAGTCAATACTGGAAACAATCTGTGGACATGAGAACAAATGTGTAATCTCTGCATTCATCGTGTGGGTCCCTCCACACATCACTGAGGGCCTATACCTGTAATTTATTTTTAAACTTCTTTATAAAGCCCCTTAGTAGGGGATCCCTTCCCCCGTTCTATCTATTTGGGGGTTCCACACAGCATTAAAGTCGCCTAGCAGAATATCTCCCTCCGCAAAGCCTGCTAATGAACCCACTGTTATATAACGGTCATCTTGCACATATTTAGGGGAGTAGAGCACTGCCAGAGTGAGTAGTCTCCCCTCTAAGGAGCCTTTGAGGAAGAGGTATCTGCCTTTTCTATACTTTTTACTAATTGTTTTAACAAAGGGTACATTTTTTATAAAAAAGAGGGCTTCTCCATTATGTTTAGTTTGGGCAGATGAGTAGAGAACCAGAAGATAATATTTGTTTAAATTTCAAGAATTGAATAGTCTCATGGTGCATTGGAGGCCTCTGGCTAAAGTTCAGGGTCTCCTCCCTGTGCCCAGGAATAACTCATGCAATGTAGTCGTGAAGAATCATCGGGTGGGGGAATCCGGCAGGTACAGTATCTCATTGGTGTCTGATCTCGTTCAATGGATGATAAAATAGTGACTGCAGCGTGAATAGGAGTTGGGAAAGTTTATGGTCCTTTCAGGCTGCTCTCTGTCTTTTTCCTCCTGGTATCCAAGGGGGGGACAACCCTGTCATGGGCCCCATTGTCTGTGTGTGTGTGGGAGATATGTTATGTGTATTTGTAGAGCACACATCACCCGCAAGGGTATCCTGTCGCTGAGCAGGTGTGTTTGCCTAACCCTGCCTATGGTAGTAAGGTCTGCAGCTTCTTGTGGAATTCAAGCGCAAGAAGCTCTGTTGTGGAGTGACAGGCTGTTCCACTCTTAAGCCGTGATGTAAAAGAATGTTTGTCCTCCGGATATGGTTCTGTGTATGTGTGGGATGTGTGCGAGTAGAAGTCCTGTGGAGCAGAGGTGTCTAGGTGGTTGGAGGATGGAGATGCAACTGTTGATGTAGATGAGGCCTGAGTTGTGTAGCGCCTTGAATGTGCGTGTAACGAGTTTGAATTTCATGCGTTTGTGTATCGAGAGCCAGTGATGTTCCCTGAGGTATGGTGTGATGTGAGATCTGTGTGGGAGATTGAGGATGAGTCGGGCAGCAGAGTTCTGGATGGTTTGTAGTCTTCTAGTGAGTTGCTTTGTGATCCTGCGTAGTTGTCTGACATAGTGGAATCGTAGTCCTTGTTTGAGTGGACTCCCCCTGAGGTGCTGGCGAGACGTCAAGCTCTATTCTAAAGGCATGAGCCGCCGCTTCCTTTAAGTCTGCAAATTGATAGGTTCGGTTTCCAAATTCAGAAGTGATAGCAAATGGGAAGACCCACCTATAGCGTATTTTGTTCTGCTTCATATGATCTGGCACGGGGCGAAAGTGTCTTTAGCCCTGGCTGCTTAGAGGATGGTTTTGTTACATTTATATTTGTGGAATAATCCCAGGAGGTTGCGGGGCCCATTAATTTCCTCTGTGTGTCACTGCCAGACGCGATGTACCCTGTCACACTGGAACTTGGATGGGTGTCTGTCAGCAATGGAGGTGAAAAGGGTTTTAATAACTCTCCATATGTGTCCCTCTGCCCCCTCTCCCAGGCCCCGGATATGTAGATTATCTCTCATTGCAATGATTTTCCAAGTCTTCAATTTTCCTCCCCATAGCATCGTTTTACACCTATAAGGTCATGCATTTAAGGATCAAAGTAGATCTTTAGGCTTGCAGGACCATCAATTGTCTTTCTGCTTCTAACACCCTGGAGCCTGCTGAGTCCACATCAGTTCTAGGGGCTGCAGTCTTTTCCCATAGGGCTGATTTTAAAATTGAAAGTTCTCTAAAAAAATGTCCGCCAGAATTTTCTTCTTGAGGATCAGTTTTGAAGGTCTGTAAGCTTGCCAATAAGTCCGCTTTTGTAAGAAGAGGGCCTATGTTTTGCACCTCCCGAAGTCAGACAAGTCTCACCCACACATAGCCGGGCCTGCGGCGAGTGTCTAGGCCGTCCCAGCGACGAGTAACATAAATCTATCGTTCAGGCCTGGCAAGTCCCATGCACGCTGCCCCCTTCACAAGCAATTCTTTACAATCAAATGTGTGCGCCAGAGTCCGTACGGTGACTCTTGCTCATCTTATTGTATCCCGGCCATTACAGTTGTAGACTTCTAGTCATTAATATTCAGGCCCCTGGAGTTTTTTCCACTTTCAGAATGCCATCCTCCTTAGGGTTTGTGAAGGTTGGGCACGTCTGCTATATAATACTGTTACTCCTTTAAGGCATTCTATGTCCTGAGTTTTGTGTACTTTGTTATTGGATCCTCCTGGAGTGTGGATTCCAATTGTACCAGTTGGACTTTGCTGGCAAGAGGTCAAGTCACGCTTCAGGCAGGCTGTTAAATAAAGCTCAGTTCACCCTTTAACTGGGAAGGGGGTCAGTGTTTCTTCACTTTAATTTGGCGACTACTTGCCAGCATACAGCCTGCCTCGTGGCCAAAGGACCCATCACTGCTTGGGGTCTCAGACGGGGTCGTGTTTGCCCAGGAAAGTCCTTCTCTTCAACACGGTATCGTACGCCACAGCGCCAGCATTGTGTTCATGTGCTTGTATTATCGGGAATGTTTGAATACTATTTAAGCAGTGTTATTTTGAAATTTTGAGACACGAGCTAGAACACTAGGCCTAAGGGAAGTGCAGAACGTGCCAAACGCATAAACCTGCCAAACGCAAAAACTTGCCAAGGCCCGCGACCTTAGTGCAACCAAGCGCATTCTTGAAAGGCAGGACAGCCTTGCGCTAGACAGAGTGCATTCACACCGTCCAATATAACAGCCACTCGTCGGAAGGAGCGTGAGTGAAGAGGAGCGCGTGCAACCAGGTGCCTCTAACCGCATTTGTCAAAGTGCGAGCCTTGCCAAGACGGAGTGCGGCCACATCATCAACGGAAAGAGCCGCTCGTTGGAAGCCAGTGCGAGTTACCTTTGTGAAAGTCAGCGCGTCTCACGCGTGTGTGCATACAGTAATTAAGCGCTTTCAGCACAAAATCAATTCAAGCAATTTTCAGTAAATAAAAAAAGTAGTGTGAAGGAAAATAAACACAACCCCAGTTCTCACTTCCTTGCTGAGACTCACCACAGTGATACTGACAGGGGGAGGAGTAGTCGCCTACAGGAAGCTCACAGCACAGCCACAAGGCAGTAGGTTCCTGAGCTGCCAATCAACCTTTAGAAGAAGGAACCTAAAGGAAAACCAGCTCTTTAGAGGAAAAGTCCTATCCAAAAGTCACCAAGGAACAAGTGAAAGTCATTACACATGGAAACCAGTTCTATAATAACTCCTCCAATTTTTCTGGCACATCAAGGTTCACCCCCTAATTATGGGAGGATTGGATAGACATCTTCGAAAACTATTTATTAGCTCTTGAAGGAAAACATTTTAAGGTAGAAAGGAAAAAAGCATTGCTTTTGAGTGTCGGGGAAGGAGGGATAGCACATTTTCAAATTTTTGCCTGTTGTTCTAGATGCAGAGGCTCATCCAATACAAGATGTTTATAAAGAAGCGAAGTTACGTTTGAAGCATTGGTTAGCTAAAGAGACTAACATAGCAATGACAAGATATATGTTTTTTACACTCCCCCCCTCTTCCACCCCCCCCCTCCTCCCCGAAACCAGATTGAGGGAGTTGTGAACAAAATGTCAATTTGGTCAAATGACTGATGAACTAATTAGAGACCAATTGATAGTTCATTGTAGGAATAAAAAGATTCAAGAGCGATTGTGGGCAGCAAAAAAATAAAAACGAATTTAAAGACTCAATCCAAATTGCAAAGATAGTCGAGGAATCAGAATTTTGCATGCGTAAGATGAGTTAGACAGATATAACGGGAGCAGGAGTGTCCACTATACACAGGGATGAATGTGAGCAGGAGAGTGTGGGAGCTTTGAATAACTAAGGATAAATTCAAAGAAATTTCAGGAAAACAGTCCTTCTAAACTTCTAAAGCAACCTGCCAAAAGTTGTTTTAGGTGTGGTAGTAATTTTCATTTAGGGAGAATCCAAATCCTGCATTGCGACAAATAAAGAGTGCATGTAGTTCGGACTTGGGGGACATTATACACACGTGCAAAGGGAACGTTAAGTCAAAAGTAGCATGACAGAAATGGGAGAGTTCTCTCAAGAGAGCCAAGATCGTATTATTAGTGTGTAGAGGTAGAAGAACTCGACCCATGGCAGTGTTTCAGATCTTGGAGCTTATGGTAGATTCAGGTTCCATTTGTATTATAATTCCAAAAGCATTATTTTGAGAAAATGGCCTGAATCATTCTGTCTCCTAAGGATATAAATCCAATGGGGTATCATTGGGAAACAGTTGATGTTCTAGGTTATTTTTCTGCTCCTATAAAGTTTGTTTTGAGAAAGATATTGGGCAAAGTATACGTGGCGTAAGAGGGACTGCCAATTTTAGGATGAATTCACCAATATGACTCGCTTATTGTCATAAATCCTAGGGCACCCAACCAAGTAATGGTGGTGGGAGAAATCGGTGTTGATGAAATTATTAAAAAAGCCAAAGAAGTTTTTAAGGAGGAGTTGGGCCAGATGAGGGGTTACGTGTGCAAGATCATGTTTGAGAAGGAAGCCATACCGGTAAAACACAAGGTGAGGAGAGTGCTGATAGTAATAAGGGGCGAGGTTAAAAAGATGCTGGAAGAGATGCTCAAGGAAGGGATCATTGAGCCGGTAGAAGCCACTTGTTGGGTTTCACCCTTGGTCATTACGGAGAAGGCTGATGGACAGTTACGCTTTTGCGTAGACTTGAGAAGTGTGAACCATGAAATAGTTACAGACCGGTTCCCGTTGCCAGACCTAAATGAAATCACTGTGTTATAGAATAGGGGATTTTTTTCTCTAAATTAGACTTTAAAAACGCATACCATCATATTCAGTTACATAAGAGGTCAAAAAATCTCACAGCATTCATAACCATGGGGGGAACGTTCCAGTTCACCAGGATGCCCAGTGTTTTTAGCGAATGATGTCGGAAGTATTCAAGGGGGGTAAAGAATGTAATCTGTTTTCAAGATGATATTCTGGTATTTGGAAAGACAGAAGTGGAGCATAATTGTGTTCTCAAACAAGTTCCAGAAGGATATTGGAAGCTGGTCTTACCTTAAGGAAAGAAATGTGTAAATCCCTAGTGCAGTAAATTGAGTACCTGGGGCACACTATAACTAGTGAAGGTGTCCGACCAAAAGAAGACCTTCTCAAAGCTGTCAGAATGGCTCCCACTCCACAGGGCAAGGAGCAATTACGTTCTTTCATGGGTCTTGTGGAGTACTTTTCAAAATGTGTACATCAGTTTGCTGGAAAAACAAAGTCTGAGAGGCATGCTGAGGAAGTGGTGCTCTTTTGAGTGGAAATGAGAACAAGAAGATGCGTTTGATCATATTAAACGAGAGATGTGCAACACCGGTATTCTGGTGCCCTTTGGCACTTGCTTCAGGACGATATTAACAGTGGATGCCAGTGCCTCTGGCATTGGAGCTATTCTGTCACAGGTGCACAATAATTTGGAAAAAACTGTAGCTTTCGCCTCCCTTTCCATGACTGACACAGAACGCAATTACTCTCTGATAGAGCAGAAAGTGTTATCTGCAGCCTGGAATGTCTAATACTTTTGGACATAATTGTGGGGTTTGAAATGTATGCTCCGTACCGACAAACTCTTAATTAAAAGTTTTGACACCAGGGGAAGCAGGAAAGGGTTCAGCGAGGCTAGCAAGACTGGCAGTCAGATTGCAAGAATACCGATATAGGGTAGAAAATATTCAGGGATGGAGTTGCGCATCTTTCCTTGAATTGGAAATATAAGGATAAGGATGCAGTGGTGGCTAAGGAACAGGAAGGAGCTGTAGCGTGGTTGGCAGATATTGAAAAAAACAGTGATGGGGCTTTTACTGTGGACGTTTGGAAGAAGGAAATGGAATGTGATGAAGTTTTAAAGGAAGTGGTTAAGATGATTATCAAGGGGGTGGAAGGGAAAGCACAATGAGTTCAGTGTAAGACCTTTTGTGAAAATTTTAGAAGAATTGTAATGTGGTCTAGAGGTGATGATGAGAATAGACAAGTTTATTCCTCCCGAAGGCTTAAGGAAAAGGATTATAAAATTGACTCCTGATGGGCACCGGGGACAAACCATGACCAAAAGGAGATTACAAGAGAAATTTTGGTGGTCCGGGATGGATGAGGAAGTCACTAGTTGGGTTGTAGAGTTCCAGGACTGCAAAGAGGGCGAAAAGAGGTTGACGACTGGGGTACAGTCGGAGGTAGGTCACACTGAGGATCCTGGAAAACCGTGGTGTAATGTTTGTACGTACTCTATTGGGCCAATGCATGGAGTGCTATCAGAATTGAAATATGCCTTGTCATGATTAATGTACATTCAGAGTGGCTGGTGGTCAAATTCATGAGAGAGGTGACAACGAGAAAAAAACATTTGGGTGTTAGAAGGAGTGTTTAGAGAAGAGGGATTTCCTTTGATTCTCATTATGGACAATGGTACCCAACTTACGTTACAAGAGATGAGGGCATTTTTAGAAAGGTGTGGCATCAAGCATAGACATGTCGCTCTCTACAACCCACAAGCAAATGGTCTCGTGGAAAGGGCTAACCGCCTGGTAAAGGGTACCATTTAGATGGGAATCCAGAGTGGAGAGGATGTGGAGAAAATGGTTGAGTTAGTGTGGGCGTATCGCTCAACTTAGAATGAAGTTACCAAAATGTCTCCTTTGAATTGCATTAGGGGAAGTAAACCAGGTACCAAGCTACTACCAGCTTGGTTGTTGACGCATGTGGGTACTGTCAAGATTGATGATTGTGTAATGATTACTAAGAAGTGTAGGGTTGAGGCAAGAGAATGGGTAAAGATCACGAAGGGACAGGTGGAAGCGGTCCTGTCCAAATTTTGGGGACCCTTCAAGGTTAGAGCAGTCCATGAATTGCATGTTGAAAATGTGGACAAGAGGAATAAGGGTAGAGTTGCATTATACCAGATGGGTGGTGATTGCTTTCGGAACACAAGCCTGAACACTAGTGGCATTAGTGGTTTTATGATGATGGAAGATGGGGACATGATAGAAAGCAGGTGTGTCGGTAGAGGGAATGGTGATGCTAGTGATTGCAGAGGAGGGCGTTTTGAGGCTTTGAGTAGAAATCAGGAGTCGCAGACCACCTGTGTATTTAAGGGATTCTGTGAAAATGTTAGTATTGAATATTCTAATCAGATGATGTATAACCTTGGTCTCTTATATTTCAGGTCTGGCATAGTCATCTGTATTGCAATGGACTTTAATGTAGTATATGTATTGTTTTTGCATTTCCATTTCGTTACATCTACATTTATAATGCATTATACCCTTCCGTTCGGTTCCATGAACAGTTTAGTTGTAGTTTAAGTTTGCTTTATATTTTTAATCTGTTTTTAATCTTTTCTGTATGTTATCCACCTTGCTATCCTGAACATTTGTAAAGGAAGGCAGTGTGTTATGGCTTTAAGGCATTCTAAGTCCTGAGTTTTGTGTACTATGACATTTGGATCATTCTGGAGCGTGGATTCCAATTGTGCCAGTTGGACCTTTGCTGGCAGCAGGGAAGCCACGCTTCAGGCAGGCTACTCAATAAAGCTCAGTGCAGCCTTTAACTGAGGAGAAGTCAGTTTCTTCACTCCAAATACCTTCTGTAGAGCTGCACCAGATCATCCCCACTGGACCCCAGAGCGTCTGACCATCAAAAAGGGGATCGCCGTCCACTGCCTCAGCTGCATGCTTTCATCAGAAGCAGACCATCTCCACGGGGACGCAGGGATGCGTCTCCCCTAACAGGTTGCGCCACATTGGGAAGGAAATATGCGGTAGCTGCTGATAGTGCCGCTGCCGCACTCCCCATCCGCTATAGGGTCACCGTCATGTCTCACTGTGGGTCAATGACCTTCCCCCATGCCAAGAACCAAATTCAGGCGGCCCGGGAGCAATTTTTGTGCTCCCTGCGGGCTTCCAGCTGCAGAGCTCTGTCAAGGTGCGGCCATCCTGGATCATGCCGAAACCACGTCCTGTACCATTTTTTTTAATGTATATTCGGTATAAACAAAGTTATTTAAGCAGACCAAGAGCACAGTCATATTACATAGGTGCATAGTGTGAATCAGTGATGAAATAGGGGAGGATCGACGGACAGAAGACCCAGAAGATGCAGCTTTATTATAGCAAAAACAGGAGATCTCATCTTTGTACTGTAGCAGTGCGTTCATTACATTTGCTACAAATAGGATTATTTGTCCATTCTAATAACGGAATTTTTCATTGACAAAGGATCCAGTGGACCAATGATATCAATGAAAATGGAGAAAGAAAGTGACATTTATAATTGGATTGCAGTAGGCCCTTTCAGTCTTGGGCCGCAGTGCCTCTGTAAAAGCTGGACTAATGATTGCTTTGCCCCTGTATGCAGCCCTGTGGTTGACCGATTACTATTTCCACTGAACGCCACTTGCATACATGGAACTTGTAGCCTTTTTTGCTTCCAGTTTAACAAATTGCCTTACACAATAAAATCAGTGATAGGTGACAGTCAACCAGTGGAAAAACAGTGTGCTATCATCTTATAGGCATTTGTTAAAACACTGTGTTGTCAATTTATCCTGTACTTGAGTTCGCAGCCTGCTGTCTGCAGATTGCTTGCCTACCACTGTTACGGACACTGGACCAACAAAACTATTGCTTAAGTGTAGTATATAATCGATACTGACTCATAGGGAACTACTGTGACCAATCTCTGTGATGCATGCGTTTTCAGACTGTACTTATAAACGCCCTAAATTTCAATACACGTTTTAACTTTTATTAAGATCATGTTCCTTTGTGTCTCAAATAGGCAGATGTGCCACCATTTCCTGTGCCTCCAGATCTGTGGCTGTATAATTGTTTTGTAATTTGTTTCACTTCCTCTTTTCACAGTACCCTTTTCCCCTCATGTTTTCAATATTTTTAATGCCCATCTTAATCTCCTCTCACCTTACTGTCTTCCGTCTTTGTGTTATAAGGCTTGGATAGCCTAGAATTCCAGCGCTACGTGAAAACCAAACCTCTTAGAAAATCCTCCTAAATTTCTACCATCATCATCAATTTGGTGTATCTCCCTGTCAGTCCTCAGAGTCAGTTCAGTGTTGAAACTCGTGTGGTTTTTACTCCATGTTTTTGTGAATAATGCAAATTTATTGAACATGTCTCAGACTTTTTTTTTTTTTTTTTCTCCTACCTTCCTTCTGAAAATTTGTATTAATGGTTTCAATGTATATGGCAAACGTGTGTGCCCCACTGTATCCGTGTGCATGTATGTCTTGTCACGGTGGTGAGTTGGTCTTTTACTTAACAGTGCGATGGTGTTTGAATATCTTTAATATCCGCTAACCACAGGCAGATTAATGGAAGAAGGTGTAATCCGACACATTGAGTCAAAATCATGAGTCAAAATTGTTTACAACTTCAGTGTCTGTGCAGGAAAGGGAAAGGTTATCAAGCACTCAGTGGCACATGTAGCTCTTTGAGTTGGAGGATGACTTGTCTATGTAAAATAAGTTGTCCATGGGGTAGAAACAACCGTTTCGACCTGATAATCCGGACCCAATTTTTATCCACCTAGCATTTCACGAGTTCTGGTCTAGCAAAGAATGTGTTGTATGGTGGATTGTTCCCCTGTGAGATGCTTGTAGTAGCAGCTGTCTTCTGCACTGGACTGGTATTATTCCTGGACAGGGGTAGTGATACTTATTATGGAACAATTATATACTAGTGACAATGAGCAACCTCGAGATAATCCGTAAATGGGGATGGTTGAGGACAATATTCCTGTCAGATTCAGGTTGGAGTCAATGTTTGGCAAGTAGTGAAACCAGGCAACAGAGCAGGGAAGACACAATGGTAACTGAGTCAAAAGTTTTCCAGGTCATCCTGTTCCAGTGTATTGGGAGCCACAGAGCGTTCTAGAGGGAACCGTAGAGAGATCTGACCAAAAACTGTTTCTTGTAATTTAATAGACATAGTTACTCAGCCTCACAGGAGTCTACGTCTGAATTTGTTGGAATCTAACTTATAAAGGAAGTCACCACATGATCATGGAATTGTAAGGTGCCTAAACATTCCAGGATTTGGGGTAGCATATTGAATTAAACAGTTGGGGAACAGTTTGTGTACTGAGCTATGATTTTTGGTGTTAATGATAGGCTGCCCACATGCTGATGGAAGTTCATTCTGAGTGATAAACGTAGCAAAGTCGTCACGTAATTTTTCTGTTTTTCCTTTTAACCCAATTGGCGATTTTGCCCACCTTTTTGCTAAAAAGGAGGCGGTAACATGGTGATTAACTAAACTTGCCACACTTTGGGTTTTAAGTGGCAACCATTTTACTTAATTCATGATTGAACCATGCGACTTTCTGTGATTTGGTTTTGCCCAGCGGTGATGGTCTTGGTTTCATGTATGCAGAGTAGGTGCTGCTTGTACTTTTTTATTCCTAATTATAATTTTGAGGGTAAGTAAAGCAGTGGAGTAGAAATGAAGCGGAGGTGAGACTGTCTATGGTTTTTACATAAAGTATGTTTGCTTTAGGGCAGAGGGTGGGCATGGAGTGAGGTCAGCAGGAGATTTTGTGGTAGATTATGGTATACTGACTATACCTTAAAGCTGCTTTGCTGAAATGATAGTTTGTGCACTGAGCACAACAGAGGTCAACCAGGGAAACATTAATCATCAAGCTATAAGGTCCCCACTGCCGGCTCTATGTGTTGACTGATATTCAAATGAGTATATAAAACCTGAAATTGTAGTGTGGTTACCATGTTTCACAAATGTATAGTGTACAAAAAAATTGGGTCATAAGTTGAGAGGGGTTGAAGTCCCACTCAAATAATAAACACAATCCTTGTCGGGATGAACTAAAAAAGCCACTAAATTTACCTGTTGTTAACCCCCTCGTAATTTGGCACAAAAGCAGTCAGGCTAAACTTGGAGGCAATATATAAAGTATTTATGCAGCACTCAAGCACTATCAAAGTGAAAACGCAACACAAAAATCTCAAACCAATTTAGAAAAATAGAGCACATTTTAATAAATAAAATGAAACCCAAACTACAATAATTGAATTACTACAACCAGAGATATGAATTTTCAAAGTTTTAGGTGGAAATAGCGCCAAAAAGTACAAAGCGCCACTCACGGTTATCTGGTTGTGCTAGACCGGGGTAAAGTCAGAAGTTCAGACCGAGCGCGATGGATCATGGGGTCATATACAGGGACTAGGTTTGTCCTGCTGAAGAGTTGCCTTCTCAAATATGTGCAAGGAGCAGCTGCTGTTTGTGGGGGCAGTGTGGAGGTTGTTGTTGGAGTGAGGAGCAAGTCGGGCATTGTGAGTGGTCACTGCTTGAGCTTCTTGTTTGTGGTCGTTGTGGGCAGTTGCTGTTGGTATGAAGTGCAGGTCTCACTGGAGCCTTGCGTTGGTGGTCGTTGGGAAGTGCAGCGTCCCCTGGAGCTTTGCCTTGGTGGTTGTCACAGGCTGTCATTTGTCTGCGCGAAGAGGCCACTTATCGGTCGCGAGGAGCCCTAACACTGTATCTTCATCTTGAATTCAGGAGCAGTACTGTGATGCCAGGCAATGGTCCAGGACCTGTTGAGTACCTCTTGGGGATCTAGACTCGCTCCAGCAGCAGGCCTGAGGCAGGCCAAGTTGGTGCTGGGCAGTTGCGGGGAGACTTGTCTCCCTGTAGCTGAAACAGGAGGTCAGCCAGCTGACCCTTGGAGTCACTTCTGGAGAGCCTGGGTTTAAGTAAGCTGGTCCAGTCTTCCTTCTTCAGACAGCAGGGCAGTCCTTCTGAATCTTCCATAGGACCTGGAGGGTTCTGACGAGACGTTCTGAATGTTCCACTCATATACCTGGTGCCAGCCTTTGTGAGGGGAATTCCCTGGCCTACCCCCAAAACTGGTTCTGGTCAGTTCTTCTTCCCCCTTGCTCCCAACTGTCTGAGGGTGACAAAGACAATGGTAGGCCTGATGTTGGGTTCCTTTGTGCTGCAGGCAGGGCCCTTTGAAGTGCATTGAGGGCAGGGTACGGATCCTCCCGAGCCATCCTGTCAAGAATACTCACCACTGTCACACTTAGGCCTCTTTTGTCCCCATTTCTGGAAAGAATACACAACCTGTTACAGGAGAGCCATTCAGTCATGTGACCCAGGACACTGGCAGAAATGCATGGTTGGTTTAGGCAAAAAGATGCCAATTTTCTAAAAGTGACATTTCAGAATAGTAACTTAAGATCCGACTTTGCCATTAAAGCGGATTTTAAAATACAGTTCACTTGAATGAAAGAAGCATTTCTCCATCTGTTCCCAAACAGAAGTTAATGTCTCATGTGTAATAAGGTAACCCAGTGTTAGTATATGGGAGAGTTAGTCTTCCAACAGTGAAAAACCACTTCACAATCTTTTCACTGTCAGGACTTGTTAAACTTAAGTGCACATGTCCTACCTTTTCAATAGCATGCACTTTGTCCCCTGAGCCTTTAGGGACTACATTAGGGATGACTTATAAGTATTAAAAAGGAAGGTATAGGCCTGCCAAAAGGAGTATTTAGAGAGGTTGAAATGGCAGTTGTAACACTGTACTACAGGCTGCAGTGGCAGGCCTGAAACATGTTTTCCCGTGCTATGTTAGTGGGTGGTACAATGAGTTCGGAAGCCTTCTAGTAGCATTTAATTTTTAGACTCTGGGTTCATATAGTACCATGTAATGGGGTACTTATTAGTGAATAAAATGTACCAATCCGGTCTAGGCCAGTTTTACAATGTGCATTGCTAAAGTGCACAGAGTTGTAATGCCAACAAAAACTAATTCCGCGAAAACGGGGTGAAGGCAAAACGTTTAGAGGAATATCACTACAAAGATGTTGGGTCCAAAAATAAAATTGACATTTGTAGTTGACCGATGCAATGTAAGAAACTTGGGTTAGCCCTCTTTTTTTCCTAGAAGTAATACGTGGTTTTAACAGTTGAACTTTGGGTGCTAAATGATGTCCGCAGATATTTATAAAATATGTTCAGTCTTTCTTTGATGTATAATTTGCATGTTTGAAAAATGAGGAGAGACCTGCTCTTTTGCGGCAGCTCCTGGGGGTTCAACACCTACCCAAGAAATAATAGTAAACGACTCCTTTGTCATGTTGTTAGTAAAATGAATCTGTGATGCGACCGGGAACACTTATCCTTCACTTGCAACACCTAGCAAAATTGTAAACACTTTCGGAATCCTGGGATGTTTCTTTTTTTTTTTTTTATGTAGGGGAAGCTGTAGATACGATTTTTGTTTTTTGTGTTTTTTGTTTTATTACGCAGTGCTTTCCTGGGATACTGTTTAGTGCACGTTTGAGTACATTTCGCTGTATGGACTTGTTCGGGCAGACAGACCAAGCCCTACACAATGTTTTGTAAAACAGCTTACTCTTCTCTATATAATGTCATGTTTAATTTGTACCATGTTACATGCATGATGCCGTCAAAGACCCTCACAAGGTCAGCGTATTCGAGAGGTGTGCTCTAGCCGGGGAGCGTGGGATTGCGGTAAAGCTCAAATGCAGGCTCTTGGGGGCGGCTTGAAACGATCAGGTAGGTCTTAGGACCTCTGGAGTGATCATCTCTTTTGGACGTGTTACTCGTTTCTTTCGCACTCAGTTTTTCCACAGGATTCAGTCATGCGCGTATTTCTATAATTTTCACACATTCTTCGATGGGCTATTTTAGTGGAACAAAAGTAAATTGCTCCACTTGCTCGTTGGGATGTCTCTGAGGCTCACGCACCAACGGGTAACACAATCACCTGTTACTCAGCCGTAAAAAGGGTTAACTGGGTTAAATATTTGCTTGTTTCTTCTGTGCAGAGCGACAGTATTCCAGACACCAATCACATTCAGTGCAATAGATCTCGCATTTGCGAGAGTTTGATCTATTGGCATTATAAACGATACTGCCTTTTATTTATGCGTTTATAAAACCTGCAAGGTACGTTTATGTACCGTTTGCAGGTTTTGTAAAGATAAATAAAAGGCATTATTATTTATAATGCCAATGTGTGCCTGTGCTTTGGTGTCGTTGGTGTAATAGGGGAATAGCATTATCGAAAATAGTACTTCTTATGTTATAATTTATTTTGTGTAATAATGGAAGTAAAAGGGGCATTTCTATGGTATGTTACAAAGTAATATAATGCCGTACTAAGGATGGACTAACACGTGTATGTAGGAATTAGAAGCTATTATTTACGATGGGGAATAACATAAGCAAATGACCAATATGGGCGGAGAGTGTGTAGAGCTTAAAGATTAACTGTAATATAGTGTATCTTGTTGAGCGAGCAGCGTATGCGCGTTTCCTGTAGCTCGACTTCAAAAAATACTGCAATGTTAAGCAAGCAACAACGACCAAACAATAGAAAAACGTGGGGAAATCAAACGTCAATAAACTGCATCGCAAGCTACAAAGGGAAATCAAACTGCAATACACTCGATCGCAAGTTAGGCGACAAAATAATAAGAAAGCATGGTGAAATCAGACACTATATCGCATGTTACAAAAAGAAAAAAAAACAATACTTACAGCTGAGGCTACCGCATTGTTAAACCAGCTGTCACATCGTAAATAAAACAAGCATTGGCATAGCCAATAGGTCTCGCTTTTGGGACCTTATAAGTATTTAGTTATGCAGCACAATATCCTTGGTGCAATAACATCAACTGTTGCATGGCTAAAAACTTATAAGGTTCCAAAGGCGAGACCTATTGGCTATGCCAATGCTTGTTTTAATTGTTTGAGAGAATATTTGTGCTGGTCATGTTTATGTGTGTGTTCGTTTTTATTTTGCCTAACAGAGTCTTTTTGCAGTAATTTAAACTTCAGCGGGGGCGGCTCAGGCCCGAGGTACATCTTTTAAGAGTCTTAGCGGGATTGGATCCTGGGCCGGCCATTGTGTCAAGGATCACACGGCTCGACTTAAGTCCGCCGTACAAAAGTAGTGATAAGGAGGTGAACTCGGAGCTGACTGGCGAGATTACAGGCCCTGGAGACGGCGGTATCAGCAGCAAAGCTCCCCGCGGGGTCCCAGTCACAGAGAGGGGCTGATCAGACGGCTAAGGTTCAAGAAAGGGAGGCCCATGGAATGGAATGTGAGAGCAGCGCCGAGGAGACGGAGAGCAGAGCGGTGTGTGCTGAAGAACACAAGCAGAGCAGAGTGTGCCCCCGAGCTAGACGGTTCTGAGACAGTGACCGGCATGGCACTGATGCCTGGAAAGTAACTTCAGTAACGGAGCAGAGAGGCGGAGAAAGCGTGACGTAGACTCGTGGAAGAGAGAGCGGAGGCCCCTTCTAACACTAACGTGACAGCAAAGAGAGGGGGCTGCCGCGTGTCACTGAAGGAGGGGCCACCTCCTGAGTAGGATTAAACTACGTACACTGGGCATGGGGGAGGGAGTGGGAGAAGGGAGGGGTGTGTGAGAGCAGAGAGAAACCATTAACAGCGCGGCGCTCGTAAAAGGGCGCTGTGCTGATTATGTTACAACAAGCCAGGACTATTGTCTTTGTCAATGGCTGTTAGATGCATAAGATAAAAAACAAGCCAGCGAAGGTCTGGTGTAACAAGCACGGAGGGGCGAGCGAGCGCGGCAGCCTGCAAAGCAGTCCCAAAACGCTAGTGCGTCGTGGCTGGCCTTTGGATGAGTACGCGCGGCAGACATGTGTTTCCACTTATCGCGCCCGCGTCTGGGCACGATAATTGGAAACACATGTTTGCAGCGCGTACCCATCTCAAAAAGGCCAGCCACGACGCACGAGCGTTTCTTGGACTGCTTTGAAAACTCACTTACAATAAGTCTTCGCCTCTAAGCAGCGCTTGCGCGCTACTCGAGGCTCGACCTAAAAATAAAAAGTGCTTACCCAGTAATTTAGGAAGACCGTCTAACACCGCAAGTAAACGATCGAGTCCGGGTGGGCCGTTCGATAAGGAGACAGGACGGTAACCAAGAAGCCTCAATTTCAATGGGAAGCCAGCGTTTAGCATAAACTATGACGCAACCCAATCAGATTGATGGGCGGGGCTTAATATCCACTTCTGAAGTATCCCGATTACAAGAAGCCTCGCAGAGCGAGCAGCGCATGCGCGCTGCAACGCTAGGCGAGACCTAAAAAGCAGGGCTGGAGTCGAGCGTAGACACGTTCTACCCAGGGCTTTAAGTGGGCTGGGTCTCACCGGTACTGAGCACCGTCAGTTTTTTAAAGGAGGCCTCAAAAGGGGTCTCTATTGGGCTCTGTTTTGTGCCCTGGCACAGCCGGTCCATTTTTTTCCGGACTGCAGTGACAGCAGGCACATGATGTACGCGTGCTCACACTGCTCACTTCTCGCTAGTGGAGAAGTTACGACATGACGTCATGCCAGGTGAGCGTTGTAGGGGAAGGGAAATCCTTTAAGCCATAGTTGCTGGTTATTTATCTTATGCAACTAACAACCATTGACAAAGCCAATAGTCCTGACTTGTTGTAGGTGTGATGTTGTTGTATCATATATTTGGATGCAATGACAGAAACAGCAAAATACAAGTCGGGCGGCACACTATGCTAAGCACAGATTTTAAGCTTACGTGTTTTAAGCCACGCCCTTAATGACATTGGCGACGCCCCTTTGAGAGACCCCCCCCCCCCACAGTTTTTTCATCCCACTTAAAGCCCTGGGTCTACCCACTATTTTCAGAGAGTAGGCGCCGTCTACCCTGCTCCAAAGCTGGCCGCTTTCATCGGAATGCCACGTTCCTTCCCATTCCCAGGATAGCATCAGTACTTCGAAAAGTTGCCATGGACATGCTCCTCAGAAGGACTTGTTCTTTACTTTTGATCTGAAAGTAAAATAAGTTATCATTATCGTTGATTGTAATGTGACTGTACAGTATATCTGAACTGTTGTCATTGCAATGAAACGGTACCAGCACTCATGAACTGTTATGCGTTTAATGGGGGCAGTACGTGCACTTCTTAACTGCCATGTGTTTAGTGGGGCAACACGTGCACTTCAGAGTTAAGCTACCTTTTGACGGTGCTGCACCTGCATTTCTGAGCTAGCACACCTTTTAAGAACATTGCATGCACTACTCAGTGTCCATGCGTTCAATGGAATTGTGCCCACTCTCTTGAGCTGCCATACTTTTAACGCAACACTACCTGTATTCCCGACCTTCCAAACCTTTAGTGGAACAGTACTTACACTCCTGAGTTGCCTTACTTTTAACAAGAAAATGCCTGTACTCCTGAACTGGCAAACCTTAAATGTGACACTACCTGCTATTATAGAGAGGTTGGTACATCATAATGTGTCAACACCATTCCCAGAAATGCAGTACTTATGGTTGGAGAGCACGCACAAGATATTCTGATCAGGGCTTCAATGCAGTTAGTGGGACCTTATCCTAACTTTCCAGGAGGGGTGACATATGGTTAACACTGCAGTAAACACACGTGTGGTCCTCCTCCTCAGGAAGCGCAAAGTTTGATTTGGGAACTCTCCTTAAACCTTCCTGAATTGGTATGATGCATGCTTTTTCTGCCGCTGCATGGTCCTTCGCTCTGGTTTTCCCTTCTCTACCTTAAACCACCTAGTGGACAACTTGCTAGGCCACAACATTTTTTCTGCAAGTCTTGTTCTTGTTAGTTCAGTCCTCTCTCAAAGCACCTCCTCACTCCATTATCCTGTATTCTGAGATAAGAAAACATCTGGTTTTCAACTAAAATTGTCCACCTTAATATTTCCATTGTTGATCAGTGTGTGAAGAACCTCATTGCTATCTAAGTAGAGCCAAAAGCCAGTTTTTTTTCTACTGTTGGCGAGTTCATTAGTGCGGACTTGGTCTGATGTTGATAACTGGTTTGTGGTGCTGTGGCTAAGCTGCATTGAGGTGATAAGGAGCTTTCAAGTTTTCCATTGAGCCCTGCTTCCTGGTCGAGCATAAGGGGGTAGATATGGCCTATGACGTCAGTGCATCTGGACTGTGCAGCAGGGAGGATATCCTGGTCATCTGAGCCAGGCCAGGAGGGAGGTCTTTGCTAAAAATTACCTGTACTAACTGCGAGCTAATCCCTACCTTGGTAGTTTGTCTTCAGAAGTCAGCATGAGGGTGAAGGCGTCCCATACCGAGCTATTTATTTGGTTATTATTTATTTATTTATTCATTCATTTATTGTTGCATCTAGCAAACTCCATTCTTCCGGGTTTCAGAGCACATAACGAAGCATTTATAGGAATGTGAATTGATGAAGCTAATGGTGAAAACAAGTTCAGAGCTATGTGCTGAGAATTTGCAAAAATAAGATTAGCAGACATTTTGAATGAAACCATTACAGAACGCTGTACATAAGCGCTTGCAGTAAGAACAATAAAGTATTTAGAATAATAAGTTTAGAAACTCCTTACAGAGTGCTTACAATGACGGGAGTTGAAGAAAGACTGAACAATTAGGTTAAAATTGGAGAGTATATCAGTCTGATAGCTGCAACTCCGTGGTAGATCACTATTAAATCTCAGTGTGCGTGGACATACTGACAGTAGTTGCTGTCCAACGAAAGGAATTTAGTCCAGAATGATGTCAGCAGAACATAGTTGAGTGCAAACTAGGAGTAAACTAGATAAGTAACTGATCGACCAGTAATTATCTCGGATTATGAAAGGAAAACTGAATTATTCCCTGAGCATAGCCGCTAAAAGTGGGGAAAAGTAGGACAAATCTTAATAGAGCACAGTTACAGAGGTTGGGAGGTCAGGACGAAGGGCATTCATTTAGCCAGATGAAGATGTTTTTCTATTAGCATGTTTTTAGTAGGCATTTTGAAAGCTGAGGAAGAGGGAGTTTTGCAGATATATTCTGGCACAGCATTCCAAATTGAAGGAGTGTTAACCTGAGGCATTTGTGCAATTTGTATTTCTTGAAACGTGGGAAGCACTGACATCTCTTCTTTTTGTATCTTAGTTTTTTTGAGCTTACATACATTATTGGCTATTAAGTGAGGTTTTTGGGAATGTTAAGGTGTAGTGCATACGGCATCAGTAGGTAGCCATTTGAGGACAGCAAGAGAAGGGGTGATATGTTCAAGTTTTTTGTGTTGATCAGAAATCTTGCAGCAGCCGTGGAAAGGCTCTGAGTGAAGCTAATGTAATTTGTACAGTGCACTGGGTGAGAAGACAAATTGGAACATGCCAAAGAATTCATCTTCTTGGATGTGTTTTTTAGTTGTGATGCAACAGTTAGCAGTCTGGTGGTTTAATGGATTAACGCAGCCACTCCAGGGATCTGTGTGTTTTATCTCACAGTCACAGGTTCGAATCCTGGTGCGCCCACTAAGTCTTTTACCCTTCCGTGGTCAATAAAATAATTACCGTTCTTTTTAAACACCTGTTATTCGGTTCTCAATGATCTTCAAGTCAAGATGGATTCTGACAAACTCCAGAATGGGTGGATGCAGCTTACTGTAAAGCACAACTTTCTGTAACTGTATCAGTAGCGGTTTTGCGTCAGAATTAATATTTTTTTTTTTTTGAGCTGCCACATTTTCAAGACCGAGTGTTGGTCATTTAAAAGTGTTTGGGTTTTTGGAAGAGTTAGATTGTGACGTTTGTGCTGGAATTGAAATATGTCGCCTTTTTGTCCATCATCCATGTGCAGATTTTGCCTTTATCTGCTTTGGTGTGGAATTGAAATACTTTTAAAAAGCAGTAGCATTCTTTGGGAGTGTTTACTTTTTGTTTCCTTCTGAGAAGTGTTGTTGACTTTGAAAAATACTAGATTTAGCATGTTTTATCAAATAATTTCACTCCCTTTTTGTAAAAGTACTCCACAATGATAGTAGCCTCTGTGGGACTAAATAGAAGACATAAGTTTGTTACCCAAATCAGTAGAAATGATTGTTGTCCAGCTCTGAAGGATCAAATACTGAGTGGGATTGAGGATGTAAAGAAGCTTGCACACAGCTTTTGATGCTGTGTGCTTACTTTGCTGAACTAATTCGCTTAACTCAGTACAAAAATAGGTTGATTTTGCTACTACATGCTTCTTTTTCCTGTTTTAATTTTTGGCAGTTTTATTTGAGGCTCGCCAGATCACAGGGCTAGTTTAATAGCACCTTTTAGGTCAAAGCCTACCAGACAGCGCAGCTTCTTGGGTATATTCTGAAAGCTTCACTGTGAATGCATTCCACCCATTGCTTCCCATTGGCTTTGTATTTTGTAACGCCCATTTGGTTGATGGCTTTATTTGTTTTAGGCTAGTCGGCTTCAGTTAGTCCCTCTGGCGGAGCCTATTTATTGTAGTCTTCCAGGAGTGCTCGCTTTCTGTAAACAGGCCTTTAAATCTTGTCACATTTGCTGTGCATTCAAAGATAGAGATCAAATGTCCGGCTCTTTCTTCTGAGGGAGCTTGGTGTTTACTTTTCTTTCTCTGACTTTCAAAGTGCAAAGATTTACATGACAATCTTTCTGTGTAAGGAAAGGCTTTTTTTCAAGCACACACAAAATTTGAATATCTGCAAATGAACTGTGCAGATATTTCAGAAACTATCCGAATTAGGAAAGCGCACACTAATCAATTTTTTTTGTATTTCAGAAGTATATTGAAAATAAAAATTTTAACCCGATCAAAATAATCAGTACACTAGGTGATGACATTTCCATATATTAGCGTTTTTGCACTGTATACCTTTATCAGGAAAACTATGTCAGTACAAATGTAAAGGTCATTTCAATTGAAAATGTGTTGTCTGTAATGGCAGTGCGCTACCATGCCATGCATACTCCACACTACGCCTTCTCCACTCTACACCACTGCACTCCACTACACTATACTCCACTGTATGCCGCGCCACTCTACGACACACTACGATGCACCACTCCATTCTATGACACACCACTCCAATGTAGGACTCGCCACTTGGCGACATGCCACACCATTCTACGCCACTCTATGCCAGTCCATTCTACGCCATGCCACTCCACTCTACACCACTCCACGCTGCGACGGGCCACTCCACGCTGCGACAGGCCACTCCACGCTGCGACGGGCCACTTCGCTCTGCGACACGCCATCACGACACGCCACTCCACTCTGACACGCCACTCTATGCCTCTCCACGCAACGATGCCTCGCCACGGCACGACATGCCACGCCACACCACGACATGCCACGCCACACCACTCTATGCCTCTCCACGGCACGACACGCCGCTCTGCCTCTCCACGGCACTACACGCCGCTCTGCCTCTCCACGGCACTACACGCCGCTCTGCCTCTCCACGGCACTACTCGCCGCTCTGCCTCTCCACGGCACGCCGCTCTGCCTCTCCACGGCACGCCGCTCTGCCTCTCCACGGCACGCCGCTCTGCCTCTCCACGGCATGCCGCTCTGCCCCTCGCCACGCCGCTCTGCGCCTCGCCACGCCGCTCTGCGCCTCGCCACGCCGCTCTCTGCCTCGCCACGCCGCTCTCTGCCTCGCCACGCCGCTCTCTGCCTCGCCACGCCGCTCTGTGCCTCGCCACGCCGCTCTGTGCCTCGCCACGCCGCTCTGTGCCTCGCCACGCCGCTCTGTGCCTCTCCACGCCGCTCTGTGCCTCTCCACGCCGCGCCTCTCCATGCCACGCCGGGCCTCTCCACGCCACGCCGGGCCTCTCCACGCCACGCCGGGCCTCTCCACGCCACGCCGGGCCTCGCCACGCCACGCCTCTCCACGCCGCGCCTCTCCACACCACGCCGCTCTGTGCCTCTCCACGCCGCTCTGTGCCTCTCCACGCCGCTCTGTGCCTCTCCACGCCGCTCTGTGCCTCTCCACGCCGCTCTGTGCCTCTCCACGCCGCTCTGTGCCTCTCCACGCCGCTCTGTGCCTCTCCTCGCCGCTCTGTGCCTCGCCGCTCTGTGCCTCGCCGCTCTGTGCCTCGCCGCTCTGTGCCTCGCCGCTCTGTGCCTCGCCGCTCTGTGCCTCGCCGCTCTGTGCCTCGCCGCTCTGTGCCTCGCCACGCCGTGCCGCTCTGTGCCTCGCCACGCCGTGCCGCTCTGTGCCTCGCCACGCCGTGCCGCTCTGTGCCTCTCCACGCCGTGCCTCTCCACGCCGCGCACCTCTGTGCCTCTCCACGCCGCGCCCCTCTGTGCCTCTCCACGCCGCGCCCCTCTGTGCCTCTCCGCGCCCCTCTGTGCCTCTCCGCGCCCCTCTGTGCCTCTCCACGCCAGGCCATGCAACTCAACGCCCCTCCATCCCCCCCCCCTGCTTTACGCCCCTCCCAGTGCTTTCCCTTTTGCTCTGCGCCCTGCCCCTTTTGCTCTGCGCCCTGCCCCTTTTGCTCTGCGCCCTGCCCCTTTTGCTCTGCGCCCTGCCCCTTTTGCTCTGTGCCCTGCCCCTTTTGCTCTGCGCCCCGCCCCCTTTACTCTACTCCACCACAGTGTACGCCGCAATATTCGACCATGCGCCACTCTACGCCACAACTCTACTCCACTCTGTGACACTCTACTTCATTCTACGCCAATTTACTTCTTTCTACGCCACTCTATTTCTCTCTACGCCACTCCACAACACTCTGTGACACGACACTTCTTCATTCTACTCGATGACATTTTGCTCCGCAACACTTTGCTCTGTGACACTCTGCTCTACTACATTGTATGCCACTAGACAGCACTCCACTCTATGATAATCTGCGCCACTCTATGCAACTGCAGACCACTTTACTTCACTGTAAGTCACTCCACTCTTCTCCACGACTCTCCACTCTAGCCGCTCTACTCTACAACACTCTATGGCACTCTACGATACTGTCTGTACTCCACTATCCGACACTCTACTCCACTATCCGACACTCTACTCCACTATCCGACACTCTACTCCACTATCCGACACTCTACTCCACTATCCGACACTCTACTCCACTATCCGACACTACTCCACTATCGGACACTCTACTCCACTATCGGACACTCTACTCCACTATCGGACACTCTACTCCACTATCGGACACTCTACTCCACTATCGGACACTCTACTCCACTATCGGACACTCTACTCCACTATCGGACACTCTACTCCACTATCGGACACTCTACTCCACTATCGGACACTCTACTCCACTGTCGGACACTCTACTCCACTGTCGGACACTCTACTCCACTGTCGGACACTCTACTCCACTGTCGGACACTCTACTCCACTGTCGGACCCTCTACTCCACTGTCGGACCCTCTACTCCACTGTCGGACCCTCTACTCCACTGTCCGACACTCTACTCCACTGTCGGACCCTCTACTTCACTGTCGGACCCTCTACTTCACTGTCCGACACTCTACTCCACTGTCCGACACTCTACTCCACTGTCCGACACTCTACTCCACTGTCCGACACTCTACTCCACTGTCCGACACTCTACTCCACTGTCCGACACTCTACTCCACTGTCCGACACTCTACTCCACTGTCCGACACTCTACTCCACTGTCCGACACTCTACTCCACTGTCCGACACTCTACTCCACTGTCCGACACTCTACTCCACTGTCCGACACTCTACTCCACTGTCCGACACTCTACTCCACTGTCCGACACAATACTCCAGTCCACTGTCCGACACTCTATTCCAGTCCACTGTCGGACACTCTATTCCAGTCCACTGTCGGACACTCTACTCCACCAGAGGACACTCTACTCCACCAGAGGACACTCTACTCCACCAGAGGACACTCTACTCCACCAAAGGACACTCTACTGCACCAAAGGACACTACTGCACCAAATGACACTCTATGCCCCTACACTCTACTCTTCACCATGCTACTCCACTCTACTCTTCACCATGCCACTCCACTCTTCACCATGCCACTCCACTCTACTCTTCACCATGCCACTCCACTCTACTCTTCACCATGCTACTCCACTCTACTCTTCACCATGCTACTACTCTCCTCTCCTCCACTCTACTACTCTCCTCTCCTCCACTCTACTACTCTCCTCTCCTCCACTCTACTACTCTCCTCTCCTCCACTCTACTACTCTCCTCTCCTCCACTCTACTACTCTCCTCTCCTCCACTCTACTACTCTCCTCTCCTCCACTCTACTACTCTCCTCTCCTCTACTACTCTCCTCTCCTCCACTCCATGACACTGTATGTACCTTCACAACACTTTATACCACTCCATTCAGTGACACACTATTCCACTGTATGCTACTTCATTCTACAACACCACAATACTTTATTCCACTTCACTTTACACCCTTCCACTTTGCTCCACTGTACGCCCACCACGACTCTTTAAGCCTCTCCACTCTGCGCCACTCTATGCCACTCTAAACCACTCTAAACTACTCTTTCCATGACATTCCACTTTACTCCATTCCACTCTACGCCACAAAAGTCACGCTGGTGTACAACATGGCTAAAACACATTGGCAAAGCCAACAGATTTTGCATCGGTGAGACCTATTGGCTTTGCCAATGTTTGTTTATCGAGACTTCCCTGTTGTGTAGACTGTTGCCAGGACAGGTCTCCTTCCAAGCCATTGCGCGTTTGGTGCTGCGGAACGAATTGTTAATCAGTAACTATCGGGTACATCTTCACACTAGAAAAGTGCAGACATCAAATTGTCTCTGCTTTTGCATGAAGAAACCTAGCATTCCTGGCAGTAAATGTCTGTGCTGCATGTCGCATTGTTCTATCACGCAGATTAGCCCACAGTTTATTAACCAGATTTTACTGAAGATAACATTTAGAAAGTTTTTTTGGAACACTGATATGCAGGTTCCTTGCGATCAAGCGCTGACTGCATGCTACCGTGTTTCCTGGGTCTGAGTTGGTAAATCATCACAGTGTTGGTAAATCATCACAGTGGTGTTGGGTTTGCATAAATTGAGGCTGTTATTTGCCAATGTATATTCGAATAAAATAAGACAGAGATGTGCATCATTGCATCCTTCTGCCCTATCTATACAAGATTTTCAGGATGACAGCCAAGAGTGCAAATTACTACCCTTTGTATGTGTTGTCTGTATATTTGTCCACCTGGCTATCCTGCCATTGTAAATGTGGGTTACAGTAACATTCAATCAATCAATCAATCATGGCATTTATAGAGCGCGCTATTCACCCGGGAGGGTCTCAAGGCGCTGGGGGAGGGGGTAAGTTACTGCTCGAACAGCCAGGTCTTGAGCTGCTTCCTGAAGGAGAGATGGTCCTGGGTTCGCCGAAGGTGAGTGGGGAGGGAGTTCCAGGTCTTGGCTGCCAGGTAGGAGAAGGATCTTCCTCCGGCGGTGGTTCTGCGGATGCGTGGTACGGTGGCGAGGGCGTGGCTGGTTGATCGTAGCTGGCGTGTGGGCGTGTAGAAGGTCATGCGGTCGTTGAGGTACTTTGGGCCCAGGTCGTGGAGGGCCTTGTGTGCGTGGGTGAGGAGTCTGAACGTGATTCTCTTGCTGACGGGGAGCCAGTGCAGGTCTTTCAGGTGCACGGTGATGTGGCTGTGTCGGGGGATGTCCAGGATGAGTCGTGCGGAGGCGTTCTGGATGCGCTGGAGTCTCTTTTGAAGTTTGGCTGTGGTTCCGGCGTAGAGGGTGTTCCCATAGTCCAGTCGGCTGGTGACGAGTGCCTGGGTGACGGTCTTCCTGGTTTCAGTGGGGATCCATCTGAAGATCTTGCGGAGCATGCGCAGGGTGTTGAAGCATGAAGATGAGACGGCGTTGACTTGTCTGGTCATCGACAGGGAGGAGTCCAGGATGAAGCCCAGGTTGCGTGCGTGGTCCGTTGGCTTGGGCGCGGTGCCCAGGGCCGGGGGCCACCAGGAGTCGTCCCAGGCGGAGGGTGATGAGCCCAGGATGAGGACTTCCGTCTTATCTGAGTTCAGTTTAAGGCGGCTGTTCCTCATCCAGTCGGCGACGTCTCTCATCCCGTCGTGTAGGTTGGCTCTGGCGGTGGTGGGGTCGTTGGTGAGGGAGAGGATCAGCTGGGTGTCGTCGGCGTAGGAGATGATGTTGAGGTTGTGTCGGCGTGCGATGGCTGCGAGGGGGCTCATGTAGACGTTGAAGAGGGTTGGGCTGAGTGAGGATCCTTGTGGAACGCCGCAGATGACTTCGGTGGCTTCGGATCTGAACGGGGGAGGCGGACTCTCTGGGTTCTTCCGGCGAGGAACGAGATGATCCATTCCAGTGCTTTCTCTCGGATTCCGATGTTGCTGAGGCGCTTCACTAGGGTGCGGTGGCAGACGGTGTCGAACGCCGCAGAGAGGTCCAAGAGGATGAGGGCTGCTGTTTCCCCGTTGTCGGTTAGGGTTCTGATGTCGTCGGTGGCTGCGATAAGGGCGGTCTCGGTGCTGTGGTTGGCCCGAAACCCGGACTGCGAGGGGTCGAGGGATCCATTCGTCTCGAGGAAGGCGGCAAGCTGTCTGTTGACGGTCTTCTCGATGACTTTGAGCTGCTTAGGTGGTGGACCCTAGATGCACTCGAAACTCTGGTGGACATTGCCATGGCGGACCCTCATCTTCACTGCTCCTATTGGAACGGTTTGGGTCTGATTGGAGACACGGCAGAAGCGATGCCAGAAGCATGAAACGGAGTATTGAAAGTCTAAACTGTAGGGGTGTGGACCTTTTAAGTAAGATGTTTGCAGATATTCATGTTTCTGATGACGGCTAAAATGCCGGTGTCCCCTGTATCCAGAGGTTCTTTACACAGTGGGTATTAAGAAAGATTTCTAAGTTAGTTCTGAGTTATTGACTTTGATTTCAGCCAATCAGTTTCTTTGCCAGTGTGCCTTCTTAGATTTCGTACATTCAAGTTCGAAATAAATGTGTTCAAGTGGGATGTGCAAAATCTACTGGATTTTAACTTGACATTACACATTTAATCTCATTAGTACATTTTTTAACCTTCAGGAATTAAAAGAGGGTTCTGTTTTGTTGTGTGATGCGGTTAACATCTTTTCCTAAAGGCTTGGTCCACTGCAGCCACAACCTAATTTTCAACATTTAAGAGACATTCATCTGGAGAAGATCAGTTTGGGGGGAATGATCTTCTGTGCACAACCGGTTTACTTACTACTAAAGGGACACGAGCTCCAGCTCTGCTGGAATGTTTAGCAGCGCAATCCTGCCAGACTCATTTATGCGAATGGCCTTTCCGTGCGGCGCACCGATCCCTTAAGAATCTGCGCTGTATGGGGATGAAAGTTGGTTGATCGGTTTAATTTTCAGTAGGTAGCAATCCAGTTCGTATTGTATAAAATAAAGACAACCCAATGCCTCCTATTGCTTGCTGCGGTGAATATAACATTGTCTCTACAGGCGCAATCTATAGGCAGCCAGTGTGTAGGCATCTGTAGACTAGCAATTATGGAACGCTGACACTATACTGAAACGTATTCTTATTCTTTTTTTTATTTAACTTTTTAGGTCTCGCCTGAGCCAGCGCATGCGCTGCTCTGGCGAGAGTTTTAGTAAGCGGGTTTTGGAAATGCAAACGGTGGCTTTTGCCGGCGACCAGCCTCCGTTCGCGAGAGCGTGCACGCGCGCAGCTGCCATGCATTCCTCGCATCGCTGGCGAGGCGCCATCTGCCTTCCTCCCCTCCTCCCCCTCCCTCACCACTCCTCCCCCTCCCTCAACAGAGAGCGCGTTTCTTGGCCGCGCGTCTTGGTTTTTCAGATTTTAATTTAAGAGCATACATGGGTATGCATCTGCTGGATCTGTTCTACCATAAAATAATATTTACCTAGATGTGGCATGATTTAGTCACTCCGTCAAAAACAGTTCAACCCAGCATGAGCTGTTCATTTTCTCCAAACATTTGCTAAGGATTTAAGCCCAGCTCTTTTAAAAGCAAGTCAGATTTTCTACGTGCTCTGATTAGAAAGCTTTGATTGGGGTTGCTGCAAAACGTTACTGGTATGAAAAGAATTCTTGTTAGCAACAACTGCACCAATACGCCTTAGTTAGGACGGGCAGTGTCAGGTTTGTAAGGAATTGTTTTGTGTTGCTCCGGACAGATGGCGGGATTGCCTCATGTAACATTCCATTGGAAGGTAAAGCCGGCCGCCATTTCATGACTTGCTTTCCCAATGTCCAGACAGTTGTTTTACGTTGCACAAACGTGCCTGACAATTGTGGACGTCAGGCCTGCAGGCAGATGTCATTTGGTACTTTAAAGAAACTAAACGCACATTCCTACTTTACTTGCCTGCCCGACATCTGAACGAAATTGGTCTGTTCCTGAAAGCCAGAGGAAATTCCTTTCATCGCAGAGGCTTTTATGGTAGGAGGAGGGGAGGGGAACTAAGATAAGACTGTCAAGTCAAAAGTAGAAGGTTATTTCTCGAAGTAGAAGCATGTCTTGACAAGTTTTTTTCTCCAAAGAGTTTCACTCATTGAAAGAAAATTCGACAGGATCTCAAGTGTCTGTGTACCTTTATTTAAAACGACAGCCAGGATTTAAACTAATACGCTAAAATGTTAGAAGCTGTTCGGACATGATATTTACAGACATAGCGAAAGAGGGGCGACCCTGGAAATGTTTTCAACATTGACTTCAAGTGGGCAACCCAAAAAAGAACAAGCATTGGCATAGCCAATAGGTCTCGCTTTTGGGACCTTATAAGTATTTAGTTATGCAGCACAATATCCTTGGTGCAACAACATTAACTGTTGCATGGTTAAACACTTATAAGGCCCCAAAGGCGAGACCTATTGGCTATGCCAATGCTTGTTTTTTTTTTACTTCAGTGCTCCTGATAGTAGGAAAGGTTTCCTGAAAGCCATACTATACGGGATTGGGCCATGGGCTTGTTTTGTTATTGACAAGGTTATATAACACAATTCTGCCTTGTATCTTGCCTTAATGTGATGCTGCGATCTTCGATGTTTTGCTGTATTCACATATGATATATGTTCTCTCTTGTAACCCATCAGTGACCTCTTGTATGGGGATCTGCTGTGCCTTCTAACTTCTTGGAGTCTGGTCACATGCCTCATGGTCCTGGGGTGGGAGATACCATTGCAGACAGAACCTGATTCACATTGTGATGGTGTGTTAAGGGTATTGGGTACTGGTCATATTATTGGTTAGGCGGATACACCCTATTCATTCGGCTAGAGGTGTAGGATTGCGGTGGGTATGTGCAAAGTCTGAAGGGCTCTGTCAATTGCTTATCCATCCTCTATTTCTGTTGCCATCCTTGGTGTGTGTTTGTGTGTCCGTCTGTGTGTGTGTGTGTGTGTGTCCGTCTGTGTGTGTGTGTGTGTGTCCCCCCGTCCGTGTGTCCACCGCAGCACGTACCTTTCGCCAATGCCTTTGAAAAAGAGAAAGGCTCGACGTAAGGCTGCTACATGTTTCTGGCAGATGAACTTTGTCCATACCTGTTATTTAAGGCTGGTAACCTTCATCTCTGTTCGAGTGCTTCTCTAGCGGGTGTTACCTGTGTCTTGGAATTGATGGGCGGCGACCCGGCCGCTGAGAATGCACCACTCCGTGATCACAGGGGGGCCACGAGGATTAGATACACTGACCCTAATGTGGAACAGAAATTCAGGATGAGGACTGGCTCATTGCTGGGGCTCATGAAGAGCCTGAATTTGCAGTAATAAGTGCACCGAATTATGGAGGATATTTCAGGTCACTACAACTCCCAGAATGCTCAAACACTGTCTCATTGGAGCAGCCCCATCGGGGGCGTGGCATGTTGCAATATATTGGGGGTTAGTGGACACCGCAGCACGTACCTTTCGCCAATGCCTTTGAAAAAGAGAAAGTCTCGAAACGCGTCAGGCTCGACGTAAGGCTGCTACATGTTTCTGGCAGATGAACTTTGTCCATACCTGTTATTAAAGGCTGGTAACCTTCATCTCTGTTTGAGTGCTTCTCTAGCGGGTGTTACCTGTGTCTTGGAATATATGTATGTATGTATATACATGTGTATGTATGTATGTATGTTGGGGTGTTCTTGAGATTCAATGTAGTATCTCTGAAACTAGTGCTTTTATTTTGCCCGGTAGGTGGCTTGCCATCCTATACTTGCTTCTTTTATTGACTTCTAAAAAATAGATGTTCCCTCCAAGTTTGTAAATGAAGCTGAGCCGAAACCTACTTTAAAAAGTGATGTTCCTGTTTCGTCAGTTAAGTGTCCTCCCATAAGCAGTAAAAGATCCCTGTGGGATAATGTGCCAGCAACTGAAATTTGTGTTCCACTTAATGTGACTAAGTTAGCCTTTAATATTTCTAAGTAGGATCTGGTTACTAGTAACACAACTCATTTAAAATTGCATAAGCCAACAAGACCTCACTAAAATAGGCTTCGTAAAATGTATTTATAGTTGGTATAATCACGTGCACAATTTAAAGAATTGTGTGCTAGTATTGTCAACAAATTACATAGCTCCATACTTTTGCTTAATATCTACTTTATTTTTATGGAAAGGTGTCATCTCAAAAAACAGGAACCATATTTGAGGTGCAAGACATCTGTGTAGAAATAGCATGTATCTCTGCCCTTCCTGGGAGTGGCCAGTGTCAGAAATCCAAACCATTCTTGCAGTGAGGCTGGCGTTTTTAGATATGTTACTCCTACCACATGTGTCTAAGTAAAATAAGAAGACTTATTTTCTATCTGCAGAAAACACTCTGACTTATTCGTCTTGATACTGTAGTGAGAATCCTGAAGATTAAATAACCCGTGGACCAGCACACAACACCCAAAAGAAGTGTGTTGAGCCATCTTTTCTGTGGGACTGAAGCAGGACTTCTATCAGCTGGTAGTTAAATTGATGTTTCCACAGCAGAGAGGATAGACGGGTAGAGTAGGATGTTGCACGTGCTGCAAAGGAAGAAACAGAATTCATTTAGCCCACCTTGGAGAATTCGCTGGAAATAATTTCAGTTCTGTAGGTAATTTTATAAATATACATATCCAAACGAAAGTCCGAAATGCGTCGGCTACTTTAATTTTTCTTCCTCATGAGACAGGTCACTTAAAAAAATAATACATTTACATTTTCCACTAGGACTAGTCGTGAGTATTTTGCAACCAGGGTATGACAGGCTGTATGTTTTTTTTATTATACATTTTGGCTGGATTATGGTGACTGCACATGAGACACAGGAATAACTAAATGCTTTAAAAATATATATGTGCAGAATTACTCCCACAAGTTCAGAAGCTGCTCTTTCTGCAGTAAGCTCCGGATTCGTAGCTTTTTGGGCAGCTGCAGAAGGGCAAAGACTCCCATAACTGATTCTTTGAGACCTGCACACAGCCCTCCCAGGTAATCATTACATCGCCGGATTCTAAAGCTGTGTCCTGTGCAGATTGCTACTAAATGCATGTATGTTGCTTATGGTAGTGTATGGAGAGCCTTTTCTGCCCAGGTCGCCTTTTCCTTTGCCCACACCATAACTTAATGGCTCTCTTTTTACGAGGTCAGATATGATTATTAAATGGAGAGTTACGTTTGGCATTCTTAGAGCTGTTTCTGCACTTCCCTTGCTGCTGGCCTGTGCCCAACTGATATAAAGCAGAAGATTGCAAAACATTTCTCGTCAACAAACGGTCAGTCCAAACTCATTATTTTTAGAGCGTGTTTGCAGGAGACGCCCTTGAATGGCATCCTGTGGAATGAAAATGTATAGTCACACAGATGGTGCTATGTTTACAGTGTTCGAACCGAATGTTGAAAAATTAGTATCTCTACCCACTAGGACTTCAATCAATGAAATTTATAATGCAATTTGGTTATTTTGTGCTAGACAAAAGATGATTTAGAAAAGATGTCTAACAAATGGATTAATTCTATGGACAATTCCTCCTGCGGTGTGAAATATGTTTTGCAACACACAATTGCGTTACATTTTTTCCTATATGGACACAGATTATATTTTTGCTTTCACAATAATCCAATATTTTGTAATACATGAATGGAAATTGTGCCCGCTAGGGTCTTAACCAATTAAATAAAAAAAAATATATTGAAGATTATTCTGTACAAAAGATAAAACATGCTACAAAAGATGTTTGACAAAATCAGTATTCAATTATCACATCTCCTCCCGTGTGAGTGGTGGACGAAAATACACAACTGTATAACATTTTTATGTATGTATATATATTATATTTTTGTTGTGACAATAACCCTTCACTGAGTTACATATGAGAAAAGACTCTGCTAAGAAGGATATGGAGTTTGTTTTTCTGTTGTTCACTCTGTAAGTCACATGCACTTTCTCGTTAAAAACTGTATGTTGTAAAACTATGCCTTTCTGTGAGAAAGGCTCAAGGTTACGAGCATAAACGCATTGGGTCCGCTTTTGCCAAGAATAATAAGGGAAAATCACATTATACCACTTGTGGCCGTCCGTTCCTGGTGAGGAGAGTGAGCAGTTTTTGAAGTTTTTTGGTCTCCCACCCGCTACGGCCGCCCCACAAGGTATGTCGACCTGAAACAAGCGGTGTCATGATTTTTAGGTCTCGCCTAGCGATGCAGCGCTGCTCGCTATGCGAGATCTATTGTTGCCGACTTTTGGTCGGAAGCGGGACAGGAGATGTGCACGCGCATGGTGCGAGCAGGAGTTGGAATGCCGCAAGCCGTACGCGTGCACATCAACTGTCTGTGCCGAAGCTTAACAGACAGGAGATGTGCACGCGTACGGCTCGCGGCGTTATCACAACTCCTGCTCGCACCATACGCGTGCACATCTCCTGTCCAGGCGCGGCAGGGCCGCGCCCTCCCGGTGTGTCAGGCGTCTTGGCACACACCGGCCGGCTCTGGAGTGCTCGAGTCGGGCTCTGTTACGGTCTGAGGAGCCCACAGAAAGGTAACAGGGCGTCTCTATGACCACAGTGAGCTCCGTGTGCGGCGCAGCCCCCCAGGCCTTCAGCGTAGCGTCTGCGGCCCTGGGCTCCGAGACGCGCGCTCTTTTCTTGTTTATAATGTATTGACATGCCGCTGGAGCCCTATGGCACTTCTGTTTCATAGGATGCTTTTGCAAATATTTTGTGATTGAATAAATAACACAACCAATATTATTGATATGGATTGGAAATATGATTTAAATATATTATTTTTATTCATGGATAGTTGATATTTGGTGGGAAATGAAATAAAAGAAGAAATAGAAAACCCAGCTGTCTTTTCCGTTCACGGCATTCAGAATCCATGGAATACTAAAAGCATGGTAGCTCGTCCACACCTTGAGTAGTAATGGAGTGCTAAGCGTGGTTACTCAAGCTCTGCTTTATTGTTGTTGGAGGGCCAGCATATGAAAGGAATCGCGTGTGATGCCAGTGTGGCCTTCCTCACGCACACGTCCTCGTTTTGAGTCGGGACTTGTAAAAGTTGTGCACTAATATCCCACTTCCATTGTTGAAATTCTCTTTGCCTAACATGCGGTATTGAAAAAAAAACACCTCCTCAATTAATGAATATGAGATTGAAGAAGATGCAGCCTTCGCTGCAGGATTTTCTGGATAAATTCGCTCGTGAATTTACAGAGAGAGTCTGAAAATCCCTGAAACATGAGATGTTTGCATATGCCAAAGGCCACTATGTTCTCAATTCTTGCTTGAAAAACAAAATCTATTAGATCATCAAACCTGTTTTGACTGCAGCACCTCGATCTTTTTTTTTTGGGGTGGGGGGGGATCTTGCTAAAGACCGCTTTAGGTAATTGGCGACATCATTTCAACAAAACACACAATGTATATAAAAAATGGGTTCGGGTCAGACTTCTTTGTCCATTACCTTATTTGTCAAATGCTCTTCAGGCATTGGTTCGCTCAGTTGTTTGTCACTCTTTGGCCCCAACCCACAGCACTTCGTGGCTATATGTATGCACAGTTATATAAATTGGTAAGTGGTCAAAAAGCAGGTCTTTCATAGCAACTCCGTAAATGCACACAGTGATATTGACACTTTCACTTACCAGAGTATTTGTGCACTTGCGCAGAACTTTTCACAAACATTTTTTTAGGTTGTTTAAACACTTGTACCACTTTTGGTCTGTATGTGTAACCATAACCATACATGCAGTTTTTTTCATCACATTTAGATTTATATATGGGTGCAAACCTGCTTCAATCTCTCGTTACAGGCTGAAGATGTAATAAAAAAAGTGTATATTTAAATTTTTTGGTTTTGTTTGTGCAATATTTTGTTGCACTTCTCAAATGGCGAAACTTGTATTCAGAAATGCTAAGCAAAAAAGTGTTGCTTTGAATTTCTGTAGTCCGAGGGCACCAAATATGTCTGGGTTTCTTAGGGGATGTAGTGTGCACAATCAGTTATGTAATATTTAACACCAGTCACAAAATTGTGCCAGAATTACTGTTTATCGTGCACAGGCCATTTCATGGCTGATAACTAACTTTGGGCGATATGGAAGCAGTAAACTATATTTTCTAATTCTGTACAGCTTAGGGAATCTGTTGGTGCAAGCCAGATCTCCCTTACTGTGACTGGTTTGCCAGTAGAAAACCCAGGTAATTCCCTTCCGCCTCCTTTGTGCAGGAACATATCCCTGCTTACGTTTGACCCCCAGTTTTGATCCACTTAGCCTCCTGCATATGGGGTACCAGGCAGGCACTGGTTTTTATGGGTTCAGGATGCCTAAAAGTGATACACTTAGTGCAGTGAATCTGGAAATATCGGAAAGCAACTGAAAGCAAAATTTGTATTGTATGAACCCGTCTTTTGTTGACGGGTAACACTGCTGAACTGTTTAGAATCATGCCGCAACCATATATTTTTTATCATCTATGAATCCTGAGGTTTATTTCTTGGGTACTAGAAATCCTTCTCCCGAGTACCTTGCCTGCAGGTTTCAATGAACGGATCACATGTTTGATTTTTAGCATAAATGTAATTCCATCCAATCTTCCTAATGCAGGAAAGTATATATGCCAAGGCTTGACCCCTTGCTTTGTTCCTTTTCCTGAGCATCTGGGTATCATACATGTATGGGTTTTATGTGAAGACAAGAAATAAACTAGTTGCAGTGCATTTTGAAAATATAAAAAGCAACTGCAAGTGAAATGCTGATTTTGGTTAATTGTTGTTTGGCCGCATGTATTACCTCCAGGCTGGGGTGTGTAATTCCTTTAGCACAGCGCCCAGGACAAGGGCAACACATTTTCAGGTTTATTTTGTCCTTTGGACAAGTAGGCCCAACACCCTGAAACCCAAGCCCATTGGCTGCCAATTTACAGTACCACAATATGGAGCAGGGAAGGAAGTTGTCTGCAGTTGAGGTAATATTTGTGTCCATATATGAATGCTGTTTGAACTTGTATTTATTATTAGGGTGAGTGCTCTAAATAAATGTTGTAAACTCGGACTGCACTACTGACAGTGGGGGGGGGGGTGTGTGTGTGTGTGTGTGTGTGTCTGTCTGTCTGTCTGTCTGTCTGTCCAAAAAGCCTCCGCGCTTTAGAAGTGCACTCCACAGGGAAATGTTAGGATACATACGTGGTAATCCAATGCCGGTGTTCCAACTTACCTCATGATTAAGGTGCAGGATACACCGCAACGCGTAAGGGACATTAATTGTTTGGGCTGTTTGAACCGCTTCCTGAAATAAAGGTTCAGATGAACATTTCCTTGTGGAGTGCACTTCTAAAGCGCGGAGGCTTTTTGGAACATGTTGTACACGGCAGCTCCAGCCGTGAGAGGTTGCACCGCTGAATTTATCGGAGGAAGGTCTGTGTGGCTGTGCACTGTCACAGCCTGTTCCAGCACGAGGAAATCTTGAATTTGGGGAAGCGGTTTCACGGACCTGAGGCCCACTGGAGGGCTATGAAAATAAATATTCTAATATTGGCAGATGAATTAGTGTTGGAAAAACGGACCTCACCTAAGGGGAAGAATCGGGACTACCGCTCCCGGCATGCTGTTCACTGGAGGACACATGCCTGAAAGGGATAAATACGTGGTAATCCAATGCCGGTGTTCCAACTTGCCTAAACCCTATGATTAAGGTGCAGGATACACCGAAACGCGTAAGGGACATTAATTGTTTGGGCTGTTTGAACCGCTTCCTGAAATAAAGGTTCAGATGAACATTTCCTTGTGGAGTGCACTTCTAAAGCGCGGAGGCTTTTTGGAACATGTTGTACACGGCAGCTCCAGCCGTGAGAGGTTGCACCGCTGAATTTATCGGAGGAAGGTCTGTGTGGCTGTGCACTGTCACAGCCTGTTCCAGCACGAGGAAATCTTGAATTTGGGGAAGCGGTTTCACGGACCTGAGGCCCACTGGAGGGCTATGAAAATAAATATTCTAATATTGGCAGATGAATTAGTGTTGGAAAAACAGACCTCACCTAAGGGGAAGAATCGGGACTAGCGCTCCCGGCATGCTGTTCACTGGAGGACACATGCCTGAAAGGGATAAATACGTGGTAATCCAATGCCGGTGTTCCAACTTGCCTAAACCCTATGATTAAGGTGCAGGATGCACCGAAACGCGTAAGGGACATTAATTGTTTGGGCTGTTTGAACCGCTTCCTGAAATAAAGGTTCAGATGAACATTTCCTTGTGGAGTGCACTTCTAAAGCGCTGAGGCTTTTTGGAACATATATATATATATATATATCTATCAGGGTGTCACCAGTAGGTAGTTATAGTTGGAACCTAGTTTCCATAGGAGAAGCGTTTTTTGACTTGCCTATTACTTTGGTGCTGTTTGACGAATCTTCACAAACTTTTTTTTATTTTTATTTAAAGTGACTTGCTGGATCTTATTGTACATGGAAAGTTTCGCGGTGATCCATCAAGTGGGGGCTGAGAAAAGGGGGGATTAAAAAAAAGTGCGTTTCCCATGTGAATTTCTGTAGGAATTTTAGACATCACTACAGCCAGAACAGCTGGACGGAATTACACTAAATTTGGCAGAAAGAAAGATGCTGGTCCAGAAAGAACCCTTTTTTAGGTCTCGCCTGAGCCAGCGCATGCGCTGCTCTGTGAGACATTTAGTGTGTGGGCTTTTAAAAGTCCTACCACAGCTTTTTGGCTGGCATAGAGCGTGCGGTTACGCGCACAATGACGAGCAGAGGCGCCATCTGGCTTTCCTCCCTCGTCATGGTGCGCGCACATCGTACACCACTTGCCAGCCTGCTTTCACTTTACTTTTGCCGTCGCGCGCGCGTGCACCACTCGCGTGCTTTTTAAAATTATTTTCTTTTAGCGCGCGCACACAACTCCCTCCGCCTCTCTCTCCCGCTGCAACCCCCATCTATGCATTCTTCGCCCATGTTCACAAAAGGCTGGAAGGGATCACATTTTCATGGGCCATCTGTCTCCCGGCGGCAGCAGGAGGAGCTTCGGCAGCATTCTCAGAAGCCCCGGGAGCAACACCGGCAACAGGAACAGCGCCTCAAGACCCCCCAGCAGCGGACCCCGCACTCTCGCCAGCAGCGGACACAGCCACACAGGGACCCCGCTCTCCGCAGCTGCACCATGGTGTTGGTGCACGTCGGATACCTCGTTCTTCCAGTCTTTGGCTCTGTGCGAAACAGATGTATTCTGTGCTCTCACCCCTCGCAGGGGTTCTTCTCTGTCTTATCTCCGCTCTGCCCCTTTGTTAATGTCTGTGCCCTGCTCCCAGGGCTTAGGGTAGCTGGAGATCTGACATCCTCACCCCCCAAATAGCACCAGACTCTTCCCGGGCCTTATTACCGTCTAGGTAAATGCACACATAATAAACATGTTTTTTTTTTTTTTTTTAGGTTCAAACCTTACCAACATTACATTTCCCTTGTGTTATTCCCGAGCATAGTGCCTTGCCCTCATGTTCCCTTTCATTTCCATTGTTCCCACTTTCTTTTGTGCCAGACTTAAACGTCTCACTGGAGGCGAGGCTGTATAGTCTGTCTTCTCCTCGCCCCCGTTCTATTCCTGCTACAGCTCTGTTTTGTGGAGGAGGAGTGCTCCTAGGTGGCACAATCAGATTCTCAACCAATCTAGTACACATTTGCAGTTGCCTGGAAGGGGGCACTGGGTGGAAACACATTTACCAAGAACCCTCACAATATGTTTTCAATTATTTAATCGGATGCATTTCAACTTCGCATAGAATTTATCACCCCCCCCCCAACCCCTATGTATACATTTTCCACTCCCACTTTGGATTCTGTGTTAAGGTTTTGGTATATGGTTGACAATAACCCTCGATTCTTTAGTGTTCATGGTGATTTGTTCCATTGCAGAATTAGGCTAGGTAGTATTAAGCCTTCCAAACAGTATGTTTGTGTGTGGATATGTATACACACGCCCCAGTACACTAATAGTAGATGCATTTTACTCACTAGTTGTGGCTGTATTATAATCCCTACCTCTATAATCCCTAGTCTTCCATCTAGCTGGGCTTTGTCATGGATGCTCTTAACAACTCCTGCCTCATCTTCCCAGCTTCCCACAGGTTTCAGGTGTTCTTGTTCAGCAGAAAATACAGCAGTTACATTGGTGGACGGTGATGCTTTCAGAAAAGAGATAGCACATCCCTCAAGCACAATGATCCTCACATTGCCTGCTCGGCCCCAGACAGTGCATGAGAGAAGTTACCCTGGAGGCGAGACTGTGCATGACGCCAGAGCCTAATTGGTAAAAAAAAACAAGCATTGGCATAGCCAATAGGTCTCGCCTTTGGGACCTTATAAGTGTTTAGCCATGCAACAGTTGATGTTGTTGCGCCAAGGATATTCTGCTGCATAACTAAATACTTATAAGGTCCCAAAAGCGAGACCTATTGGCTATGCCAATGCTTGTGTTATTTGGTGTAAATCCGTACAGTAGTTTTGGAGATATTAAAGAATATCCAAATTTGTATATCTAGAGGCACGAAGCCTTTGCCAATATTGATGATCTCGTGCAGAGATCTGATTGGCTGCCAACACTTCAACCAGGAAGTGTTGGCAGCCATTTTGGGACTCTGCCTTAATCAAATCCCCCCAAAAAAGTAACAAGCAATGGCATAGCCAATAGGTCTCGCCTTTGGGATCTTAGAAGTATTTAGCTATGCAGCACATTATCCTGGGTGCTACAACATCTACAGTTACTTCATCTGCCACTGGTGAATGGCCATGCTGTAGCTAGGAGCAGTGCAGCCTGTGGGCCCTGAGCATGATAACAATGCCATTAATATGTCCTTAAACGTTCCGTTCAATGATAGTACTGGTCACATTTCATTACTGTTTCTGTTCTGGCTTCCTCTAAATAAGTACAGCTGGTCGTATTAACAACAATGCACGTGCATAACCTAAAGGAGGACGTCCTTTGTTTTGTATTTCATGGGTCAACCCGAAGAAAGAGTTCATGCACTTCGAAAGGAAGGGGGGCGAGCACAGTGCTAGGTGTGTAACAGACTTTGTTTATACATTTTTACGATGCACTGGCAAGTATACCACCCCAGCTCTCTCAGTAATGAAGTTTATTTGTGGAATGTCATGTGTTGGTTGGCTGTTCTGGCAGACAATGGCCGTGTGAGAATTCTATAGCACCTTGGGATATTGAATTCAATTATGGCACACTAACCGTACCAGTTAAAGGATGTAAAATCATAACAGTGCATTGATGAAATGTTTTTTAACTACTTAAGTTACAATCGTACATCGTTTTCTATGTCTATGAAATTATCCTTATATTGGTTACCATGGTAGTTTTTTTTTGCAGTTCTTATATAGCGTGAAATCGACCCAATGGTATTGACATGTTTTACATGAGCACCAGTTATATTATATAATGACATGTTCATTGTTCGTAAGCACAGGGAGATTAAGTGAATTGCCCAGAATCACAGTTGAGCCGACGCTCAGACTCCAACCAGGTTCCCCAGTTCCAATGTCGGAACCTGTGGCTGCTACACTACATCCTCTCAAAAGTAATGGGCACATTACTTTATAAAGGCGTGTTTCAAGCTGAAACACTTCGTTTTGCAGTAAGTAAAACAAGTGCCCTGCAACAAAGTGTAGTTTGATGAAATTATTCTTTTGGATGGGGGCACATTCTGCTTGTTAGAGGTGGGCGGGGGGCACAGCAGTGCTGGGAGACGACAGAGGCGAGCTATGGAAAAACTCTGGCGGTTTAGCAAGCTTTCATAACCTCTGGCAGGCAAGGAGAGATGAGACCGAGTCAGTCAGACGTTGGACTCCACCTGTCGCGCAACTGTCCCTGCCCCAGCCCTACTTGCTTCTGGGAGCCACCGGCCTGCCGTGAAATCTCCAGATTTCCATGCAGGCTAGTAGCACTCTGGCACCAGCGCGATCCCAGGAGAGAGCCAGGGTGCCCGGAGAGCACAGCCCAAGTCCCGGAGCCAGGAGGGGAGGTTCCGCTCGGAGGTAGCAAGTGAAGGGAAGGGGGAGGAGAGAACTTCAAGTGCAGACATCAAAGGCTCTCTGCACAGCTGATGAGCAGATCTTTCCTTTTGTTCATATTTTATACAGATGACAAAAAACGTGTATTAACTCCTTGTCTCTTGGACGAAGACGGGTAAGAGGCTGTGCATGTGCAAGGGTTCTAAACCTAGAAAACGGCATGCCGGGGAGCAACGCGTTTTTTCGATTCGATGGAGAATGCACTAATAATGCACAATATGCAGAGCTTCTAAGCGCTTTGGGTATAATGAATACTCAAGAAAGGAGCCCCAAATCGGCCTCTAAGGCATACCCCCAGACAGCAATTGAGGCTTTCGCAAGCGTGGTCGCGCGAAGCAGACCCAAAAAAAAGCCTTGAAATCTGACACTGAACATATGGGACACTGCGCGCCGCTGCTCGTTACTGCGCGCCGCTGCTCGTTACTGCGCTCGCTCCCGAGACACATAGGCTATGGGAGGGGACATTTAAAGATAAGGCGGGACATACCCGAGCCTTTTGGCCATTTGCGTGCTTTCTTTTGTGGAAGCCTTACACAATGGCCAATCAAATGCGTGGCCGTAAAAAAAAAAACAACACGAAGAAAAGCTCTGGGAGTTGGAAGTCCTTACAATAAGCCTCCCATAGAGCAGCGCATGTGACCTAAAAATGAAGAAAAGGGGGCAGGGTAGGAATACCCTGAACCCGCCCTGGTGCTGGGGTCTCCGAGGGACCCCGCCAGGTCAAAAAAGCATTTATTTAAAAATAAAAAAAACACAACACACAGTTGCAGCAAAATCACAACTAGTGCCGTCTCCCGCGCTTCTTTAATGATTAGCCCCTGGGGTGGGGTGGGGTGGGGTGGGGTGGGGTGGGGTGGGGTGGGGTGGGGTGGGGTGGGGTGGGGTGGTGTGTGTGTGTGTGTGTGTGTGTGTGTGTGTGTGTGTGTGTGTGTGTGTGTGTGTGTGTGTGTGTGTGTGTGTGTGTGTGTGTGTGTGTGTGTGTGTGTGTGTGTGTGTGTGTGTGTGTGTGTGTGTGTGTGTGTGTGTGTGTGTGTGTGTGTGTGTGTGTGTCCGTCCGTCCGTCCGTCCGTCCTACCTACCTATGGCCCATCTTGGTCCCGGGGCACAGGCCGATCTTCATTTAACTCGCTGGGGCCAGCTGCCCCCCTCCTTAGGCTTTTAAGAGCTCCAGGAGCCATTATTGGCACGGAGGAGAGCCCCGGGCCGTATTTGTAGCTGCTCCCTATGTGCAGGAGCAATGCCGCTCCCGACAGAGGCGGGGAGCCAGCAGGGACCACTTGTGCATTGGGGCTCCCCTGTGGTCCTCAACTGTGCTCGCTGGGGATGGGGTCCCCGGGGCCGAAATCGGCCTGGGGAGGAGTGGCCCCCCTCCCCATTTTAAATTTGTGCAAAACTGTGGACTCTTGTTGGATAAAGGGGCAGATGAGGTTCCGTTCTGGCCCTAATGCTCATTTCATAGAAATTAAACCTCAACGTGAAGCACTTTGCAAATATAAACATAGCAAGTGCCTCAATTCAAGCTCCACTTCTGTAAAGGACAAATGATCTTAACTTCCTGGGCTTGACGAAGGCAAAGCAAGTCTGTTTTCTCAGCAGATCCACATTCAACAAGCATTTGCAATGCAATAGGTCTCGCATTTACACGAGTTTAAGCTATTGGCATTGTAAATGACAATGCCTTTTAGTTATGCGAAAACAAAAATAAAAGGCATTGTCATTTGCAATGTCAATAGCTCAGACTGACAGGGTCTTAATAGAAGAGCAGATGGACGGGGCACAAGCCAGCGTGTCCTCAGCGGATCGTGTCACGGTACGGATCCACAAGGTGACCAGAAAGCCTTACTGCAACCAGATCGCAGGAGTCGCTTTGGGACGTTAGGAAATCTGTTCTATTTAGGGCCTCGTGTGACCGCTTTTATACCAACAACGAGGGGCTGTGAGCATACTTCTACGCTGTGTATAGCCGTGCTGTGTCCTCGATGACCTTCCTCACCCCGAGAAACGGTCCCGCAACGCTGCCAGCCCACTGGCGGCATAGCCCTGTTCTAAGGACGCCTTGGCCATTTTATGAGCTGTGATGACGTCAGCAGTTAAACTGGACAACGAGGAAGAGACTGGCTTTAGCACCCTAGAGTTTTGTCCCTCTACTTTCCATGCAAATAAAAAGGGGTAGGATTTTTCAGTGGCACCTTTCAGTAACTACAGAAGGATGAAGAGCAGAGGAGAAAATCTGACCCCTGGGGTCGGACAGAAGGCCTTCTTCGTTGCCCCTCCTCCCCCTGGAGACTCAGCTTGGCATCTGCAGTGTAACGCCTCAAGTGAAAGATCCAGTCCGGGTGGGCGGGGCCAAAAGGAGGCAGGGCGGTAACAAGGAGGGACTAATAAGCCTCAACGTACTAACCTGTCCATGGGTTATTATTAGGCAATCGGTGGACAGTCGGCGCTTCCTTCGCCACAAATCAACACAACACAAAGATGCACAGCGACGTGAAAGCAGCAGAGCAAGAGTTGAACACGCAGCGTATTGCCCCGAACGTACTAACCTGTCCGTGGCTCCCTGTCACACTAGCGAGTACTGGCGCATATCACTCACTCTTACTGCCTCTCTCGCTCTGTGTCCCCGTGAGCCTCTTCCTCCCTCTTTGTCTCATGGCTTGCCCCATTCTAGTTAACACGCAGCGTATTGCCCCGAACATACTAACTTGTCTGTGGCTTATTATTAAACAATCGGTGGACAGTCTGCGCTTCCTTCGCCACAAATCAACACAACACAAACATGCACAGCGACGTGAAAGCAGGAAAGCAAAAATTGAACACGCAGCGTATTGCCCCGACCGTACTGACCTCTCCCGTGAAAGCACAAGAGCAACAATTGAACATGCAGCGTACTGCCCCGAACGTACTAACCTCTCCGTGGCTTATTATTAGACAAACGCAGGACATTCGGCGCTTCCTTCGTCACGCATCAACACAACACGAACACGTGAAAGCAGCTTCACTTAAATGAAAAATTGCCTACAACCAATAATAATAAAGAAAACAGTGTAACGCCGCAAAAATGTATGCTATGCATAGACGTGAAAGCAGATTGACTTTATTAGTTGGTGTAGGCACTTTTTTCATTAAAGTCAATAGTGTACCGCTGCAAGTACACCGTGCAGTCCGGATGGGCTGGGCTAAAATTAGACAGGGCGGTAACAAGGAGGAACTAAGAAGCCTTCTGTACAATCCAAAACCAGCGTTTAGCATGGATGATGACGCAAGCCAATGAAATGCAGGGGGGCGGGGCTTAAACACCACTTCTGAAATCTTACCGATTACAATAAGCCTCGCAGAGCGAGGAGCGCATGCGCGCTCCAGCGCTAGGTCTGCGAGACCTAAAAATTATCTGAAATTCTTTGTGGAGATTAATGCATTCTTGATCTATCGAAGGCAATCTGTAGTGACTGTGACGGGTGGGTTCTTTCTTGGCCTCTCCGTGTGATAGCAGAGTCCATGATCTTTTTTTGCATTACTATGAGTATGCAATGTGCAAATCACTTGGATGCTCCGCCCGTTTGGCCCCGCCCAGCTACTTTAGTTGTATGCAAAGGTATTCCCGTTTTTGCCAGGATGATGGACAGCTTAACAAGACGCCCCTATCGCATTTCCCGCCCATTTTGGGGACACGTTCTTGATGCCGAAGAATATGAGGACATCTCCACCAAACAAATAAGCACCTACTTCGTATAGTTAAGAGGAAGGATCCTTGTTTGGTGGAGGTTTACCTCTTTGTTTTCTTGTTGCCTTCTCTATAGGAAGATTAATGTTATCACGGGCTTCTGGATAAAGACGCATGAGGATCAATCGCATTGCCGAAACGCACACAAGGTCACTGGAGACATTGCCTCATTGTCCATTATGCAGCTGTATTGCAGAATACAGACTAGACATTTACCCAACAAGATAGCATTTACTAATTATGCAGCAGAAAGTACTTCATTTGGGTAGACATTTTGTGCAAAATTGTGGACTTTTGTTGTATAAACGGGCAGGTGAAGTTCTTTCTGGCCCTGATGCTCTTTTCACAGAAATTAAACCTCAACTGAAAGCACTTACAAATATAAACCTAGCAGGTGCCCCAGTTGAAGCTCCACTTCTATAAAGGACAAATGATCCTAACTTCCTGGGCTTGGCAAAGGCAAAGCAAGTGTACTTTCACGACAGTTCTACATTGAAAAACAATCTGAAATCCTTGGTGAAGGTGAGTGCATAGTTGATCTATCGGAGCACGATCTGTAGTGGGTTCTTTCTTGGCCTCTCCTGGTGATAGTAGAGTCCATGGTTCTCCCTTTAAATGACTCCAACTATGCAAAAGTGCGGAATCACCTGGAGGCATCACCATTTTGGTCCAGCCCCGTCCACCTTAGTAGTATGCAACTCACAGACCCGTACAGCCACTCACACACCCACAAAACCACTCACACACCCACAAAACCACTCACTCACCCACCCACTTACAGATCCATACAGCCACTCACTCACCCACTCACAAAGGTTACAGGTTACAGTTAGGAAATAATTTTTTTTGAAAACATCGAAATTCACTAAACAAAACCAAAGGTTATAGGGACGTTATAGTTGGGAAATAACATTTTAAAAAACGTAGAACTTCACTGAAAAAAAAAGGTTCCAGGGACTTTATAGTTAGGCTCAGATTTCGCTCGTACAAAACCATAGAAATTCACCAGTTATAGTTACCTGAGTTAACTAGAACTTACGCCCCGCAATGCACTGCTTATGACCTCGCATATTACTTCACTCAGGACCTGGTCAGTGACATCACTGATGACCTCATCCTGTGAGTGTGTTTCATGAATGTTTCTGAGACTTGAAGATATATACTAAGCTACACTAGAAGTTAAATACCTATTCTTTCTGTACTATTAATGAGTGATGCTGTTTCTAACATGTTATCAGAGTGGCTTTGTGACTGTTAGTATCCGTGTGTGATAGGCTATATGGCTGTGTGAATCGGTGTGCGAGTGGCTGTACGGGTGAATAAGTGAGTGTGTGAGTGGCTGTATGGGTGAGTGAGTGGCTGTGTTGGTGACAGTGGCTGTATGGGTGGATGTATGGGTGTGTGACTGGCTGTATGGGTGACTGAGTGGCTGTTTGAGTGGGTTAACTAAGTGGGTGTGTGAGTGGCTGTATTGGAATGTGAGTGTGTGTGAGTGGCTGTATGAGTGAGTGGGTGTGTGAGTAGTATGGGTGTGTCAGTGGGTCTGTTGAGATGGTGTATGGGTGAGTGACTGGCTGTCTGAGTGATTGTATGATTGATTAAGTGGTTGCATGAGTAGCTGTATGAGTGAGTGGTTGTGTGAGCGGCTGTGTATGAGTGATTGCATGGATAAGTGAGTGGGTGTTTGACAAGTTGTATGGATCTGTGAATAGGTATTTGAATGGTTCTGTGGGTGCGTGTGTGTATGAGACACTGGGGGTGTGAGCGGGTGTGTGAGTAGTTATGTGGATGATGTCATGAGTAATGTCATTTGAGATGTTATCAGTGATGTCACTGACCATGTCATGAGTGATGTAATATGAGGTCAAAAGCTGTGCATTGCAGGGGCGTAAGCTATAGTTACGCCAGGTAATTATAACAGGCTCCGATTTCACTTGTACAAGACCATAGAAATTCACCAAACTATAACGTCCCTGTAACCTTAGGTTTTTTTCAGTGAATTTCTAAGGTTTTTTAAAATTTTATTTCCTAACTATAACACCCCTGTAACCTTTGTTTTTTTTTTTTGGTGAATTTCCAAGATTTTTCAAATTGCATTTCTAAAATATTGATGCTCTAATGTTTACTTTTTTAGTTAATTTGTAGGGTTTATTTTTGATACTGTGTATTACAAATTATTTTAAATTCTTTAAAAAAATGTATAACGTTTTTTTATACTGGACACTTTTTTTTAACTAAAACTTTTTATATAAGTTTTAAAATATAAAAACCACATATGTGCTTAATGTAAAGTAAATGAAGTTTTTTTGATGTAATTAAACATGTTATTAAAAAAAAATATATATTTTTGAAGTTCGGCGTACCTCCACTGGCCCGTAAATATAGACGGGCTGGTACTCTATGGTTTTTTACTTCCGATCACGCGAATGTGCGGGTTTGGTGAAAATTTTAGAAATTACAGCACACATTGTCAGTAATAACATCCGTGTGAACATATTCACAAGTATATATAGACTACCTATATCTGTTTTTTAGGTCTCGCGCCTAGCATTGCACTGCGCAGCAGTGCTCGCGCAGCGCAAGACATTTAGTAGCTGAAAAACGGGGATTCAGCACTGACCTAGGAATCGCACACGCTTGTGCGTGTGCGATTCCTTTTGTGCTACCCCATTGGCCTTTTCGTGCGTCTTTTTTACCAAGAGAGCACGCAATAGGCCAAAGGCGGGCGCATTGCTCCGCCCATGGCCTATTGGTGTCTATTACGCGCACCAAAGGCCATGTGGTTTCAGTTATCGTGCCCAGACACGGGCGCGATAATTGAAACCACATGTTTTGCTGTGGCGCGCACGCGCACCACTCGCGGGCGTGTTTTTTTTTTTTTTACAATAGCGATTGCTTTTGCGATCGCTTTCACTGCCGCTTGTTAAACATATGCTTGTGGATTCTTGGAGTTGTAATGGATAGTGTTACTATTATGAGAGACCATCTATGAATGGTTGTAAGCCTCGATGGAGCCCTTGGCATTTGAAAAATCAGCCTTCGTATACAGGCGAGGTAACCTACTGCTTTGTTTTACCTCCTTCTGCAGTGATCGTGGCTTCCTTTTCAGCTCTAGCAGCAGGGGCTGGTGGCAGCCTGCCCCCAGTGATTCAAACAGGTAGCTGTGTTAAGGGGAATAAAATCGTTCTGTGCTTTGTATGTCCTTGCTAAGATGTAAAGTGACATTTTGGCTCTATGGCCGTGAGTGATATTTCTTTCTTTGTCAAAGGTTAATTTATTGTATGATCTAATTGTTCCCCCCAACACGCCCCACTCACCAGGAGCACGCCATTAAATATGCAATCAATAAAGAAACCTGCATTGTTATATTAATTTATTTACTGGCACGCCCTGGATTACTAAGGCACTGTTTGGCGTTTTCTATGAGGACGATAAACACAGGCTCCCAATAAATCATGCTTGCTTTCGGAGTTTATAAGAATAGTTTCTGGTTTTCACCAGGACTGGTGTGACAAGGTTCCCTTCTAAGGCAGAGTGGGTGCACAATACAGAATTTTGAATCCCACCGTACCACAGAGCCCGCCGCCAGCACTGATCGCGTGAGTGCAGGAGTAGAGGGAATGAGGGGTGCAGTAATTCAATGAAGTACAGGGTGAAGCATTGCAAATGCCTTAATGTTTTCTTATCCTTGAGAATGCCTTCAGAAGCCTTTGATATATGTCGTACACTGTGTACTGCAACTCGAGCACTGTTTGCTCTTGTAGTTGGCGGACCGTAAGCAAGGAGTTGCAGTAAGCGCTTTTGAGCCTATGCTCACCCTGGAAAGGTGACTACATGGCCCTTCCTGAAAATACCTGTAAAGTGAGAAAACCGCACGGATGCCGATCTGTTTCTTGACTCTCAGCATCCTTAGTCCAAATACTTATAGTAGCAGGGCGGTATACAATGGGGAGGTATGGCCCAGGAGCCCCATTGTGCGGTGTTTGTAATATTTAGTTGTTTCCCATCGTCTGGAGCACAGGCTCAGTCTCTGGCGTTGGATTGTGCCTTATCTCCAGAGGAGGAACAGTTGTGCCCTAGCCGTGGAGTAGATTTCCACAGTGCTGCATAAGCGCCACCGTCGCCCATCTGATAACTGCGGATGCCGGAGCCCAGCAGCTCCACCTAAAGCTATTGGGATATTGTGGTTGGAGTGCAGCCACCGAGCCGTATTTACGAGAGGAGCCTTACAGCTGCCCTGAAGCGGTTTCTTGCTGATGTACAACTCGAAGGGGGATTATTTTCCATGCTTGTTTTAACTGGCAGGTCTAAGAAGGCCATATGCGAAAATGTCCTATTTCTTTTAAACTGCAGTTGAGGCCAGGCAGTCTTTATGCCAACCTCTTAATATCATGAACCGTGTCTTCCCAGCAGCCCAGCCGTTGAAACAGCAGCTGCTGCACGCGGCGTCTGGATGCCACAGATGGCTGCTCCGACAGTCTTTTGAGAATTCAGGGGCATATTAACAAGGGCCATATCGCTGCTTTCCCGGCACATAGCGCTGGAAAAGCGGCGATTTACACATCGCACAATCATCAAGGCGGCGCTAACATGCATTAGCGCATGTTAGCTGCCGTTTACGAAACGCCTCGCATCTTAGCGATATACATCGCTAATCAGATGCAAAATAGGCGTTCCCTCAAAAACCAACATGAAAAAAGTCGCTAAGGAAACACTGCGGTATTTACAACCCGGCCCCAAACACGCGAAGCGATAATTAAAGCCGCGCTAACCGTGGTTTTTGCCGGATTCCTACGTCTGCAAAAATCCCGACTTAGCTATAAGTTAAATGGAAGGTGGATTGCATGGTTAAGTCCACATCTTCATATTTACAACATTCTCATTAGCGCTGTTCGTATTTCGCTGTATTCCGCCGCTATTGATGTGTATCGCCATCTATCGCCGGGTTTCATATCGCCTGTCAGCAAAGTGTTGCAAATACGCCGCTAACACTGCGATGTGAACCGGCGATAGACGGCGATAATGCAAATCGCGCTAAACGCGATTTGCGATGATTACCGCGGCCCCTTGATAATATGCCCCCAAGCTCCTGGAAGCGGCCCCATCTCTCCTTCACTCGCTCTGTCTTCGGCCCTTCTCTGAGGGAGAAGCAATAACATACCACGCTGAAGTTTCACTTCCCTCAACCTGAGAGGTGCACAGGACGTTTAGGGTAACTGTGACGAGAACGAAGTTCACGTTACCGAAAGTGTAGCTATAGAAACATTTCATGTTTATATTAGCCTTCACGCAGAGCCAGGTTACTTCGCTCTCACGTATGACATAGACAAATGCATTTGATAAACTGACCAGCTTTAGACTGTCCTTCCTATAAATTGGTTAGAACTGTAAAAGTAGGCCCAAAGTGAGTTATAGACCTGAAGGATTATCAAATGCATTTAAAATTGATTGTTATGTTTAAAAAGCAGGTTTCACAAAATGTATTGTTGCATGGGCTTTATATCATACACAATAAGCCAGGGGTCTTCACACTTCAATACTGCTCCCCTCTCCCCAGTAAAAAAAAAAACAAGCATTTGCAATGCAATAGGCCTCGCATTTGCGACATTTTGAGCTTTTGGCATTGTAAAAGACAATGCCCTTTATGTGTTTAAAAAACCTGCAATAATAAAAGGTATTGTCATTTACAATACCAATAGGTCAAAGTTTTGAAAATGCGAGACCTATTGCATTGTAAATGTTTTTTTTTTTTTAAATGTACTCATTTTACCAGTTTTGCGAATCCGCAAATTTACGGGACCGGATTCACAAATTCACGCGGAAACACACCCAAACTTTGCCTTCTGATTGGATACATTACGACCCCACCCTTCCACATGGAAAATCACACCCAAAGGCAGTTATTTTTCCAGTGAAGTCTCTGAAGGAGGATTGAGAAGGAGCAGTGCTGTGCTTTTAGGCAATGACTGAAGCTACATCGTCCGTCCAAGATGAGGATCCACAACTTCCTGAGAATGAAGAAGAGACACCTCCTTGCAGAACAGAAAGGGATGTGTGGAAGCACTTTACTATACCTTTTGGGGAAAAGAAGGCAGCAGCAAAATATGTCAAGTGCACCATTTGTGGCAAGCAGTTATCCAGAGGCACTGCAAAGAAATATTCGCATGGGACAAGTTTTGTGTGGAAGCACCTAAAAACAATTCATCAGAGGGTCTACAACCAGATGATGCGAGAAAAAGCAGGTGCAGCAGGGAAGTCGACCTTTACAGCAGCCTTGGAAGAACGATCTTCAGCTGTACGCCTTACAATACCAGCTACCTGTGAGGAATTGAGTGACATGATTATTCACTGTACGAAATGCCACATGCTTTTTGCTGTAAAAATGTCTTCTGTCTGTGCATTCTTGGATACAGTGAAGAAGCATCGCTTTTTTTTTTTTGCATCCAAAGACTACATAATGTTTTTTTGAAGAGTGAAGTCAGTTGATTCTTTGCATTTCCCCATCCTTACCCTTTTTACCACCTTGTTCACTTTTTGTTAGACGAAAAAATTTAACTGTTAAAAAACCCTTCTAAAAAAAAAAAACGGTTCTTGTTAGTACCACCATCTACTCAAACAAAAATCTTACTCTGTTTTTTTAATGTGTCGGTGACTGTATCGGTGTGAGAGTCGGAGTATCCGTATGTGGATGAGTGAATGTCTAGGTGTGTTAGTGTTTGCATTAGTGAGTACCTGGGTGTGTTAATGTATGCATCAGTATGTACCTCGGTGTGCTAGCATATGCATCAGTGTCTGCCTGAATGTGTTATTGGATGCATTACTGTTTGGCTGGATGTGTCAGTGTTTGCATTGCTGTATTCCTGGATGTGTCAGTGTCTGTATTGCTATTTCCCTGGGTGTGTCAGTGTACGCATCAATGTATGCCTGGGTGTGTTATTGGATGCATTAATGTTTGGATGGGTTTATCGGTGTCTGCATTGCTGTATGGCTGGGTGTGTCCGGGTCTGCATTAGTGTATGCCTGGGTGTCTATTTGGATGCATTAGTGTTTGAATGGGCGTATCAGTGTTTGCGTTGCTGTATGCCTGAGTGTGTCACTGTCTGCATTGGTAAGTCTCTGGGTGTGTATGTGTGCACATCAGAGTGTGCCTGGGTGTGTTATTGGATACTTTACTGTTTGGCTGGGTGTGTCAGTGTCTGCTTTGCTGTATGTCTGGGTGTGTTAGTGTCTGCATTGAAAAGTCCCTGTGTGGCATTGTGTGCATCAGTGTGTGACTGGGTGTGCCATTGGATGCATTAGTGAGTACCTGGATGTGTTAGTGTATGCTTCAGTAGGTGCCTTGGTGTGTTAACATATGCATCAGTGTGTACCCGAGTGTGTTATTGGATGCATTAATGTTTAGCTGGCTGTGTCAATGTCATGCTTTTTTTTGCGTTTTCATTGTTGAAATGCAAATGACCAGCCTCATTTACCAGCTCATCCACTGCTGCATCCATTGGGCTTTGAGGTTGATGAGCGAAGAGGAATGCTGAAGAAGCAGGAGCTGCAGAGCTTCAGCCCGGTTTGCTTTTGATTTGAGACTCCAAGCGGGTCTTGGGCTGAAGTAGAGCCAGGTATCTGAATGGATCCTTCAGTGGCTTAACCACTGCCACCTGAAACAGTCCTGCATTTCTACTTCACTTAACCAAACACAATCCCTGTATTTCGACTTTGCCGCACAACGGCCCTCAGTCTCAGATGTCAAAAAAACTTGACATGAATGAATTTTGAGTGGTAGCAAAATCAAAAGAAAAAAGAAAATCCCTGAAAAAAATTTCATAAGACAATGGAGCAATAGTGCTAAACATCACGTCTGCACTGCTAACACTGGAGACCATATTGGCTGTATGAGAAGAAAGTAGATAGGAAAATTATGACACATGAGCACACTTGTCAATGCGTGGCCTTTGTGGAAGCTCAGAACCTACCCTATGATATAGAAATGCCAACAGTGAGCTGGCTTGGGGACAGGCTTAGGGGTGTGGAATGAAAAATGATAGACATCAGATCTGCTGCCGCCTACTCTGATTTTCATCATACTCCCTGGTGTTAGTCGGATGCGCTCTACTCTTCACATAGCCATAGGATGAAGAGAGAATGTAGATGGAAAGGTGCCAAAGATGGTGTAGAACTGAAACCCTAAGGCGTGCGATCAAGTTACATTTATTTAGAATTACTTTGTGTCCCTGGATGACGTAGAAGTGGCAGGACGGGACAATGAAATGTTACCCAGACTGGCCACCCTTGGAAAAAAATGTTCTCTGTGTGAGTTTACAGAGCGAGAGGGAAGGAGGGACCTTGCAGTCAATGGTAGCCATGGAGGGGTCTTGGAGATAGCAGGGTGATGGATACCGGGTGGGCTTTGAGCTCTGCCAAAAACAGTCTTCCATTGCCTTCCCCCCATGTTCTGAGGTATTTGCAACACCTGTAATGGCATGCTGTAGGAAGGTGGGCTACTATTTGGTGATGCTGGTTAGGCTTCACCATGCAATACGCTCACAAACCCCAAAGATTGCACTTGGATTCACAATAATAAATCCTTAGCTCAGTCCTGGTAGAGTGCAAAGAGAAGTCAGACTTTACTAGAGGAACATTATTCATTTACACAACAAAACAAATGTGATCAGATACACATAACTGGTGCTATGGATTTTAGAAAGATACCTAATTCACAACAATTCTTTACTGCAGAACTTTTGTATTGTGGTCAGTGGGGAAAAGTGGTAGTGACGATCAGTCACTTGCAGGTTGAGTTGCGTGGAACCCAAGGAGGGTAAAGGTGATGTGGTCCCAGGTCCAAGCTACGACAGTCAGTTTAATTTTACCTGGCTCAAGAAGTATGAGTGCGGAGTTGTCCTGGCTGTCCTTGATGCTGAAGCGGAAGCTGCAGGAGAGCTGGTTTTACCGCTTACACTGTGCTGGTGGGGAACAGGGTGCAAAAAGTCGACAACGAAGCCACAACTGACGTCTGATTAAGATTTTGTGGTGTTCCCTCGAGGTGCAGCGTCGAGTAAAGGGGTGATTGCCGGAGGCGACCAACAAGCCTTGGCAGCAGTAAGCACAACAAAGTGATTTTGATGTCCGGAGGTACTGGGGAAGAAAGTAGCCGCCTGAAACTTTGTGTAAATCAGACTACATGGTCCACAATGCTATAGACCATCTACTTCTGGGGATCCCTCGAGGGCCCGATGGCCAGCGATTCTTTAGATCGTATAATATTTTTACCTGCGGATGCAGGAGAGAAGTGCCACTAGTCCAGGGAAGTCTGGTGATACCTTTGGCTCTCAAAGGAGTCCCTCTGTCTGACGGAACTGAACTTTGGTCCAGGACGAGCTGCTTTTGTGCCGTTCCAGGAAGGTTGTCACAGTTGCTGAGTATCACGCCTTTGGTTTGTACAGCTCCTGTTGTCGCAGACACGGGTCTCTTTTGTCCTTGTTGCAAGTCAGACCAGAACTGAGGTTCTGGTATTGGGTGTACCCCTTAAATCCTAGACTTTGCCACACATGGTGAGGCAAAGTAGAGTTCGAGCAGTTGCACTGCTCCTGCAGGCTGCAATGGTAGGTCTGCTGGCAGTAGTTTACTTAGGTCACTCAAGGTGGCACAACCAGTACTTCAGGCCCTGGTGACCCCTTTAACACATGCCGTGGGTACCACTGGTCCCATATACTAGGGACTTATAGGGGGTTGCATTTCTTTGCCAATTGGAGTTCCCAATTGACACATATCAATTATCAATTTTAGAGAGAGAACACTGGCACTGGGCTCCAGTACACTTTCAGAGTCATATCCATCAGCATTGTGGGCAAAAAGTGTGTTTGGGGGGGGGGGACCCTACAAAAAGGGCATTTTGCTACACCTGCAATGTGGATATCCTCCATAAACCTGCTAGAAATGTACTCTGTATTGGGGTTTCCGGCTCATCCTGTGCTCACCGGTCAATAATTGCTCTTGCTTGGGTGACCATGAGTGCCAATAAGATGTGACACACAGTGGCACAATGGGAGATAGCAGATTTCCTTATCTGCCAAAGCTGGGAACTTCAAGGTACGTGAACCCTAACGGGCGGCTCCTTCTTTCTAATGCTTGCAGTACTTACAAATCAGTCCAGGCCCTCTCCCACTGTTAGCAAGGAGTCACCAATGTTGTTTCTCAAAATCCATGCAATGCTTTCTGCCATTTTTTTCTAACAGCTTCAGATGTTCATGTTTTATATTTTTGCTCATCCATGTACACATCAAAGTAGACCCTGATCTTGTGACACCGTCTTTAACATTAAACGCAGGATTACACGGAAGAGATCAAAGACATGACTATTTTCCTACTGCATGCTAATTAATTTCAATTATGTTCCAGAAAAAAACATTCTTAAAAAATTGGGACCAGTTTTGGAGTTGAGAAAATTAGAATGCTTCTCTATGTCCGAAATGAAAAGCTTCTCCGTTTCTGATCGTAGTTTTGCATTTTCCATTTAAAACGCACGACTAAAGGTCCCACAATGAACAGAAAACAGACGTGGATGAAAGTCGACCAACAGGCAATATGAGATGCAGATTATGGCACCTGACATATCAGATAAAACGAATGATGATTAATTTTCTGGCACATGAATTTAGATGGGCTATGAATTTCCCAATGACAACAAAGTACCTTTTTGTCTCCTGCCAGGCACATTATTTAAAGCTGCTGCAATTTCTCCTTGCTTCCAATTCATAATAGTCATTTTTAGGGTCGAATCTGCGAGATGCTATTGTTTATAAAAAAGGCTTGGAGCCATCCCATTGTTTACCATTGGTGCGCTTAAGCATCACTCTTTGCAGGGTCCCTAATTGGCTAGTCCTACCGAAATGTCACTTCCCATTCTTGCTGTGGAGCACAGACCAAGCACAAATTGATTCAACAGTGCACGTCGGCTGCTCCCGACGTGATTGAGGTACTGTTTCTTTCCCCCTCGCTCTGCCTTCTGCTCCCTCTGTCGTGCTTTTTAAGATTTTATTTTCTTCTTCCCTGTCATGTTGTACTTTCCTCCTCATTGTTTATTGGCTGCTGATTTGACTTGTGGGATCTGTCAACTCGTACAACCTCTGCTCTGTGGGTGGTGTCTCTCTTCTGATGCAGCCTCCTCACTTGTGCAATGTATCCACTTTATTTAGTCTCTCTGCATGCGCAGTCTTATCGAGTGAGCATTCGCTCCATGTGCACATTCTCTGGGTGTGTTGTCCCTCGGTGCGAGCTGTGTCTCTAAACGCTATCTCTACGGGTGCAGTTTTTCTTTGGCAGCACCCTTTCCATGGGTGTTTTCTGTGCACGGTCTCGCAATCTCACACAGGAAACCACATCAACAAACGTGAGGACAGAGCAGAAATATTTCGGGGAGCTCGGAGGGGGCTAAGTAGTGGGTCCCAAACCAACACCAACACTGACAGAGCTGATAAGCGCCCACGGCTGCATCTTTCTTGACAGCTCTTTAGTCACAGACCCTGTATTGTCTCCAGTTTTGCCCTCCTCTCATTGCAACAGTTCTTTTTGTCTAGCAGTAGGAGTCTCTCACTTCACTATTTTTGTTGCTTTCACTTCTTGACTTCTTCACTTCTAGAATATTGTTTGTTTATTTGAGTTTTATATAGCGCTGGCTAGACCCGGAGGTATCAGAGCGCTTTACATAAGGTTCCACAAAATTACATCAGTTACAAATTACATCAGTTACTAGAAAAACATTTCAAGAGCATAGAAGACTAAATAAATAGAGCTTAGAAGGGTAAGGGGGTGGAGGTAAAGGGGTAGGAGGGAGATAAGATGGGGGTAGGATGGAGAGACGAAGGAGAGTCTGCCCAAAGTCCGGCTGGGTAGGTGACGGCCGAGGGGGAAGTCCACAGCCCATCTCCTCTATAGCTATCAGGTAGCTCCACCGGGCATCAGCCAAACAGCTAGGTCGCAACGGGAAAACAATTAGGGAGCAAAGAGGAGGGATAAATGGAGCGTAAAGGAGAAAGTGGGTGGAGTAAAGGGGTAGGAGGGAGAATATGACGGAGAGACGAAGTAAGGTCTGACCAAAGTCCGGCTGGGTAGGTCATAAGGTTACACAATGAGGATCAGAGTTACAGGCTAACATGTTACATTAGTTAAAAGCAATCAAAACTTAGTAACCAAAGAAAAAGGGCAGAGTTACAGAAAATTTGTCATGGGAGGGGAAGGGAGAAACAGGGAGACGGGGAGAAACTGTGCCCAATGTCCGGCTGGGTAGGTGGCGGCCGAGGTGATGAACCAGGGCCAATCTCCTCAATAGCTGAACCAAGCAGCTCCACCGGGCGTCGGACATAATGCTTGGACTCCGCTGTCAGGGTAGTGAACTGGTGTACTCAGAGAGTGTCAGAGTAGCGCGGGGGGTTGGGGGGGTGCGAAACCATGGAACAGGAACACAAGGAACGAGGCGAAGAGGTGGGAAGGGACAGATTCCAAGGTCGGAGCTCCTCGTGGTGAAAGTCTCCCCTGGCGGCCATCTTAAGGTCAGGCAAGGAGTTAAAACCCCTGTAGGTCCCAACATCCGAGTCCTTTTCACGGATTGCTGAGACCATTCCTGGGGCCCTGCTATTACTGCTTTCCCCCCTCAGGGTGCCTCTGGGGTGCTTCGCACCATACCTAAAAAAGGGAGGGACGGCTGCCATTTTGGAGTCAGGCGGGGCGCCACAGGGTCTCCTACCCTCTCAGTCTGCCTTCAGTTCTTGGGGCCCCCTTGCACCAGTACCGTAGCTCCAGAGTCTCCGTGCACCGGGGGGGGTCCTTTTAGTCCCAGTCTGCTCCTTGAAGTGTTTGCTGCGCTCGGGTTTGGCCAGTTCTTCTTGTGTCCCCGGGCTCCGATCCGTCCGTCTGGTTTCTAGCCTTCTTTCTGCCGCGATCCCCCCCCTTCCGATAGACTGTCCCTCAGACATTGATTGCAGACAATGTCCTTTCTGTTTGGAAAATGTGTTATAATGTGAGCACTCACATTCTTAGGTCTTAGAAGGACGGCAGTGCTATCCTCACAAGTTACACATATTTCATATGTGTAAGTCACAGGTAGAGCTCTCTCTCGGCTACCCATATGCCACAGGTACCGACATCAGACTGTCAGGCTAACACCACCTTGCATTAAAAAAACGTGGCCACCTCATAGCGCCTTTTTCAGCTTTTGCCGTACATCATAAGCATCATACGGCATGAAAAAATGCACCGATAGAGCCAATATGTCTTAAAGGTGAGACCTGTTGCCTTTGAGCAGGTATGCCACCTTGCGTATTTCATTGTTTCAGTGACTTGGCACACACTCTTGTCTGCAACGCGTCTGGCCAGTCAATATTTCTATCTGCCACAGCATTCTGATGGCTACTTAAATGATTTGCTGCTACTGTTCGAATTTTCTGCACACTTAAATCATGGGGGTTTAGTTGTGGATATCAAAATGCATGGTGAAAAGTGTTATTTTGAAGACTGTGCATAATGTACTGTTTGGGTGAGCTGCTCAGTTTGGAGGCAGATACAACCTTTCCTCCAACATTAACATAAGAAATTCACTGCATGCTTATGCTGAAGTCCAGCAATTCCCTCTTTCATCCCCACTCAACCACATCAGCCTGACTGCCATTCGCCACAGGAAGGCCCTATTATCTCTGAAGTTCAAACCAACAATACACAAATCGGAAGGTTGCAGGAGAGGCAGAAAAGTAAAGCCCACTTTATTTATTTATGTAACTTTTTTGTGTTTCATAAAAAAAAAAAATGTAATAAAACCGTCACATTGATCAGCAGATCCCCGAGACATTGTGCTTGGACAAAATGACACCACTCACGCAGATGGAAGAAGCCAATGGCAAAATTGTCCTGATCCTGTGCCCCATGTTTGCTGTTGTGAGCAAAACAAAAACATAGATGACCCAATAACTGAACAATGGACAAAGTGGGCTGGTTGAAAGCCCCTGTAACTAAGTGAATTATCTATATATATTTTTACTAAAATTAAAAGTTCTCAGATCTAACCAGCTTTGGGAAAGCTAATTAGTCTCACTTTTGACCTGTTGGCTTTGCTAATGCTTTTTGCCAATGCTGTGCAGAATCTGGAAAAAGAAATGCTTTTTTCACTGATGCTGTGCACGTATGACTCATGAAGGAGCTGGTAGCCACGTCTTTCCATACACGTGGGCATCATACACAAGCGCCATTTATTCCAACGTCGACCATCCTACCCACTTTCTTCTACAATAACGTTACATGTAATTCTTTGCCTAATATGCAGGAGGAATTTCTTGTTTGCGATGGACATCAGAATGGGTATTGTACTTAAATGACCTGTAGATGTTTTTTATTTGGAAGATTGTCAATCTGTCACTTTTGTGTATGTAAAGACTGTATTGTACCCTTGAACTCGATCTGTATGATTATAAATTTTCTACTTAAAAAGAATACACCCGTCTGTATATGATTTACTCATCTTTGATTACACAAAACTATTTACATTTGTATGTTGGAATCCACTATTTTGGATTCATAAATGAAATTATTAATTGTTTCTATATAGCAAAGCAAATTCCCTTGTAGGTACTTGTACCAGATAATAGACTTTGTTACCCAAACCCACAAGGGTATATCGGGATACCCAGTTAAGTTTATAATTTATTCCAACGTGGCAGACGTCACTTGGAGTGGTAAATAAAAAGCAATTAATTTTTACTTGTGCTAAATTGCTTTTCCAGAGAACAAGATGCCAGCAACAGATGGCAGCTGCTGGGCCTCACAAAAAAATGAAAACTAACTCAAAAAAAAAAAAAAAAACATTTTGGAGATGGGAGTGCTGCTACAGAGGAGTGAGTTGGAGAGAAGACAATGCAGGTGTTTGAGGCAAAGAAAAATGGGCTTGAGAGGAATAGAGGATCTTGAGGTGGAGGGATGGGGGAAAAACCCTAGGATGGGCAAATGACGGATGAACATTGGTTATGGGAGGAGGGAGTTGCACAGAATGCACGGGAAGAGGGGCAGGTATTTGGGAAAGGTGGGAAGCAACACAAGGGAGAAAGCAATGATACACCTGCACTCTCATTGAGCGTTAAAAGAAAAAAGTAGCTCCATGAATGTTGGCGATGGAAAGATGCAAGTCATCCAATGTAAATGATGGTAAGATGGCTAAGCTGCAGGGCAGGGGCAAACACAAGAGGTGGAAGGAAAGTTGTTGAAAAAGAAGCAAGTAAATGAGAGTGACAAGAGAGCTAATAAATGGAAAGCAATCAGGTGACTCTAAACCCACTTTAAGTTGTTGGTATGGTCTACAATAGGTCTTTTTCGAACTGTTGAAAACTGTATGTAGGCAAGACCTAAAATTGTCTTGAAGCCTTACTAAGTGGCCAAGTGGGACAGGCAAAAGTTAATCTCTCTGGATGTTTAGAAAGTGGCCATCTTGGCTACAGGCACCCAAGAAAGGTTTCAGAAATCTGTTACCATTGCTCTGACAATCCACCTGCACTCCTTGCTCATATATCTGTTTATTTCCTCCCAAGCCTCCCTCCACACCACTGCTCATATCCGCCTCCTTTGTCCTTAGATGTACAACTTAACCATCATTAACCATTCATGTTATCTCACGATGAGCCCAGTCCTCATACTATAAGAAAAAGAAACAAATGACTGCGCTTAATGTAGGACCCCCTGGATGCTGCAAGAATGATGCAGAGTCGAAGAAGAGCCCGCATGTGTGAAATTAGGAAAGTTGAGGCGAATAAAAGGACTCGCCAGGTATTGGTGAGAAAATACAGGGGGGAAGGCCGTCAAGGCATTTCAGTAGCGGGTTTGTTGGACCACTTAAAAAAAAAAAAAAAAAAAAAAAAGTTATAATAAAGGCATCTTGCCTTCAAACCAAGTGGTGTAGGAAGATTTCGGCATTTAAAATGGCCCTTGTTGAGATGTTGCTTGCAAAATATTAGAACATCAGCAATCATAAACGTAACTTACATGTTTGTGCCAGTTATGCAGACAGAAGTCTCCTTTGCTACTTTGAGATGGTTGGTAAATAAGCGTGTATGGGGAGTCCTCTGCATGCTGACAGTTTTACGTCTGGGAAGTGGTCTGCCCTTAATGTGAACAAACACTAGTGTTACATATTAGTAGGAGTAAAGTAGTGACCCCTTAGCGCCGTGGGAGTGGGAGGCAGGTCTAGCGTTACATTACACTTGGAAGCATTGCGTTCTCTGGTAGCTGACGTGGAGCGCAGGCCATTCTGTGTCTTTTTGAAACGAGCACTATTAAGCAATATTTCATTTTCTGAGGTGAATGGTTGTATTCACTTCGGTGCTGCTGTGTGTGCTTTTCTTTCTTTTCTCAGTATGCTCGCCTGACCAGAACGAGCCTACTAGACCTTGCATGTGCCTGTCTGTTGCGAGGCATATTGTGGCTTACCGAGAATATAGAAAGGCTTGGAGCCTACCCACTGTTAGGCTTTCCTGTCGCTTTAATCTGCCAGCTTCTTCTTCGTGTCCCAGCTTGCCAATCTTGTGTTTGTCCCTACCATGGCGCATTTCCTCTTTACCATCTCTGACTGGCTGACATCTGTTACCACTACTTGCTTTTCAAGCACAATTTTTTCTTGTGTGTTAAGTACTCCATGATAGTGTCTGTGTCCTCAAGCAGTCTCCCTCCTGTACTTTTCTCCCTATGCACTTTTGTTGTTCTTTGTTGCCTTAGTGAATCTTCCTGCCCCCTCACTGTTGCTCTCCCAGGTGCTTCTCCCCATTACCTTTCCACGCATTCCGTGTTGTTTCCCCCCCAACCCCCATTTTGATTCTCCATATGTTTGTTTTGCCTTCCGTCCTACTCTCCTCTGGATTGCTTACACCTCCCTCCCACCCTCCCCGCGTTGCTTCCATTTTCCCCGTCTTTCTTCATGTTGCTTCTAGGTCCCCTGTTGCTTGTGTTCCCCCTACCCCCCCATCCCCGCTTGCTTTGGGAAAAAAAAAAAACTTTTGCGTGTTTTTTTTCTTTACAGAACTTGGATCGGTAACTAAAAAGAAAGAAAAACAAGCATTTGCAATGCAATCGGTCTCGCCTTTAGGGACCTTATATGTATTTAGCTATGCAGCACATTAGCCTGGGTGCTGAAACATCTACTGTTCTTTAACATGGAGGGAAAGTAAGCATCACACTGCGTGACACGCCAGGTATGGGAACACATGGAGAGAAATATTGCCTTTCAGTGGGAAATGGTATAGTCCAAAGATCTGTTTTTAATATAAAATCAGGGCCTTCGGTAGTTATATCACTGATAATACAAGATTTGAAAAAAATATTATTGTCTACGGGTGCTTGTGGAAGACCGGACTGGAATCTAGAAAATGCTAAAGTGATTCTGGTATGTTACTGACACCTGCTGGTCGTTTTCTATCAAGAAAGTTAAATAGAAGCAGTTGCCAGAAAAATAAAAAAAATAAAGTCTCTAAGCAGAAAGCAATTCTGGTATTTTACTGACCTCTGCTGGTTGTTTTCTATCAAGACAGTTAAATAGAGGCAGTTGATCAGAAAAAAAAGTCCCTAAGCGGAAGCAGACCAGTCCTAGGGCTGATCTCCAGAGCCCACAAAGTACATACACATATAAGTATATAATAAGTATATACTAAAGTATATACAAGAGGTCTCGAATGCTCCACCTAAAAAGTAGCGGAGTCATTTTGTAGGCACGCACGTACGTATGTGGTGGGCTCGCCTACAAAAATGAGGCTTTTTAAAAAAAAAAAAAAAAAAAACTTTAATTGTGCTGGATAGCATCGGGGATAAAAAACTGTTGGCAAAGCCGTTTGGTCACGAAGGCGAAATCTTTTGGCCGTGCAAATGCTTGTTTTTTAAACATTTTATATTCTGATGTATCTCTCCAGAGCTCCAGCCCTCTCATGCCCCTCACAACTTTTGGTGTTGTGTGGAAATTGGTGAGGGTTGTACATTTGATGTTACATTTTTTTGTGCATTTGTTACTAAGTGTGCTTGCGTCGCAGTAAACCGTTGGCACCTGTGCTGTGGCAACTATATATCAGAATATGGACCTTGCCTGTCTTTTCTGTGTGAAGAAAGCAGCATTTTGTGCAATTTTCCGTGCGAGTTCCTGTTTTATTTTACGTACGAGGACAGTGGTTCAGTGCATGATGCTACTCGGATGCTTTCGAAAGCATTTCCAGTTATTAGGGCATTTCATAAGTTCATGAACTGTTTATTTGACCCTGTGGCGCCATCAGCAGACAGATAGACTGGTGTTGTGAAACTCTGCGGTAATGTTACAGGGGCGAAATCTCACACACTCCAGTATGGCAGCAGAAGTTTGGGTTGATAAACAGAGTGGCCGAAGGATATTAAAGAAAAGTATAGTAACAGTGATCTGGAGGGCACTGAGGAGGAATCGGGAGATGTGGTGGCGTAGTCAGAGGGGTGGCTAATGAGAACAGCCTCCTCTAACAAATTAATTGTTTTTTGTCTATAGGTAACTGCATATAACATGACTGGCCCTGCTACACACTTAACCTCTAATCTTGTTTCCATTTGAATTCTACAGCATAGACTGTTGACATTTTAAATACATCCGCAAAATGCGAGAACTCTGGGATTTTGTTTTCTTTCCTAATTTTATTTAATTCACTGATTTTAAAATATTCACCACTGCTGGGAGACAGCTTTCATTGTACGAGTATTTGGACATGAACCGTGGAAGTTGCGGACAGGTCTTAGCAGAAGGTTCAATAAACCCTGACGTATATCATTATGATTGGAATTTGTGACTAAAAAGTTACATACCCATCCTTCCAATAGGTCTACTAACTTCCTGAGCTTCTGTCCTCCAGGATACATGAAGATCACTGCACATACCCACTGAGTTTTCTGACCGGTATTAATATCAGACCGGCAGGCTACACATGGTTCTCTGCAGGCTAATCACTGAACTGTCGCAAAAGGATTGTAACCTGTGACTGCGTAAATCAAGACGAACATAAGCATCGTTTTTTCCCGGTTTTCAGTGGTGTGCTTTGTGCGGTGGTGATGGCAGTGTGACTGAGCGCAATAGAAAACGCAGGCAACCTGCACTGTTGCAAAAAGGCCCTTCGACTCGTCAGATACTTTGGCTTAGAAATATGGCTGGCTCCAAGGGAGGATGCTTGCGCATCTTGAGAGCTGGTAAAGTGGTAGAAACAGAAATCGAGAATGAGACATTGCTGTTTTCCTTAAAGAAACTAGCGCATTTATCTTGTAACCATTCTTTTGTTACCTATTTTGTTAAAGCTTTGAGTGTATGCTTTCTAGCGCATTTGGTGTGAAATGTGTTTTCTGGAGAATACCAACCAGGAATAAATATCTTTCCCAATCTCCCAAAACACTTCATAATTGTACAGTACATATATACTTCCTTCTCTTTGGCATGTTCTTTTGTTGTAGGATATAACCCAAAAAGCCTTCAATGCACACTTTTTGGCGCTTTTCATCCATTGTGCAGGGATGGATAGAAAGTGATGTCAAGAGACATGCAAGGCCTACTCTGCTTCTGTCTCATCCTATAGCAATACCTGCTAACTGAACCTTCCCTCAGTTTTACCTTACTTTCCACTCCTCTGCTGTGTGGGTCCCTGGCTTTTTAAAGTATTCTCTGCATCTCTTCCTTGCTGGGGTGAAGTTGCCGTTGTTTGCTAAGGGTGCTCCTGCATAGCTCCTGTTCCATTAATAGCAAAGTGGTGCTTTGAACATCTTCCACTTTACACACGCGTTTATTCAACTGAGAACTACTCCTGGCCACAAAGTCTTGAATGCAGAGGAGACCCTTTTGCTCTGGTCAACACCGGTGATTTCTTTCACATCAGCCTAGTCCAGAATTAACAGCCGTTTTTTTTCTCTTAATTTTTCCCCTGTTGTGCCACTGTTATTGTGCCCATCTGTGTCTTGCTCTAATTCCACCACTGTTTTTATTTTCTCGTGCCTGCCTGTTCCTTTCGCCGCTGCTGCCCCTGCGGCCCCTCCCCCCGGAATTCCCCCGCTCCCGCCTCCCAGCCTCTCCTCCCTCCCACCTCCCCTACTTAATGGCGGCCGCTGCGTGGTCGCGAGCAGCGGGCGCGCCACCGGCGCGCCCAAGGCCAGCCTGTCTGCGGCCTGACCGCGGCCAGCGCCAGGAACCCTGGACCTCCTACTACCCATCGCTACGACACCACCACCCTCCTCGCACTCAACCCTGGAAGACTTGGAGAATGCCAACAGGCCTCGCTGAACACGACCCACGGCCAGTTCTCCTGCCTCCACTGCCGCCAGACCCTCACTGCCACCCCGGCCTCCAACACCGCCGACGCCAGCACCGCCGACACCCTAAAATGCATCCTCCTCAACGTACGCTCCGTACACAAATACGCCATGGAAATCTGGAACCTACTCGACTCTCTCTTGCCCGACATCACCTTCTTCATAGAGACCTGGACCAACGCATCCTCCGCCCCCGACATCAGCACCGCCATCCCAGACGGACACAAGATCCAGAGGAAAGGCCGCCCCAACCACCTAGGAGGGGGCCTCGCCATCGCCCACAAGAGCACCCTCCGCCGCACCACCTCCAGCAAAACCTTCCCCTCCGCCGAACACCTGCACTTCCAGATCCAGACCACCCCCAAAGCCACACTCCGAGGAACCCTCATCTACAGACCCCCTGGCCCCCGAACACCCTTCGCCACCACCATCACCGACTTCATCGCACCCCACGCCATCGCCTCAACAAACTACATACTCATTGGAGACCTGAACTTCCACCTCGACAACCCCAGCGACCCCCAACTCCACTATCCTTCGTGACAACCTCGCCAGCATCGGACTTAAACAACTTGTCAACACACCGACCCACAGAGCAGGACACACCCTCGACCCCATCTTCGCGGCAGGAAACAGCGTCCAATTCAGCCACACAACGCAGCCACCATGGACCGACCACCACTGCGTACACTTCGCCATCAACAAAGGTACCCAAACCAGCCCCACGCCCACCTCGAAGGAACTGGAGCAAGGTTACCGACGAGCAACTTAACTCAACCCTCACCAGAGACTACCAGACCTGGGCACCCAACGCAAACGACGCAGCCAGAGAACTCCACACCTTGATCTCCAACTGCGCAGACGAGCTCGCCCCGCTACGCAACCCCGACAGACAACGCCCCAGGAAAGCCGCCTGGTTCACCACCGCTCTCCAAGAAGCCAGACGCACCTGCAGACGCCTGGAGAAGAACTGGAGAAACACCAAGACAACCGAAAACCGCACCACCTACAAGGACGCCATGACGGACTTCCACAACCAGATCAGATCCACCAAGAGGAACTTCATCCACAACAAAATCCTGGCCAACTCCACCAACTCCAAGGAACTTTTCCGTGTCATTCAAGAATTCACCAACCCACGCAGTGAAGCCACAGACATCACCCCATCCCAAGACCTCTGCGACAAGCTTGGAACTTATTTCCACCTCCAGATCAAAAACCTCTACGACAACTTCATCGACCATCCACCAGGTGCCACAGACGGCCCCCCGCCCCCCATAAACACCAGCCAGCCCACCATCTCCAACTGGACACCGATCACGGCCGAAGACACCGCCTCGACCATGAAAAGCATCCACTCGGGGGGGCCCCCACTGACCCCTGCCCCCCTCACATCTACCACAGAGCCGCGGCCGCCATTGCACCCGAACTACAACGCACCATCAACACCACCTTCAGAACAGGCACCTTCCCAGACGACTGGACGCGCGCAGAAGTCAGACCCCTGCTCAAGAAGCCCACAGCTGACCCCACCGACCTCAAGAACTATCGGCCCATCTCGCTCCTCCCCTTCGCAGCCAAAGTTGCAGAGAAAACAGTCAACAGGAAACTGACACGATTCATTGAAGAGAACGCCGTCCTCGACCCGTCCCAATCCGGAATCCGAAGCAACCACAGCACAGAGACCGCCCTACTCGCCGCCACAGACGACATCCGCACCCTTCTGAACCAAGGCCACTCTGCAGCCCTCATCCTACTCGACCTATCAGCGGCCTTCAACACCGTCTTCCACCGCACACTAGTCGCCAGACTACACGACGCAGGCATACAAGGAACAGCCCTGGACTGGATCCGATCATTCCTCACCGGAAGAAGCCAAAGGATCAGACTCCCACCCTTCCTCTCCGACCCCATGAAAATCACCTTCGGAGTCCCACAGGGTTCATCACTGAGCCCCACCCTCTTCATCATCTATATGGCCCCCCACCAGCCATCGTCCGACAACACGGCCTCAACATCGTATCCTACGCCGACGACACCCAGCTCATCCTCTCCCTCACCAAAGACCCCACCACTGCCAAACAACTTCCAGAAAGGAATGCAAGACGTCGCAGTCTGGATGACCAACAGCTGCCTGAAGCTCAACGCCAAGAAGACAGAAGTCCTCGGTACCACCCCTTCTGCATGGGACAGCACCTGGTGGTCGACCGTCCTCGGAAGCCCACCTACCCCCTCAGACCATGCCAAGAATCTCGGCATCGTACTCGACTCATCACTCACCATGAACCGACAGGTCAACGCCGTCACCTCCAGCTGCTTCAACACCCTCCGCATCCTCCGCAAGACCTTCAAGTGGATCCCGCCTGAGTCAAGGAAGACAGTCACCCACGCACTCATCACCAGCAGACTGGACTATGGAAACGCACTCTACGCCAGCATCAATAAGTCCCTACTCCGCAAACTCCAGACAATACAGAACACCGCCGCCAGACTCGTCCTCGGCATCCCCCGACACAAACACATCAGCCAACACCTACGAAGTCTCCACTAGCTCCCCGTGGAGAAAAGAGTCACTTTCAAAATCCTCACTCACGCCTACAAATGCCTACACAACAATGGACCCAAATACCTCAACGACAGAATCTACTTCCACGTACCCAAAAAAAACCTCCGATCTTCCAACCTCGCACTGGCCGAAACCCCGAGCATCCACAGAGCCAGAGCAGGTGGAAGATCCTTCTCTCACATTGCAGCCAAGACCTGGAACGAGCTACCGGCAGACATCAGACGCGCCCCCTCCCTGAACACCTTCAGGAAGACCCTCAAGACCTGGCTCTTTGGCTGAACAGATCTGCGCCCCCCCCCTTCGCCTTGAGACCCTCACGGGTGAGTAGCGCGCTTACAATTCCCTGATTGATTGATTGATAGTAAGGATAAAGCGTGAGGATACTAGCCGCAATTCTGTTCGGGAAGAGTGTCCATAGGAAGAACCTTTGAACCACTGGGTAAATATTCAAGCATGTCTGGGAAACAGATTAGACAGTTTGTGGAGCTGGATTTCATGCAGTTGTCAAGATTCAATCCCAGTCAAATCACAGGGCTGCAAGAAAGATCAGAGCCCGTTTGAGGAGCAGCCGGATCAGAGGGCGTCCGAGGGTTTGTCTACCTTCAGTCCCTCTTCCTCAGCGGCAAGGTTCGAAGCAAGCTGAGATGGTGGGAGTGACTGTAGCTGGGGGGATCATGAGAGAGACTCACATCTAACAGTGCTACGTCTTCTCTGAGATAGAGTGCGTTGCCTGCGGGGCTTAAGCAACAACCGCAGTTCCAGATTGTCAGCAGAGTCCGATCGGCGTGAAGAGGAGGTAGTGGATCCATGTAGTAGACAATTCTCTGTAAGCCACTTCCATGCAGACTCCGGAGTATCAAAAAAATATGATTTGTTGACATGAATGACAGAGTCTAGCTGGGAATAACAGACTAAATTGAAGTCCCAAGATTCTGAGTTTCTGTTTAACCTCCATGTAAGAATGCCGCCACTTCTGCACCTCACAGGTGTAATCAGGAAAAAGGAGGAATTTAGTGTCACCACACAGGAGGCCTGAGTGCTGTCGAGCCTCCCTGAAGATGGCATCCCTATCTCTACTTAAGAATGCGAAAAAATTATTGGTCAAGGCGAGGCTCCCGGCGGAAGCCTAGGGGTCTGGGCTCAGTGCACCCTCTAAATCGCAAATTAGGAGGGCAAATGTTCAGATGGCATCCAGGATTTAATACAGCATTCCACATAGTCCGCTATCCTTTGTGGTTCAACACCCTCGGCTTCTTCAGGAACTCCAATGATGCCCACATTGTTACACCTGGAACGGTTTTCGGCGTCTTTAGGGCGTCTATGGAGCTCGCCCATGTGGGTGAGTAACGTAGAGACCTGGGTCTTGAGAGTGGAAACGTCATTTTCAACTGTGGAGATCCGAGATTCGGCTTCTGTTACATGTGCAGTGGTGTTTCGAAGATCCTGGCGCAGCAATGCCACATCCATCCTCACTGATTTTCATCTCCACTGCAGCCTGTGATGTCTGGATAGCTTGTAGGATAGCGGTAAGTTCACTAGATGGAGAGATGGATTTATCACTTTCAGGAGGGCCTGATGGTCCGCCGGTGGGTCCGGGATTGTATTGATCCATGCGTTTCTGTGAGGTAGCAGAACAGGTGGGTTTATCCTTACCCATTGCGGCAGAATCCCTGAACAGAGAGGGCTTAAGGTGAAAGGGGCATGGGGGCTTTTACAAAAAAAAATCATTTGTCTGACAAACAAATGCTTTTTTTTTTGTTTGTAAAAGCCCCCATGCCGCGGTTTCACTTTAATAGCGGCCACACACCTTTTGTTAGACACTGCTTTTTTAAAGAATGGGGCGCGGCCTTTATGCACGTGAAAGTGCGGCATGGGGGCTTTGACAACAAAAAAAATATTTGTAATGCAGTAGATCTCGCATTTGCAAGAGTTAAAGCTGTTGGCATTTACAATGCCAATAGCTCAAACTCTTGCAAATGCTTGTTTTCTTTTGTCCGCTGTACTTATATGTACATCTGGTGCAAGTTTTCTCTCAAATCGGCCTATCATACTATGTACTGCTGTTGTTCTTCTGTGGAACATTTTATTAGAAATGTAAATTCTGCCTTATAAATAAGGGATTGTAATGAAATCCTTTTAGAGGCCTACAGTGTCTCAATATGTCCTCAAGTGGCTAGAAAATCTACGGCAAACCATAAGTGAGTCAGTACTAGGGAAGAGTTGTTTGAGGCAGAAGCCCAGTCCCATACCCTTGTGAGTAATTTGTTCTGCACAAGAATAAGCTTGCTTCTTTGGTTAACGTTTAGCTGGAGAACTCTGGCTCTTACCTCATTGTCTGATGATTGTTTTTCTTCAGTGCTTTCTGCTTGCCACAGATTGTGCGTTCTCGCTGCCTTTTTTTTTTTAGCACTCATCCATTTATCAATTTTCTTAATGCCTTTTTTCTTACTCTTCAAGTTGTTTATATGCTCCTTATCCTTTTGTTCATGATGCATCATTTCTGATATGTATGTTTTATGTAATACTTAAACATCACCCGGGGCAAGAGCCTTGCAATGATGTTTCAAAAAGACTGGGCAGTGGATATGGAAATTAACCACAACACAGTATCCTTAGAAACTTCCTTCCTTATCCTTGAAGAAAATGCTCCCACTGAAGTGCACTTTGAAGAATAGCAATTTGTTTTATGTAAATGCTTCACTGTGAGAACTGGATCCATTGCGGTTGACTCCCTGGATGTTGCTGCTCGAGCAGGAAGCAAAAGGGCCACGGTTGCCTTTGCCTCTCTCACTTTTGTTCGCAGTAGGTAGAGGAGGCAGCAGCGCTGCCAAGTGCCTCCCGTTCCAGTCTTCCATCGGCCAAAAAATGATCGGATTTGACGTGCTTGCCTCCTTCCACTTTTTTGGGCCAGGGCCAAGGCGTCGGCAGTGTCCCACTATACCTCCTCTATCTACCACCCCTTTCACCCACACTGTCCCTTGAACCAGTATCCCTACTCTCAGTCCTTCATGATGGAGATGTGCAGGCACAAACACGTTTGCAACCTGGTGCACTGATTGCTTCACCCTGGGACCTCTGCTGCACACCTTGCTGTACGGTCTCATCAATTGTCTTGTGATCTTCCCAGTGTCTGAGACAGCTGCTCGTATCCTTATCTCAGGGAAGTGAGCAACATCACAGATTACGCAGATCATTGTTTCCATCTCTCATGATTTCCAGTCGGTCGCCGGGAAATGTAACCAGTGCATGGCCAGTATTATCAGATGGATGCAAAACAACTCCCTTAAGATCAATGCAGAAAAAACTGAGGTCCTAGATTTTGGGCCTCAGACTTCAATTTGGTCAAATGCCTGGTGGCCGGGAGCTTGTGGTCCCCTTCCTGTTCCCGCCAAGACAGTCAAAAACTTGGGGGTTATTTTTGACGCGGGCCTCACTTTTGAGGCTCAGGTCAGTCGCACTGTCAGTACCTGCTCCTACATTCTGAAGACTCTCAGAAAGGAGCTAACGTACATTCCATCAGCACCCCACCGGGCCACAGTCATTACACTGGTTACCTCCCGGCTTGACTACTGTAATGCCTTGTATTTGAATACTAGTACGGCCTCCCTGAACAGGCTTCAGGTCATACAAAACGCGGCTGCTAGGCTGATCCTTAATATCCCGAAAAGGCATTCAGCAAGGGAGGGGCTTCGCACTCTGCACTGGCTCCCTATTAGGAAGCAAATCTTTTTCAAAACCTTGTGTACGGTTCACAAGTCCCTGCATAATATAGGCTCGCAACAGCTGAAAACCATGTTTAAATGGTACACGCCTGGGAGGACTTTGAGATCTTCATCCCAGAGAAAACTGAACATCCCTAGAGTTCGCAAAGCCAGATGGGGCGGCCACTCCTTCTCGGTGGCAGCGGCCAAACTTTGGAATACTCTTCCCTCCTCGATCTCCCAGGTGGAACCCCTTCCGGTGTTCAAAAAAACTACTGAAGACCTGGCTTTTCTCAGTTTAGTCAGCAGCCTCTCATTTTCCTCTCCTCTTCCCGTCCGCTCAGCGCCTTGGCACCCTCTGGTTTTAGTGCACTTTATAAATCCCTATCCTATCCTAAGCAATGTTTGCGTCATCCTCCTCCCGAAATATTTACCTTTGATGCTCCTCTTCCTACATCTTAAATTAACAATTTATTTGGCCCATAGGCCTTGCAGGTCTTGTGCCCCATAAAACCCAATAAGGACTCTTTGTGAAACTCTTTTCACTATTATCCACTCCCACCATTAAATACTGCTATCACTCTTCTTTCTACCAGTTAATTTCAAATTGAATTTGAAAATTCTTTGCCTTGCAGATTTTGCCTATTTGTGTAGCACACTTCCACAAACGTAGCCCATGATGCACCGATCCCCACTAATTCGCTCCTGACGTATGCCTCTTTTTCTCCCCTAGCACTCCTCTGTTGTGACCGTTCCTATTCCTGTCGCTTCCTTCTAACCTCTGCTTCATAATACATGAGAACCCTAATTTCAGGATTTCCTCACCTTTGTAGGTCTGATGTGCCAGGTAGCCCTCTATGCGCCCTGGACCCAGCAGAATCTGACTCCGAATCTGATTCCTGGAATGCACTGTAAAATATTTTCTGCAGATTCAAGTTTCTTTTCTGCCCTAGCTAATACGCCCCACTCCTGCCACTTTGTTTTTGAGTTTTCCATAGATCACTGTAGTACCAGATGCTGCCAATGCACCTTTGGCTTTGTAGCTGTATCTGGCCAAGGGAGTCCTCAGTGACTTGGAATATCCTTCAACATATGGCGAAGGGTATTTCATCCCATATATTTGTATGGCAGTATGGTACAGCGTGCCACTACCATGACCAGTTCAGGGCATTTTTTATGTTTTTAGTAACTGAACAAGAAAAGGAGACCGACTAAAAGAAGGAACGAAAGGAGGCAATGATACAGGAGGAGTGCAGGACAAAAGACATACATTTAGGAGACTGGTAAAATAAAGTGGCTTATGATGAAGGAGTTTTATTAAAATGTTGATTTAATTCATAGTGACCTTTATAATAAATGTCTTACTCTATGGAAGGAGAGACATTCTTTGAACTTTATTCATAAATGCCCACATGTACAGCATTTGGGCCTTCTCCTGTCATTGGGCTCCTCCATTATTCAATGGTATGTACTCCCCCCTAAGAACTTAATAAAACTAAATATTTATCTCAAAAATGTAAAATGCTTGATGGTCCGTTAGATAGCTTGAAAATCAATGTAGTTGGAACATTATATTTATGAATTTCCTAGTAGAGTCAGTCAGCAATATTGCCCATGTGAAAAGAAACTCTCTTTTAATATGTCACTGGTGTTACTAGAGGAAACATTCTTCTATCCTCTCTGGCCTAAAAGTGACCAAGCAAATGTAGGTACTCCTTGGACACATGGCCTACAGTATTCATCTGTTCTACTGAAGGCATGTTATAGGAGCACTCACATGTTTTCATTGGGTTATGTACGGTTGAATCCGTTCGTCAATGTAGTTGTCAAAATCCACTGGCTTGGAAGAATACCATTGCAAGTTTGCAATATGAAGGGATGAAATACGGTATGCACTGCAAATAGAGGAACCAGCTTTCATAGATAAGCTCCAAGCAAAATAATGCACAATGGCAAAGAGGGAGGCCACTACGTGAGGGTCCCTCCAAATAGTACTTAATTTGTAAAAACAAATAAATAAGTGCCAAGAAAGGAAGGCTTTCTTAGGAGCTCACCACTGGTGCTGTCATGCCAGGTTTGCCCAATCCCATGAGTATCAATTCTCGATTCCACCACATGCCTCTTTCTTCCACAGTTCTACATTTTTTGTCTCGTTACTTCACTTTAAACAGTTCTTTTACGTCCCTGCTTTCTCCCTTTGTCACTGTTTTCCCAAAAATGCAACAACCGGCTCAAGTTACGCACGAATACAAAGATTTTTTGACCTCCTAAAATATGGAATATTCGTAGCACCCTATTTCGGTTGGTTATTACTGTATTGATGTAGTTGATAAAGTCTACACCACAGCCTGTCTACCAGATCATTGCTTCACAGCAGTGTTCCAAGTTTTCAGTTAGCTAGTGACAGATTGCGAGAATTGCATCATATTTGGGATGTGGAAGCTCCAGACAGAAAGGGTAAGCATTCAGACTTTACATATTGCCTACAGAAAACTTTTAGCTGTCTGTAGTCAAATACCTATTATGGAAATCCCCATTATTTACATTGGGCTTTGGGTCATCCCACTGCTTACCATTGGCTGGCTTTGTCGTCAGTCTTATTTGCTTGCTTGTTATTCAGTAGTTTTCCTTCCTGTTCTTGTGTTTGTCCCTTCCCTGAAACATGACTTCTTTAACATCATTTTGATTGGAGGGAAGGCTCACTTTCAGGGGCTACTTTTTTTAGGTCTCGCCTAGCGCAGCGCGCATGCGCTGCTCTTGGAGAGGGCCTCTTGTAATCACTGCAGACATTCACAAAGCTTTCTGAAAGCTCGTGCGTCTGCTTGTCAAATTCTATTGGCCTTTGCGTGTGGCTTTCAAAAATTGAAAGCCCGCAATTGGCCAAAGGTGGGTGCATGTCCCGCCTTCTCTCTAAACGTTAACTCCCCTGGCCTAGGGAGCTCGGGAGCGAGCAGCAGCGCGGCCGGGTGCCAGCTGCATTCCTGACATTCCTTGTCTAATTAGCGCGGTCGCTTTAACTTTCGCGGGCGCGTTTTTTTTTTTTTTTGCTGTTCTTCAGGTATTTTCGGTTTCGACGTTTTGAGCCTGAACGTGTGACATGTGACGACGCGATATCTAGTCATGAAGTGCGAGGCGTTCAGAATCCCGCGCGCGCGCAGGAGAGGTGTCGCAGTTCTTGTTCTTTATTATTCTAAAAACAGCCCATAAACATTTCGGAGCCAGGCTTGGCTAGGTTCGAGATAGTTTCCCTAGTTCGCTTTCCGGAGAATTGCTTCAAAAGTGACGCGCCTCTGGCAGCTGTAAGACATGTCAGACTAGCTTCATGTCAACCATACCAGTGCATGGCATTGGTGGACGAGAGACCCACCACACAAAACCCGGGTAATCGCGGCGATGTCTCGGCACCTCTGAAGATGCTCCCTCCTTGTGGGCGCTTGGTGCCTGATCCATCCCGCTGTCAGAGCTCTGTACACCGAGCAGCACGGGCGCCCTCCGGGTCCGCGGCGGATGGAGGCCGCTGGCACACCCAGCCGCAGCCAAACCGCAGATCGCGTTTCCACTCGGGTCATAAAATCAAAACAAGAAATGCCTCCTCCGGATCCGTCCCGCCGCGAGGAACCACGATTGTTCCCGAGAAGTTACAAGCGAAATTAATTCAGACAGGGAAGGCCAGGCCAGAAAGACAGACAGGGCCCTGCGGGGTTCGCGGGTGACTGAGGCCTGCGAACTCGGATCCCTCGCGAAGGACAGCGTGGGTGGTACTTTTAAGTCGTGTGTTTTCACCTCCGTGCTCTCCCGAGGCGCGGGCTCCGCGGCCCTCTTCACATCGCGTCAGTAAACCCAGCCTCTCTTGTCTAAGCACTTGAGCTGAAGTGGTATGTGAGGCAGAAATCCGACCTCAGGCGAGTATCTGAACGCGGGATCAAGTCTTGCATCTGTTAATTAGTGCTGACGTGAGATTCGCTAATTAGAGAGCACAGTTTGCGCCCAAGTCGGAGTTGGGGACTTCAAAACAGGCAGCACGTTATTCCCCATTCCAGTGCTCCTGCGATCTGTGGCCATTCCTACCTGTCAAATGCAATTTGCGGCTGACACATTCCATTTTTGGCTCAAACACTGTTCAGCGTGTGAGGAATCTAAATCCAGGGTCACAGTAACCTGTCAGTATATGACACTGTGGAATCTGAACCAAGCAATGGGGCGCACAATACCTGCAGTGGTAGTGTGAGGAATCTAAATCCAAGGTTAGAGGGGCAAAATACCTGATGTGGCTCTGTGAATCTGAATCCAGTGACTGATAGAGGTGCACAATACCTGCAGTGGTAGTGTGAGGAATCCCAATCCAGGGTTAGAGGGGTCACAATACCTGATGTGACTCTGTGAATCTGAATTCAGTGACTGATAGAGATGCACAATACTTGCAGTAGTAGTGTAAGAACTCTAAATCCAAGGTTAGACGTGCACAATACTTGCACTGGTAGTGTGAGGAATCTAAATCCAGGATTAGACGTGCTCAATACCTGACAGAAAGTGACACTATAAACTGAGTGCAGTGAGAGAGGTGCACAGTGCCTGGAGTGTGAGGAATCTTAATGCAGAGGTGCACAATACCTGGCAGTCTTGGGCAGCCTGGTGCTGGGATAGTGTTGCACAACGCCTGGCTCAGCCTGAAAAGTAAAGATGCATAATACCTGGCAGGAGGCAAGATCAAAAGGCACCAACGCCAGCGGTAAAGTTCCATCACATCTGGCAGCTTTCTGTACCACTGGATGACTGAACCAAAGCTCCGCCTATAGACTAGATCTGATGGTAGCGGGGACCACAGCACGAGTCGGGGATACGCGAGGGTAGACTGTGTCTAACCACTCTTTTAACGGGGTGGACGCCGTCCACCACGCTGCTCTACAACATAGCTTAAAGACATTGGCAAAGCCAATAGCTCTAGCTAAACACTTATATGGTTCCAAAAGCGAGACCTATTGGCTATGCCAATGCTTGTCTTTTTCTTACAGCACTCCATGGGACCTCATGTAGTTTCTTGTTCTCTCCCTTGTGTGCAGCTTCCACCCTCAGATACCTGTCCCCGTGAGCGTCCAGTCTTGCTCCCTCCTGCTCATCTATTGCTTACCCAACCGATCTCTGCATCACTTTTTTGCCTTTTATTATGTTTTTTAATTTCGCCTTCCCAGCAGCAATCTCCTCTGTCGCTCCCCCTCCATCCTTCTACCCAGATTCTGTGCCACAGTGGTGAATTATCTCCCACTAGCACCTTCCTTGCTCCACTGCCTCTCCCATCGCAAACTTTTATTCTATTTTTAAAGAAAAAAGATGGTTACATTTTTTGGAGGGGCCTGCAGCTTCAATTTGCTGCCCGACTGCTTCTTTTAAAAAGTGTGCTTTTGTGCAGGTTTATAATATTTGTATTTACTGCTCCATGATTAGCGCCTGCTATCTTGTATCGGGTTTAGTTAAAAACAAACAAAATGGCAGCCAAATCAAGCCATATGCACACTTGTGTGTGGTGACGCATACGCATCCATACCTCATCACAGTGGGCAGCTGTAGTGACATGATGCATACTTGTGCATGCGTGATGAGGCATGTACATGTCATTGGGCTTCTTTTCCTTTTGTAAAGCATTTTTGAGCGACGCTTCATAGCAAAAAGCTCTGGCAAAGCCAATAGGTCTGTATTGGCATTGAGCATGCAAGACTCATTGTCTTTGCCATTGAGGCTGTTCTTTTCCTAGTCTTCTATTGCCAGGGAAAAAAACACTTATGCAGTGGTCAAAAAATATGTCAATACGTTCTAATCTATTGGTTGTTGTGAAGTGTCTGTGATGTTTTGTGCGTAAGACTTTTGACTATGTTTTAATGTAAATTTTATATTTTTGATAAGTAAAAATTATTTAAGAAACTTGAAGAGTGATGGAAAACACAGGAACATAAATGTCAAGCTGTTTTTTTTAGGGCAGATATTTTGTGTGGGCAGATTGTTTCGTGCCATATCACAGAACATTTGTCTTCAGCTACAAGCCATCCTCCCTCGAGAATTTGACATACCGAGATAAGAAGAAAAACAACAGATGTTGAAAAAAGGAAGGCGGATGCGCTACTGAGTCTGGTTTCTACAAAACAGCATCATTATTTCCTGTGTTCTGTACGTTGTTGTTGAGTGAGTGTTATGTTTAATGGTTTGAAAATGTCTGTGAAATTGTAAAGGACAGGTCTAGGTACAAACGACTGCACAAAGGTGGGGTGATCGAGGAGTAAGGATAAGAGATATGGTGTAGACAGGAAAAGGCTGGTCGATCATCTGGGTTATATATAAATCAATGAGGTTTTTCATCCTGAACAGCTGGTGTGTGGGAGCTTGCCCTATCTAGGTGCAGAGAAAGTTCTAGCGTAGTAAGAGAAGCTTTTGTATCTTGTGTAGGAAATTGGAGTGTTATGTGGGAGTTAGACCTCACCATGTAATACTATCACAATACCCAAAAGATGGTCCTTGGATTCACATTAGTAAACCCTCAGCTTAGTCCTGGTAGTGTGGCAAAGCACAGTCAAGCTTTACTAGAGGAACTTGTGTTAAGCATTTCAGACTTCCAACATGGAAGATAATTGACACGACTCGAGAGAAGTCTGACACCAATTTATAAAAAATGATTGTATTTTTATCTTAATTTAGACTCCAAAACGAATTGAATAGCATACATATAACTGGAGCTATTGATTTTTGAAGAAATATAAAATCAGTGCAGAATAATACAGTGAAACTTTATCATTGCGGGCAATGGGAAAAACCACTAGTGATAAGCGGTCACCTGCAGGTTGAGTTGCGTGGTACCGATTGCAGGGTAAAGGTGATGCGGGTCCCAGGACCAAGCCACGATAGTCAGTTCAATTTTACGTGGCCTGTGGAGCCTGGGCGCAGAGTTGTCCTGGCTGTCGCTTGTGCTGAACGTGAGCCACGGTAGAGCTGCTTTTATCGCTGAAACTGTGCTGCAGGGGGAAAAAGATGTAACAACACAACAACGGAGTGGTTGCTGACATAGGTTGAAGGTTGGATGGTGTTCTCTCTAGATGCAGCGTCAAGTAAAGAGGTTGGTTGCTGGACTGGCGACCAACAAACCTTGGCAGCAGTAAGTAGAGCGGAAAGTAACTTAGACGTCCGGTGGTCCTGGGGAATGCGGTAGCTGCCTGTAACTTTGTGGAAGGCAGTACTACAGTTCCCACAGTTCACTAGACCATCTAGATTTGGGCCACCCCTCGGAGGGCCCAATGGCCAGCGATTCTTTGGATCTGGAGTGTTTTACCTGCAGTTGGCCGGGGACTTGTGCCACTAGTCCAGGGGAGTCAGAGGGTGCTTCAGGCTTCCACAGTGTTCCCTCTGTCTGGGGTAACCGAGAGATAGCCTAGGACGAGTCTCGATCAGGCAGTTCCAGGAGCGTTGCCACAGGTACAGTGTAGCCCTCTTTTGCTTTGTGCAAATCCTGTTGTCACAGACACGGTCTCTTCTTCTGCCCTCTTTGATGCAGTTTGTTCAGAACTGGGCTTCTGGTGTCAGGGGTGCCCCTTAAATCCTAGATTTTTGGGGCATGGGAGCAAGTAGCCAATGGGCTGCATACAGCTCTTTATTTATGTTGCTTTCCCCCTGTCATCTCTATTGATGTTTTAGTTACTTACATCCACAACTGTACTGTGCAATCAATCAGTAGATTTGTAGAGCGCTTCTTGTCACCCATGAGGGTTTCCAGGTGCTGGCAGGGTCCAGTTGATTAGCCGAATAGCCAGGTCTTCAGGGACTTTTAGAACTCTGAAAGAGATTGGGAGGTCCTTAGATGAAAGGTAGCTCATTCCATGTCTTTGCTGCTAGGTAGGAGAAGGAGCCACGTCCGCATCTACTATGTGCCACTCTGTGCTACTCCATTTCAGGTAGTGGTCGATGACTCATGGTGGGAAAAATGCAGAGCAATCTAGAAGGATGAGGAGACATGGGTTACCATTATCAGGGATTTGAAGTGCAGCATCAGCTGATTGGTAGATGACTGTCTGGTGCTGCATCCAGGCTTGTGGTCTTGGAGGAGGAAGTTGTTCTTGATTTGTTTCTATGTAATTGAGTGGTAGCTAGTGTTTCAGTGACTTTATTGAGGAATATTGGGTGCAGGAGTGATCATTAGTTTTCTTTATGAATAGATTGAGGTTTTCACTAGAGGTGTTCGCTAGTACAAAAACTTGGAAAATGCTGCTTTCACTTCAAGTGGTTTTAAGCTGAATCAAGGCTTTACGGGTCCTCCATGAAGAGGGGTTAGAAGTGGGTATACATCAGTCTGTTCTGAGGTCATACTCTTGGAGAGATGGCTGGGACCTGTCAGTGATTTGTGTAATTGCAATCTTCTTTTTCAAGAAGTTGTTGATGGTATTGCATTTTTCCTTTGAATGCTAAATGGTTGGCTTGTGGGGAGGAGAATTTACACTGTGCCCCATTGCTTTGAAGAGTCAGAAGTGGAGAAAATCGAAGCTGGTGGCTTTTGTGGTTAGTTCATTTGAGGAGCAGTGGTGCAGGGCAGGTATGGTTGGTACTTGGCTGTTCACCTGAAACCAGCTGATGTATTTCTGTTGGTTGATAAAGTTGCAGGCTGTTTGATCTTGGAAGTTTTAGTATGCAAAAAGCTTTCTTCAATGTATTGGTTGTTGTGTGACTTGAGAGGTTAAAGTTGCAGAACAAGAGGTTTACAGTAGCCAGTTCAGTCTGTGGTAATGAAGTTGAAAGTCTCAAAGGGGAGGAGATAGGGGGAGTCGGAACTGAGCCCTTACTGGTATTAGTCTGGGCTATGAAGAGATGGCAGTGGTGTGTGGGGAGCTGAGCTCAGCGTCAGGCCATGTTGATTTGTATCTGACAACAATAACTGTTCTTTTGGATTGGTGCTGTAGTTCGGGGTGGGTCCGGATGCCTAGGGCAAAAGCCAGGTTTCAGTCACAAAGATAGCATCATTGTACCGATTGATGGTGTTGTCTGCCTGCTCCATGTAGGCTTGTGGTGTGTTATAATGTGTGATTGTTGTGTGTTAGAGGAGACCAAAACAGATAGGAATAGTTCTGGCCTCGACAAGTTTTGCAAACTTATGCAATGTTCAAAACATTTGACAAACATAAAGGTAAAAGGAGTGACCATCAGCCCAGGCAAATCGGCACTGGCACTGAAGTTTAGGTGTCATTCACAGTAGGTTGATCCATCGACACATGCTGTCTGAGGTGGTGGGTGGAAGCAAAATATGAACAGACCAATCGATAAGAGTGGCGGGCAGAAACCCCCCTTTATGTATGTATTTATTTTTATTAGGATTATTTTTGTATTTTTATCTTTCTTCTTCTTAGAAAAGATAAAGCTGGCAACTAAATATGTATTGTGGCTTGACCTATAAAAGGTTAGCAACTAAGATTACATACCTTAAGAGTCTTGACATGTCCAGTCTCACAGTAAGAATCACCTGCGGTCCTCTCATGTTCCGTAGATTATTTTCTGTCAGCACCAAGAGGCGATTGAAATGGCAAATAATCCATGTTAAAATGCGTATATAAGGCTGTAGAACGATGATACGTCCTTATATAGCCACATGGTATGATCCCCATGATTCCATAATCTGTCGAAATTGAAACGTTAGAACCAAGGATAACAGAAGCATCAAGCCTGTATAAAAGCCGGGACTTTACTTTTTCTGGCCTTTGTTGGCATGATATCAGGAGACTGACTTGTATGTTATTTTGGCCGAACATATTGGTTCCTTCTGTTAAACATTGAAGAGAGAGACCAAAAACAAACAAAAAATGCAAGATGTGGACGCACAGCTTTAACGAATAATCACATGCAAAAATGCAATGAGGAACTGGGGCATCTATTTTGGTGATCTTGGTCAAGCTTAGTAGTTTTTGTCATGCTTAGGTTCTTCTGTGTTTCAGTCTCTTGATCTTTGAGAGTGCCAGGCATGCACAGTTGTATTTATTTTTTGTAAGCATCAGTACTAATCACATATCTTTGATTAGTCATGGGGTTCCACTTTGCATTTTACTTGATAAAAGAGAAGGGTTCTTATTCCAGTGGTATCCGGTATTATTTTATCCAGTATTATTCTAACTCGCATCTTTAAGGAACAGTATTTCAGGTAGGTTGATTTTTCACCTCTTCCACTTGCTGTACCTCCTCCCTCGGTACTCTCCCACAATGTATGCCCACTGGAGCTAGCACCTTATACAGCTCTTTGTTGGTAGCAGCTTGGTTCACACGTTATAAATATCAAAACCTACATACATAAATACACAGTGACTGCATGTAACTGTTTGCCATCTATATGGTAGTTAGAGACTATGGCTGTAAGCATGAAGTATAGTATGGAAGATGGGGCATTCCTAAGGAAGAGGTACTTATGCTGCTGCTGTTTTTTGAACGTGTATAGAGATGTAGTTTGTGACTAAAGATGGGGAGAGTTGAGGCAGTCAAGGAATTTGAGAGAAAAGAATTGGAGGATTGAAGGTGGGGACCCAATGAAATGAACTTTTATATGGGAAGGATAAGTGGAGAGAGGTTCTAATGCGGTATTGGGAGATGTGGAAAAGGGCATGGGGAGCACTGGAAGCAAGCATGGGGAGAGCTTGTTGGTACAGAAAGCAATGGAACTATAGATGGCAAAAGTGGGATGGGGCTAGGGATTTGGGTATAAATAGGTGTAGGTATGAGCATTCATGGCCATCTATAAAAGGGTGAGCTGGAAATGAAGATTGGTAGAGCAGGAGTAGCAGGTGCAAAACGAATAAAAATAAAATTGAGAGGAGCCGTGTGAGATAGTGAGCACATAGAAATAAAGTTTGGGAAAATGAGGGAAGGGAACATGTCCGTGTAAGTGAAGATGGGCAGAGTCGAAGAACAACACAAGGATGGTGTTGGCAATTGATACACTGTGTTGGTTGCAAGAAATAAGGACCTAGGTTCTGATGCCAACATGGGCATGAACATGATTCACTGATGACAGCTTTTTCGATTGGACCATGGGAATAGGACAGACACAAATAAAGGACAAAACAAGCTCATATGAAGGTTTTCGACACACATAAGCCCTGAAGTCTCTGCGAAGAGACGAAATGCATTGGCTACATTGAAATAAAATGTATGAAAAAGAAGAATATCAATAAAGGAATATATTTTTGTAGAAATAAACTGGAATGGAGTCTGTGCATTATGTAATCTGGATTATATGAAATGTACAATCATTTTTGCAAGAGTGAACAGTGAGTGCAGGTCATTTGTGTTAAAACGCCAGGATGAAAGTAAAGATGGGACGGGAATATGAAACACTGAAGAGCTAGATCTAAAGATGTCAAGAGTGGGCTGGAGGTAACGATTGGTAGAGCTGAATGTATATTTTTTGCTATTTTTGCTACAGAACTTTAGAATTTCATGTGTATAACTGCAAAAAAGTCTCATGAGATGGCAAATGTAAATAAACCCTTGAATTGCGGACTTTTTGCTACTACTGAAATCAAAACCCATCTGTGATTCTGTTACTCTGTTATTACCTCTTTAGACATGGCTTAATTCGAAGCGATTCTCTAGATCTTGTTGAGGTATGAAACAGGAAGACAAGTGTGTCCATGGTGTGCAAATGTCTCATGATTCATCCCTCTGACATCACCAACCTCACTTGTATCTGCAAAGCTTCACTTGTTAGTTTCTCAATAATATAATGGGTTTTTCGGGATGATACGCATGCAAGAAACATTTTCAGTTGCTTCAGTTGAATCATTTGGAAGCTTTCACAATGTTCCCTCCTCTTGGACGTGGCAGTTTGTTTATTGTCATGGTTTGTTTCTTTAAATAACACCCACTTGACAGGAGGAGATCTTGCTGGTAATAGTTCCAGAATTGAGACGCTGTGTGCGGCATATCTGTCTCTTTTCACTGTCCACTTTCTACGTTTTGGCATTTTTGTATGGATTTTTGTATTAGTACTTCTGCACTGAAATGTGCTTCTAACAGTACTCCAGAGGGTCAGGCTGGTCGAGGTATTCCCTTCCACCTACAACAAGTCAACATATACCTATATTAGAGCCGTAGTGATTTGATTCTTCTAAAGTATTGGTATGTTGGAATAGGTGGCCCTCTGGACCTTCCAGTCCTTGAGGCCCTACACTAGAGACCTGGTTTGTCTGAATTTTTGTGAGTCATACCAATCACTGACCCTCCAACATTATGCACAGTGCACACTCGTAGCTCTCCTTTCTCGTTTTCACACCCATCCCTCCTCATCACGTTGGAGGCCTCCCGAACCCCGTTAACTGTTTCTGTTGCTTGATGGGATTTTTTAGTGGATGTGGTTGGGACCTAGTTGATTAGATAGTACCAAATTATGGGTGGGGAGCTGGTGGCTTACATTCTGTGGAATGCTACAGTGACATGTTAAAAGAGGTGACATCGGTCTTGGACATTGTAGAAGTGACATTGACGCTGCTGTACTGGGATTTATTGTGACTGTACTGTAGAGCAGCCTGTCTAAACACCCTTTGCTGCCAAGCAAAATTCATGTTTCTAGCAAGCCCTTTTATCTTATCCAGTCACAGGGCATCTTGCTGAAGATAAGTCATAGTGACTGGTGCAAATCATTAAATTGCCATAGATAACTGGAGCATTGTTATCTCCTCCTATATACTACGATTCGAGTTTGAAAGACCACTTGGGAGTTGAAGTCCCCGTATTGACTCTTATCCCGCTGACTACATGCACAATGCTCATACGAAGCCTACCACAATCTAACTAGGGGAATGAAATGGAGCTTAGAATGAAAAAGAACTCCTAAGTTCCTTATTTTCAGAGATTTCAAATATTGTAATTCTAGGGGCTGTGACCACTCTTGCCAACACCAGTATCTCACTCCTTCTTCCCAAAGAAACATTTGCAGTGATGCAAGTTTGATTCCCCTATGTAAAGTAGATGCTCCCACCAGAGAATCCAGATTTTTTCCCCAAGTCCTACTAAAGAGATATTCCTGCAAAATGTAACAAATTGGAGAAATTCTCAGAGACTAAATAACAAAAACATCAGTCTTACTTTTTATCTACTTCCTTCCTGCATATCATCTAGAAAAAGCCGGAAGCTGTAGCGCATGGCCAAAAGGCATTGGCAAACCCTAAAGGCGTGCCCTATTGGCTTTACAGATGCTTGGCTACTTCCTCACCAGTCAATGGATAAAACCGTTGCCAGGAACTTGTGTTCTACGAGACACCCTCTGCACCTCATGATGGACAGATTCTGTGTGTGTTGCAAGAGGCCCATTTGTGTCCTTTTCGAAGCTTTGTAAGTAAAGGTTTATCTCCACGGTGTGAAAGACAATCCTGGCATTGTATACAAAGGTGTCACCACTTTCAGATATTAAGTGCAAAATTTGTTGGTGTACTGTGATCACTTTTTCGTGGAAACATCAGTTACAGCTCAAAAGCTAGGTGTATTCTGCCATACGGGGTCTGACCCCTCAGTAGAAGCAGTTTGACCAGAGGGTGTTCTTTTCTGGCTGTTTCAGAGTGTGAGCCAATCATGATTTTGGGTATTTCATATAACCTTTGTTTCTCATTTTCTTGTCTGCAGATTTTGCTGCTTTAGAAGATGCACTATTACCGATATTCCACTGCGGAAGTGAGCTGCTGTTACAAATATCTGCTGTTCAGTTATAACATCATATTTTGGGTGAGTGAGTCAACTTCTTCTCTCCTTGTGATACTGTGGGCAATCTTAGGCTGGTCTAATAGCGATGGGTGAAGTGAGCTCCTTTTTTAATATCCTCTGCAGGCTTTTCATTAACATCATCTGTATTAGGATTCTGGTGATGTACTGCTGTCACAAACCATAAAACGTTCCTTCAGCATACTGACTTTACTAATCACATCAGATGACCCTTTAAAGGGGATAGTGGACTCACAATACAGACCTCTTTTAGTAAGAATTGGAAAAGTTTTTAATTTGGATGCGGGCACAGATGGTTTTGTGTTCCAAATGGACTTCTTTTTTTTTTAACGCATTCCTCCTCTTGTCTCGCACCAGATGGGTAGAAACGTATTCTCAGCCACCTTGCACTTGAGTATGGCTCTAGTGGTAAGGGTTATTATAATGCCTGGAAAAGAAAAACAACTATCAGATTTGAGGGCAAGATGTGTCCTCAATAACCTAATTTAAGAAAGCTGGGTATTTTTACAATTAAGTAATATTTCTTTATATGTCGAATTTGTTGAAGGCTGCCTTTTAGAAGACGTGGCAATCTCACACTTGCATGTCATTTATACGTTTCATCTTAATCTGGCACATTTGTTAGCATGCTAGGTAACACTAAAGAGAAATAGACTTCTCTCTGGTTGAAGAGCCTGCAATTTACCTTCCATCCAATTCTTTTCTTGTTATGAAAACGCAAACACTCTGTGTAAGGCACAATGATGGAAGCCCTCTTCACAGTGCGTTAAACAGCCCTTATATTGTTGCTACCAGCACTTAGAGTGTCCAGCTGCTAGCACTGACAATTAAGTCTTCCTCGTCACAGACTCACAAGTGCCTTTGACCACATGCCTTCTTCCCCAGAATCGTGGCAACTCCTTTGTACCGCAGTGCCCCTCGTTATACTTTGGGTCTGATCTTATTTGCTTCCACTGGCACATTGTCTGTTTTGCTGAAATCCATTTGAAAGAAAAGAGATGTGGCCGTCGTGAGTTTTACCTCATTGAGACTGCTTCGTGCTCATTTTCCAGTTACTAATTAATCCACTGTCATATTATGATTCTCTTGTATGTAGGCTGCCTTTCCTAAAATCTCCAAAATGGGTACAGCTAAAACAAGTTAGCGCTTAGACTGTGTTGGGCTTCCATTTGGCAATATTTTATGGTCAATGGTTTGGCAGCAGATTTTCAGGTTGTGGCTCTTCTGACTTTCGGGATTTATTCATTTAGCAGCAATCTGGCCTAACAAATTCCTTTAACGTGCCAAGTTCTTTGGTAAACTCGGTGAAACCATTGCAAGCCAAAAAGGGTTGTCCCCTTCACCTGCTTAGATTTCTTGTAGGCCTTGCACCCTTGTGGTTAGCTTGGAGGCCCGCCCAGCTGCAGAACTAGACTGGAGTCTCACTGACACTCTGTGGGGTAAGTCAAGGGGAAATGATCAGTTTTGAGACTGTTTCAGACCTGCAGGAAAATCTTGCAAAGTGATTTGGTTCTGACCGGTCCAATGAGATAGTTATACATTTTTATTATACTTCAATCGAGAGTATGAAATGTAATTTTGAGAAAATAGATAAAACAATAGCACAGGTATTTTTTTGTTGGTTTGTTTCAGCTGTCAGCCTTACCATAATTAAAAACTATAATTTATGAACAATTAAAAACAAAAATCTTACTTCTATAAAACATACAGTGCAATAACATGGGCGGCATAGTAACATTGAGACACTATATTCCATACCATTGTCATAGAAACAATTCATCTGGTGACCATTTAGGCACTATATTCCATACCATTCTGGTGAGAACCATTCATCTGATATATTAAAGTGCAAGTGCAGGGAATACATACATAACACAGTACAATTAGCTGGGCGATATAGTAGCATTAGAACTATATTCAGTTCCAGTACAATTATTCAACAAATTCATCAAATATGCAAAAGTGCAAAGAAACTTTAAAAAAATATACAGTTCAGTCGGAAACTTACTTACTAAAAAGCACATACAGTACCATCAGTCAAGTGGCATAATACCATTTGAGCACTAAATTCCTTTCCAGTAAAAACAGTCAGTTAATTCACCAAATGTATCAGGGGGGATTGCAGGAGAACATTGGGAAGGCATGCAGTTTGAGCAGCAGTGACAGCACAATACATTATGAAAGCGTGCTTAAATTCCCATGGGTTTTCTGCATGAGCTGATACCTAGCATAGTGGGCAGCTCTCTCAAATGAGGCCATGCAACCCATAAAAATGACCCCATGGAATTAACAGCAGAAGTGTCATCTGTCCTGATACAGAGCACCAATGCCAATTTGGCACATCGAACCCCATGAATTTTAAAAAGAGGAAGGGTCCATCGCTGCCGTACAGTCTTGTATTTTTTACAGAACAAAAGTAAATTGGTTAAGTTGTCTAACCCTCCAACACTGCAATTGAAATGGTCAGAACCAGCAGTGAGCCTGGGAATTCGGATTCAGTAATCCCTCGTTGGCAAGCTACCCAGCTTGTATTTTACATACAGTGTTCGCTTGAGTTGGGGATATATCACATCCAGATACCCAGTGCAATATAAACCATGGGCGTTGCTAAAATAATTACAAAAGATAGATCCTGGCCTCAGCGCTTGGCGCTTCCTTGTCTGCATGTATTCAAAGTACAGATTTTTTATCCGATCTGCTGTGTTCTGTCTAACTCTACTAGGGTCTGCCCACAAGGTCCTCATCTGCAGCTCGGATAGAGTATTCTGTGAATGAGACGGCCATGTATTTCACCCACGCTCGCCTCTGAAAGTGACTTCAAGGGTTTTCAAGTATATTGCTGCCTTAGGATTTCTTATCAGCCTAACCCAATAAAAGACTGGCCTGAGGCTTCTACTTCTGATAGAGGGGTAAAATTAAGCACCTCATAGGGCGGCAATAAGGAAGTTCCCGGCCCCAGCAGAATTTTTAGGAAGTTATTTTCGGCTACTTGGAGAGATTGTACATTCGCATACCCCCAAAGCTCCGCCCCATAGAGTGCAGCCACCACTGCCCTATATTTGCAGGTAAAAACACTGATGTTTCTAGCACCAACCTTATTTCTGAACTTCAGGACTGCCCCAGCCAATTGTTTCAGAACTATAGTTGCCTTCAGTATGTGACTACCCCACTGCAGATTCTCTGAGAATCGAATACCCAGGTAATCGAACTGCTTAACGGATTCTAAGGACACACCTTCAATTGTGGACTTCCGCTTAAAATTGGGGGACGGCCCTTAATACCATGCTTTTCGTTTTGCTACCATTAATGGTCCATGATTTCTTATCGCAGTTTTCCTCAAAGTACTTAAGCAGTCTATGGGTGGCATTTTCTGTTCGTGTCATCAAAACTGTGACCTCCGCTTATAATAATATTGGCACCCTCCTACTGGCTATGGTGGGAATGTCTAAGGAATCATCTGCCAGGTAGTCGCCATTTAAAAAAAGGCTGAAAAGTAAGGGCGCCAGCACACACCCTTGACGAACACCCTTTTCAACCAGGAAAGGCTCAGTGCACTCCCCACCAGGACCGTACCTAGCTGGTTGTGTTACTAGTGTGAAGAGCCTGTATAGCCATAACCAGGGAGATATCAACTCCTAAACCAAGCAGGGATTTCCACAGCTTCTTTCTGTCAACTAAATTGAAAGCTGCTTTAAGGTCAACAAATATTAGACAGAGTTATGACTTTCTAATGAAAGTAAATTCATATGCGATCATGGTATTATCAAAAATGAAACCAGGCAGAAAGTCCCTAGCAATTTAATGAGTGTCTGCAGACGCTTTCTTTATAATCTCTGGAAGTGTATCCTACCCACATATATACATACAATACCTCTCCTCTGACTCTCTGAGGTGGGCGCAACCCTTCCAGAGACACAAGTTCATGAGCTGGGTGCTATTCAGGACACGATAGTGTTCCTTAAAATTGAATGACCTCCCTCTCTTAACAGCTAAAGCGTGGCATTTTTATTATACAATTTCACTAGAGAAATACTTTTCTGACTTCCAAAACTGAGCTTGAGCCCTGCATGAAGTAGTGAGAATGCTTGTATGAATTTTACACGTTTAAAAGCTGAGCAGTTTAAAATGCCAACATCATTAGCATTTCTTCAAAATATGACACAAGGGCTATTCTAGGGTCATCGGTCTTGCCTCCGTGATTAGAAATCCATGACCGAACGGAACAGGTCTCCCTGAAGCCTCTCATTCGAAAGTTTGCATTTGATTTGTTAATCTGGGGGCTGCATTTCCTTCCTCTTCAAGCACAGGTCAGATAGGTTTGTCGCTCTGGACACACGAAGTGTAATTCTGTTTGTCATCTCGCAGTTCAGAAATTATGATGTGCCAGATTACACAAGGAAGCAAACTACACCAAAAGCCCAGCCTTTTTACCGTAGTATAATAGTTTGCTTTAAGATAGCAGATGTTTGTGTTCTGGAAACTGGATTATGCAAGTGTCTTTGCACATACAATATGCATAGCACTCTTGCAATCGACCATGTCCATATATTTATATGCAGGGCAACCGGAATTCTGCGACAGAGGACCAAATTATGTGGCAGCGGAGGACCAAATTGTGCTGCAAAAAACTCAAATTATGCAGCATAATCTGCCACATTTTTGTGATATTATTACTTCTTTATTTTGTCATTTTTGCACACAGTAGCGCTGTCTGAGAAAAGATTTCACCTTATTAGTACAGGTTTAGCTCCCAATTAAATCAGTAAGCAACTGAAAGATGACCAGTCAACCTTACGCAGGAACAGGTGTTGGCATGTTTTTAGTAACTTTTGATCCGTTTGCTTTAAAAATTATTTTTTTGTTAAAATCTGCAGACTATGCAGACGATGGATTATGTGACAAATGTGGCATATCCATAATTATGCGGAAAAAGACAGGCGCAGAATAGCATACTTCCTGTGGCACTGCTTGCAGGTTTTGTTTCTTCACCCTTAAATGATTTGTCCGGTCTCTAGACCACATGCATTATTTGTATTAGCATGTCTTTAAGCCAACCTATTTATTCTGTAGCCTTCTTTCTAAATGTACATTTGCTTCTAGTTAGGAAGTCCTGTTAATTTTTACTCACATTGTGTCTAATACTAGGTCCCGTCTAATTGACAGGGTTCCAGCTAAACACATGGCTGCCATTGGCACAACACGTGTGCTTTTTTTTTTAAATCAAAGGCAAGTTTCATTCTTGCCCACACAAAGTACATTTTAACCAGGTTATTTATGAGTCATAAAGATGCTCGAAATGGCATTCTTTCTCATGAGCCTTGCAAAATTGCCTACAGTTCAAAATATGGTGATTCATAGGCCAACGTAAGAATCGACAAATTGGTTGGTAGGCCTCTGCTTCAGGTAAGGGCTCCTTTTGAATGCATGCAATACCTAATCATGAGCCATTGTGCTCTCCTGCAGGCTGCGAGTTTCCTCAACAGTTTGGGATACTTTGAATTGAAGCCTAGAAGCGGCATGGGATCTGCGCTTGTTAACTACTACTTGAAACTCAGTACAAAATATGTGCATTGTGTTAGTGAGAAACTGATCTCGATAGCTAAATATCTCCATATGGTTTGAGAAAGGCCGTAACTTTCCTGTTTTTGCAAGTTCTGTTGCTTCATTTTGAGAAAACCTTACATTTAAAAGAAGAAACTATATGTCTGAGATGATGCCATTTCAACCTTTGGAGATGCCACCACTCAATTATTGTACAAAATCTGCATCTTCTTTTGGCCCCTTTTATGCCATGAGTGCACTATACACATCTCTAAAAGTAATGGCATATGTGTTGGAGCTGGCGGTGCTTGAGAGTGTTACAACACCCTCAAGTTCAAATACTTTGAGAGTAGAGATTGTTGGATCGGGATTTAGAAATTATTTAAATAATGCCGGTACCCCCTACAGTGAAATAGTTCCAGAACCACTGACAAAACATCAAGTAAAAAATGTGACTTTGGGACCTTTTTCTCGGGATGTCCTGCTTGCGCCCTGCTAGGTTTCTCCAATACACTGAAATGTGTTTCCTGTTTTGATCCCTCCCAACGTGGACTGTAGATTTACTCACTGTGTCCTGGCAGCCTTCTTGACCCTGCACCAACTTCCTGGAGCCTGCCCTAAGGGTTTGCTTTGATTTCATTGTGAAGAGAATGGAGGTGGGAAGTCCCTTTTAAATGTGTAGAAAAATGTTAGGGAAATGTATTGTTTTTGTGTATGTGACCTCCCCCCCCCTCCCCTCCCCCCCAAAAATATGTGGCATGGATTTAATATGTGTATTCTTATTTCATTTGGTAACAGTATGCAAGTGTATAATATGTTGATATTCTTCCCTCCTTTATTCTGCGATTGGTTAGGCACTACCCACAGCCTTGCCTATCAGTTCTTTAGTACACGTGAGTTACTAAGTCCATGTGCAGCAACGATCTATCCCCATTTCTCCAGTAGTTTATTCACACACTTGCTAGATCATTGACTCAACCCATCTTAGCACTTTGCCTTCTAATTGGCACAACAGAGAAAAAAGATGTCCACTCATTTAAGCCAACCTATGTTCAAGGAGATATTTAGATTTTTTCACAATAGAAAGCAGAAAGTTCTCTTGCTTTGAAATGTGCAGATTCATACATCCCCAAAGCTCCTGCCTTAAAACAAAATACATTGCCTTGCTCTGTTTTTCTCTTGGCTTCAAACACATTTTCCAAAACCAGAGTCAATATTTCCTGCAGGAAACTTGAGCCATACTTTTAAGTCAAAAGTGTGTAATCCATGGACGTAATACAAGAAGAGTGCCACTTTAAACTGAGTCAATTTTGCGATCAACAAAAAGGATCGGTCAGAGTATTGCTTTGAGAGGGGCTTAGGCTCCTCCCACATTTTGGTTACCTTAAGTACAGGATTTGATTGGACTGAAGTTGTGTGCTTTCACTGAAAAGAATGCTTGTATTTCACTTTTTGGCTTGTGACAAAGCTTAGACTCAACACAGCAGGGCTGAGTTGGTTATGGTGGCAAGATAATGATTAGGGCTATAGTCCTGATGTGCTTATTATGAAATGCCACGATAAAAGCAGTAGGCCAGTTATATTTAGCATATGTTAACATCAGCCCATTTAAGAGTGCATTGTTATTACTCTGTATGAACGACAGAAGAGAAGGATTTTGTCACATGGAATTTCACAGGTTATTGTAGTAGGCAGGCTTTTGGTGTTGGTTACATCTGTGACAAACCATGGATATAAAAGATTTGCTCTTTGAGAATCCTTGTTAGGCCCTCTTAGAAGAGAGAGCATTTTGCTGAGCCAGTTGTACTTTTGTATACCTTTGTCATTTTATGATTGTGAGCCCAATGGTTGTCTTGTGCGAAAGCTTACACTCAAACCTGTAGACTATGGTTGGTTAAGCTATCGGCCTCATTGATGCACTGACAAAAGTTATGTCCAATTCCATAGATCTGATCTGCTTATTGTGAAAATTTATGACCAAGGCAGTAGGCCTGCTTATTTATTAGGAAAAGTATTTGTTCAGGCCAGTAGGCCTTAACAGTGGGTTGTTGTCATACTGTGGTACAGGCTATAAACATGTATGTTGTTGATGTATCTCTCAGGTTGCCGTAGTAAGCAAGAGGCTCGGTGTTGGCCACCCATTCTGACAAACCGTGGGGGTTTTCACTGTAATGGTGCTGGTTATGACCTATTGAGAATGATTGTGTATTGCTTTACAAGCCATATTTTTCTAAACATGTGTAAATTAATAACTATGCATGATGGTTGCACTTGAATAGGCAAATCTGCCTAATCTGCGTTGTTTATGGCGTGAAGCTAAAGAGTATAGGGCTTATCAGTTCATTGGGGAAAGGTATGGCAGATTCCATAGGTTTGATCTGTTTAATGTGAAAAGTGATTACAAAAAGCAGTAGGCATAACATACTTTTTGGGAACAGAGACAATAGGCTTTTAAGGATGGATTGTTACTGTACTGTGCTTAAACCCGTATGCGGGTGTTTCGTTACATGGACTCATAGATTACGGTAGTGGGCAAGGGTTTTAGAGCTGGTGATTCACCTGAATAAATTGTTGGGATAGAAGATGCGCACTACAACAATCCTTATTATAATGAGTAATTTTACATAGCTTTGGCAATTTTTATTATGTACTTATTTGTAATTTTATTTCATCATACCTGCCTTGTAAGAAAGCTTATGCCCAATATAACATGGTTATGGTGACAAGCCAATGATAACAGCTATAGTTCTGATTTATACGCTAGGAAAAGTTGTGCCAGATGCCCCAGGTCAGATCTGTTTGTTATGAAAATTTATGACAAAAGCAGTAGGCCTGGCTTATGTATTGTGACGAGCATTTTTTTAAAGACAGTAGGTCTCTAATAGTGTATTGCTTCCACACTACGGTACAGGCTACAGGCAGGTATTGTTACATTTAATCTCACAGATTGCCTTGGTAGGGAAGGGCTATAGTGTTGGCCACCCACTCTGACTAACACTTGAAGTAGAAGATTTTACTGTGATGATTCTCGGTAGCCCTCTTGAGAGGAGTTGTATATTGATTTGCCAACTGTAATTTTGTACATATTTGTAAAATTATAACTATGCATGATGGTTGACAGTTTAAGTGCATTTCAGTAGGCCTGTGTTGGTTATAGCATGAAGCCATTGGTAAATGCTAAAGGCCTTATTGGTTCACTGGGGACTTATGCCGGATGCCATAGGTCTAATCTGCTTATTATGAAAAATTAAAATACATGGAATAGTTCTGATGTATTTACTCTGTAGCACATGTTAAAGCCAATATGCCTTAATGGTGGATTGTTTTAGCACCATATTATAGCCTGCAGTCTAGTATTTTGCTGTAATAAATCTCACAGATTACCTTTGAGGGAAGGATTTTGTTGTGGGTTACCCCCTTTGACAGGACCCAGGAGTAGGATATTTGCACTGCAATCATTTTTGGCTAGAATCTCGGCAGGAGGCCTGACGGGTTTAGCTATCTGCCAGAATCTTATAGTAAAAAAAATCATTCATTAATACCTTCATTCAAATATTAACATATATATCCTTATAAATACACAGAGGGCGATTTGGTCACCCCTATTCTGCCATTGGTATGTCTGTCATTTAAATTCTGCTTTCATGTATGACCACGTAGTACATAGGGTAATGGTTCAGTCAACATCAGTCATTGGCTCTCTTTTCCTGTGAATGACGGCACTTTCTGATCACATGTGCACATCCACATGAACATAAGTGCGCTTCAGTGTCAGCACTGGTTGTCCAGTGGTTTAGTTTTCAGTTTTCTCCTTTTTTTAGTTCCACTTAATTTCTTTGCTTCACCTCCTTTTTTATTTTAACTTTTCTCAAGAGAATATTACAGTTTCCCATGCAGTGCTGACTGGTCGCTTGCTTGCTGTTCATTTAATTTGCAGTGAACTGCATCAAGCTTGGCCACCTCCGCTAAAGAACGCGACCATTAGGGACTGCTGTTGTTCATAGTGCGTAATAGTATATAATTACCTTACCATTCCAATATGGCCTACACATTTGTTCTAAATATGGCAGCCATGCTGGAACTTTAAAATATCAATAGACTATGTACTATACCACCTGGAGCGGGATACAGGCTGCTATGTTTAGTTTAGTTATTGCAAGTATATGCTTGCTATGTTTAGACGGCAGTGGGCTTTCTTATTTCTACTTGTACTCCTTTAATTTATCTTTCATACTTTCATTTTTTGGTGTTTTCTTGTGGTTGTCAGGGATTGAATCCAAAAATGAGCCTGTGTATGGATGAAAGGATGCATGCGACCAAGGATGAGTGACTAAATGGGTTTGTATGATGACTTTTATTGAATACCTAATCCCGTGAATGACCCAAATTCACTTACATTCATAAGCCAGACTTGGTGGGATTGCCAGTGCTTGTTGTTTCAGTTTTGTGCAATGTTGAGCCACTCTACAGTGTTCTGATTCAGTTGGTAATACTTCAACAAGAAAGTGTGCCAATAAAATCGGTTAGTCCTCCTTTCTCATGTCATACGTTTGGAATGTCACTTTAGTCGTGTAACGTGTTTGAAGTAAATGCCAATCTGCTTTGAACTTTTAGCAGTCTAAAGATATTTCAGTTTTCCAGAGACTCGTTTTGCCATTTCTATGCTCGTTTAATTAGAAGCTCATGCTCCTATTTGTAACATTGTATCTGCACAGCAGAGTGATTGAATCCAAGGTGGTTAGGCAACCAGCTTGTTGAGTTTTTCTTTAGTTTTACAGCATTAGTGAAGGTACTGCAATTGCACTGATTAAACAATATAAAAAAGACACCCTAAAACCTCATAGTGAACTGCGTGGATTCAGTTCTTGAAACACAGAGATTTTTAGCTGTCTGATCCATGCATATGGGACAAGTTTATGTATTTCTCCATGTGTAGGCACTTAAATGTATGTTTATTCAAGAATAGAAGTCATTGCCCATGAAACATTTGTACACATTGCTTACCTATTGAGCAATCTCTAAAAACGTCCTCAACTTGCCGGGAACCAGCGCGGTTGTGACCTTGTGACTACAAGTCCGCTGTGACTATTTCACTTACCAAAGATTTTTTTTTACTGTACCAGAACAAGATTTATTCCCTACTTGTGAACATATGCCTGTAGATTTAAACTGCCCCCGCTTTGACTTACCCGTTGAAGGAGTGAAGCCTTGAAAAAGTCGCATTTGACAAAATGAGTTGGCTGTGTTCCTCTTTAAGAAGTCATGAACTTGTACAAACACCTTATTGTATCAACTTTGTCTCCAGAAGAAATCGCCAATTTTTGCAAACATCCTGACTGTCTCTCTCTCCAAGGAGTCTTCAATTTATACAAACATCTTCCCATTGAATCGACTGTGTGCAGGTTAAATATTTCCTCTAAAATATCAAACTCTTTTGTTGCACTGTTAAACACGCCTTGCACAACATGTAATCATATTCGGTTACAGAACTAAGAAATTTGATTTATCTGTGTACTTTTCTAGTGCTATCGTGGTTGAAGCGACCTCTTCAGACTGTAATTAAAGACCATAACATATACCAAGTGTGGTTGAACAATTAACTTCTATGGTGTGCTATGGACCATTTTAGATATTCTGTTGGGTGTGGTGCCCGACCACTCCATGTTGTGTATCCCCTGGGTAGCAAGGATACGGTCACCCAACTACTAAATTTTGTGTATCACCAAACCGTGTGTTGTGTGCATTACACTTTACAATGATCGATGTGCGGTTAATATTATCCACTGCAATCGTATGTTAAGCTACCCTCTAAAAACACCAGGCCCAAAAGACAGTGCATTGCAGATTCTTAAAATAAACGAGTCTATAGGATAGTTCATTTTCTCTCATTTTGTGAATTGGTTTAGGTATACCTAAGAGCAGCATAGAAAACCACTTCAACTGACTATCAGCCCAAGTCAGCCACAATCCGGGTTTGTGGAATGACATAAGAAAACTCCTCTCTTGAAAAATCGGGAACTAGCTCGATTTCTGGACTGATCTTCTCTCTGCTCACAGTCCCAAAGTCCGCTCCAATGGCAGCTTCTGTCCTCCAGGTCAGCACTCTCACAAAATATTCTCTCACTGCTTGCACTCTCACAGACTGGCTCCACTCTCGTTGACCCGCTGACGGCCTCTGTACTTGACTCCCTCTCTCGTGTCCAAGCGCCTCCTACAGCTGTGTCCCTGCCAGGGCTTTAAGTGTGCCGGGTCTTGCCAGTGCTGAGCACCGGCAGTTCTTAAAACCAGGTGCCGAGACGGGTCTTTATCTGGCTCTTTATTTTTGCCCTCACAGTGGGAAAAAAAATCTTAACTCTGCAGCAGTACTGTGGAAATGTGCCTTTTAATGAGCACACCGGTGCAGGGGTCACCCTTCTCTTGTCCACGGGTCCATAGACCAACAAAATAGAGATTGGCACTGAAGCTGGAATTCAAATAAGTTTATTAATCACTCATGAGTGGGACTACGTCCACACAGCACTCTCAAGTGCTGCCTGAGGTAGTACACTGAAGTCACAGACCATGGTGCTTATATACAGAGTTTGTTGCAGAGTAAGCATGTAGTTACAAATAGAAGGTACAAGCATACACAGGAATAACTACCAACAAACATGGGCAGATGGGTGATCACTTAGTCAGCAGAGTGGGAAGGGGAAAAGAACTGTTTACATCAGCAGAAAACAGTTGACAGTTATATCTTTAGCTAGGTGCATTCTAGCAGCTACAGGCCTTTTCTCAGCACATACGGTGCTGTAGCTTAGAATAGAAGGAGTTAACTAAAGTAGATGACTCAAGCAGAATAGAAAGGCAAGCAACAGTGAAGACAGAAGAATTACATAGCTAACAAAATGGATGCCACAACCAAGATGGCTTCAGCTTATGCTAACGGAAATTATTTCAGATTTCCACAGAACCACTGCTCAAAGCCTTCGATGTAACTTAAAAGAGGCTTGTTTTAGTTATTTCACAGTCTCCTCACTTCAGAACTGAAGCATTTTCAATATTATATACAGCAAGGCCATAGTCGTTGCTTATTTATCTTATGCAACTAACAACCACTGCCAAAGCCAATAGTCCTGGCTTGTTGTAGGTGTAGGGTGACCAGACATCCCGGATTTGCCCGGACAGTCCCGGTTTTTCCATGACTGTCCCGGCGTCCCGACACTTTAAAAATTTTTTTTTAAAAAAAATGTCCCGGTTTTGAGAGAGGGTCGGGCGAACACGCACATATATACGACTGTGCTGTGAAGTCTCATGTTCACACTGGCCCTCTTATGACACCAGGGACAAGGTGTTTGGAAGAGTCTCAAACTGTGCTGCCCGACTTAATTTAGGCAGCACAGCAGGATAAATTCTTTTTTTTTTACGGAGTTTTATATAGCGCGAACTTGACCCGAAGGTATTGGGTATCGGAGCGCTTTACATAGCACCAGTTGCATTACATGAGGACACATTCATTTTTGTTAGGCACGGGGAGATTAAGTGATTTGCCCAGAATCACAGGATGTTCAGCGTCATTGCCGAGACTCGAACCCAGTTCCCCAGATTCGAGATCAACCGCCATAGCCGTTAGGCCAACTCCTCTCCCCAAATTGGGGGTGAATCAGCCCCTGAAGAGCACCCAAGGTCAGAATCCTAAAGCTCCCCTTGCAACATTCCCCAGCTTGGCCAAGGAAGTCTTTAATTTTCATGCTACAGAGGTGTGTGTACATACACCTCTGAAGCATGAAAATTAAAGACTTGCTCGGCTATGCTGTGGTGTGTTCCATATGGGTGATATATGTATATCTATCGGAAAAGCCATTGACAGAGAAATAGGACTAAATGTTGACACTGCACTGACCAGTGCCAACATTTAGTCCTATTTCTATGTCAATGGCTGTCCCAGTTTTTTGTTTTGAAAATCTGGTCACCCTATGTAGGTGTAATGTTACATGCTGTATTATATATCTGGATGTAATGACAGAAGCAGCAAAATACCAGTCGGGCGGCACACTATGCTCAGCACAGATTTTTAGCTTACGTGTTTATAAGCCACGCCCTTAATTTCATCGGCCACGCCCTTTGAGAGACCCCCCCCCCAGTTTTTTCATCCCACTTAAAGCCTTGGACTCCCTGCTATTTTAAAACAAGGATCTTCTCTCCCAGATGGACATTGTAGGACGGCAACTCATTACACACAATCCATTCCTTCACTCAGGGTCGGATTGGGATCACAATTTGGCCCGGGCACTGTAAAAAAAAAAGTGGCCCACATTCGCGGGGCGTGCCCTTTCATGAAACACCATTTGGTTACTCTCAGAGGTCTCATTTGTCGAGCAATTTTTGGTAAATTAATCATTTTAAAGCTTATAGAGCCAGTAACATTGGCGAAGACACGGAGCACAGCAGTTCTGAAAACTGAGTACTTGCTTGCAGTCTTAACGCCCTGCACAAGGTAGTCAGATACTCTTTCCCAGCCAGCTATGTCCTTGACTCTGATCATCACATACATCAGAAATCTATTATAAAGTCAAGGGGAAAGAGTTAGACTGGAAACTCTGGGAATAGAACATGTAATAACAAAAGTAAGAGGACAGCAGCTCTGAGCCTCTGCCTTGGAGAATAGAACCTCTAATGACAAACAGTAAAGAAATACATTTTGCAAATCAGCCATAATTAAACTGCACAACATACCACTACACAATACAAAAGACCATTCTACATAATTACACTCAATCACACACAATCCCACTCTACATAATTCCAGTACACTCAAAACCACATAATTACGATCCACATAATTCCACTGCACACCATGCCACATAATTCTACGCCACACAATTCCCCAACTAACAATTCCAATCCAACCCACATAATTCCACTCCACACCACATACCTCCACTCCACTCCATAACACATGGGTAAAACACATTGTCATTTACAACACCAAAAACTCTAACTCTCGCAAATGCGAGACCTAGTGGCATTGCCAATGCTTGTTTTTTTCATTTTTATTCTCCATTTTGACAGCTTTATATTGTGTGAGCGGTTATTTGAGCGCTATTCATGAGCACCAATTACACTACACAAGATCAGATTTTTTTTTTATTTAAGGGCCTGGGAGAGAAAGTGATTTGCCCAGAATCACAGGATGTTGAGAGCAGATGCCAGGCTCGAACATGATCCCCCTTCTCTGCAACTCTGACCTGCAGGCCACATATGCCTATGCACGCAAGGCATGGAAGTGGGAGGATTTTGTTCTTGGGAAGGACACTGGGGCCAAGGTGACAATGGCCTTCAGCCTGAGCAATGGGACAACAGCCAGACCCCTTCCCTTACTAAATTACTCAACCCCTCCCCAGCCCTACATTGCCTCGGGGCAATGGCCTAGCAGGGGAGGGGATTCAGCATAAAACACGACTGCTGGGCCATCCATAGGGGCGGGGGATGGGGGGCTGGCTGAGGTGAAGATGGCCCAAGTCCACAACATCACCTGTCCCCCACAGCAAGGCCCGAGCACAAACACACCCTTCCCCGCCCACAGTGCACTGAATGAGAAGGCCCATGTGCTGAGGTGTCAGACAAAAACAGTTTCTGGGCTGCATTGGCCTCAGGGGGGCCGAGGTGAGAATGGCTGAATGGCCTTAGCAACACTTGGCCCCCATGATGCCTGATTCTCGCCATCATCCGATCCCCAGCCCACCATCAGGGCGATTGTTTGGCAGGGCAGGGGGTCAAGGAGAGGCCACAGCTGATCATCACCCTAGGGCCATATCACACGCCCCCCCCCCAGCGATGCTGCATTGCACTCCCTGTCTGGGAAATGGGGAAAAACGGCCCACAGAGGGCACTGAGACACCGGCCCATCGGTCAATGCCCGACTACCCGTATAGCCAATCCGTCCCTGTTCACTTCTAAGTTAACTTGCAACAATAAGGAATGTCTGGTCATAAGACTTTCTGCTGCATCTTCCTTTATCCGTATGGGGGTGTGGCTCTGCCTGTGTGAGAAGGCCCAGGATTGCTTCAAGGCATTTGATACACAATGTCCCTCGCCACCGTGTGCTGCAAGCAGTTTCTTGGGTTTAATATTGTGCAAGACAGTAGAGGCCTGTGCCCTAGTCAGCGGACTCTGGGAAAGGCATGTAGTCCGCTTTAACTTGGTAACAACTGTATCAAGCAAGGAAAGTCTGACAAGCTCAACCAAAACTCTGCCTGTGGGGGGTTGACGAAATCTGCACAATAGGTAGTCTGTGCTCGAAGGCCTGTCTGTCCTGGCTTTAGCTCACTTTGCATTACACAAATGCATTATAAAAATTACTGTTATCTGGTAATAACCGTAATCTAACTCTTAATGTCATAATGTGTCTTTATCCCTAAAGACGCACACTTCTTAGCATTGCTACCGGGCACTTTGTGTTCTTGAGCGCGCACCACTTAATACAAGAGTTGGTCCTTGGGCCTGTAAGGAAAACGTATTAGTCACATTTGTTCTGGACCGCAGCTTGGAAACCTTGTAAACTTTGCGTATGATAAACTGGTGCTCATCTCTGTTCACAGCGCTTGGCAAAAATGCTTTACAGTGAAGCAAAAAAAAAGAGTACCACATAAAATGAAAACGTAGCTTCCCTTTCAGTAAAGCATGAACAGTATAAACGAAGAAAAGCAGTTATTGGAAAGAGCACAAGACAGAAAAGGGGAAACAATAAAGCGGCCAAAATGCTAAACCTTGGGAACAAGTAACCGCAAGTTTTGGTAAAGTCATTATTACCTTGGGATGTGGATAGTGAACCGTTTGCCATGGCGCTGGTATTGCCTTTGGGCCTTCAAACCTTTAACGATCGCATCTGCGTCGTTGGGGCCATGAGCTCTCAACCTCCATAACTTTATAGGGGCTCTTTATAATGTAATGATGGTTTCACTAAAGTACATAAAAACATTCTTTGTCTCGGCTAGCAAAGCATAATAAACTTCCCCTAACCCTGCGAGCCACCACCACATACTGTAAATTTAGGAAAATACTAAAAGCCCACTTTTTCTGAACACACCTGTTAGGATCCGCAGCAGCGCCGAGATGCCCCTGGGTGAGTCGCGCGCTATAGCAAGTAATGTTAACATAACATAGCTTGGAAATTGACATTTTTTAAGCACCGATGTAGGGAAAAATGGGATTAGACATTCAAAGTGAAGGCCACTTGGTAGGTGTGAATGAAGGGGGTGTGCTGTGCATTTGCCTTACTCCTCTTTCTAGAAGGTTTTCTGATGGGAATCTTGTAGCACAGGCTTTGGCTGTTTGGAGGAGCTCTTTGTAAAAAAAAAACTCCATACTACTATTTTGAATACATAAGCAGCGCTAGAATTGTAGTGTATAATATGATTTGGTGAGATTTAGCTAAAATGTCCCTTTTTTAAAATACTTGCATGTTTGTAATATTACATTTGTTACAGTTTTTAATAAACATCTGTTATTTAGCGCCAAGATTCCCACATGTGAATGTGCGCTTTACAAATACACATGCTATGTTATGGGTATCGGTATTTTTTTTCTTTCATCAACGTTTTTGGATTTTTTTTTTTTTTTGTATCTCCGGGGATAGCTTTGCTTTGGCAAAGCTGTTAGTCACTTATGCAGCTGCAAAAGAGAGATAGTTTACAGATTTAATAATGTGTTTAATATGCATTTAGTTAGAATTGTAATTCCTATCATTGCCTCCGGGTTGCCTGCTTTGACTTCCAACACAGCCTACGGGTTGGAAAGTCAATGGCCAATGAGCGGGGGCATTTTCAATCAGTAACTGATTTTTAACTATCCACTGATGTACAATGCTTGCAATGGAGTTAAATGTTTAGCAGAGATCTATAAATGTAAACTTAACTGGTGATTCATGGTCTCAAAATCTGGAACATCCATATCCAGAAAAGGACGATTGGCACAGGCGCCATTCTGTGCAGACTTCTTTTCGAATCCCCACTCTCCCCATATGCATTATTACATTTGCATCTTAAATTGTCGTGTATTATGTAATGCACAACTTCTATAAGACTGCTCATTGTTCAATAAACAGTCCATCCTTATGGTTTATCATTTATTTACTGTGAGTACAAGTAGATAAGACAGTTTTTAATTTCTGCCTGAAGTCCAGGTGTCTCTCCATTGAAACCATCTTAAACGGCAGATAATTTCATAGCCTGAAATTACTAAAATGCTACGCTCTGCTTCCTAAATCTTGAGAAGCACTGGCTAGCCCAGCAGAGTTGGCCAGAAGGGATGAAACTATGTATGGAAAAGATGAATCTTAAATTGAGCTTTAAGAAATGCACAACTCTTATAAGTAAATTGCATTGTAGTTCTCTTAGCCACCAGCAACCTGGGAATGTGGACCAAGCTATAGATGAATGTTCTCACTTCCTAGTGCTTAGCAAAAAACACCCAGCAGTATATAGTATCATGTTCTAATATCAGATGGGTGAGACTTAATTACAAGATAAAGTATACTTCAGTCAAAATTATATAGTTGAAAATGTCAATCTGTGTTCTGATGGTGCGAGTGCAAACATCTTACAATTTGTAAAGAATAAAAAGTCCTAGCTCCAGCCCTGAACTGTAAACAGAAATACACAGGGGGAAATTCAAAACCCCTAGTTTTCAACCAGACACCCGGAACTGCCATATGCAAGACCAGTGGAGACTCGCTGTAATATGTTGGAACAGAGAGCCTCTCCTTCTTCAAACACCATATAGGTTTGTATTACTAACATTCATATTTCAGTCACTTGGTCTGCCTCATTGCTGTCAGATAGAATGTTCCCTTTCTGGTCGCCAAATGAGTGTTGCAATTGGTCCATCAATCAACAAACGTTATTCTGTCATTTAAAAATGATCATTAAAGGTGCATAACAACTTTAAAATCAAGTTAATCATAAAATATTCCATAAAATCAGTCAGTCAAATCCTCCAATACATACTTAAAATTCTGCTTAAAAACTTGTGACAAACAAATAAAAGCATTAAAGATTTCTGAAAATGAATAGCTGCTTTTAAAAGGAAGACACCCGGCTACATTCAGCATTAGATGGAAGTATTTGAAGAAAAGTTAGAGCAGGTTCCACCTTCTAAAATGCAGCTCCCTTAAAATTTGTTTAAAAAACGTTTTTCTAGGCCACTGTGAGGAATCATCACAAGGACAAATAGCCAGCGAGCCTGAATCAAATTGGTACAAGGGGAAACTCTGTTGGCAGCGTTTGGAGCTGGATCTGAACCTGGTCAAAATGAAACTCTTACTAACCAATGTTAGATACAGCTCTATTGCAGGAGTTGTTACAATTCCCACTTATTCCCTGTTAGCCAGTTTTTGTAATGCCAGCATGCTCCGCTGTTCTCCCTTTTTCCCCAAAAAGTTATCTTTTAACCATAGTTTATCCGAACTCATAATCTCTGATGGTTTAATAAATAACACACCATTCGAGGGACTTAAGGCCATACTTAATGTGATGAGAGCCAAGGGATCTTTAACCCATAGTCGCAGGGCATACAGTCCTGAATAATAGCCCGGTTTTAAGCTGCATGCTCTTTAGTCCATTTAGAACACCACAATATATGTTTTGCTGACTTGATTTGATCCTCTAAATAACCTGCACCTAGCTCTTCGTAGATAATATTATTAGAAGTACCGTCGGAAAAAAATATTCTCCTCTATTTGGAGACTGCTAAAGTCCCTGTAATCCCAAATGCTAGAACCATAATACATCATGGGAAGGCCTTTGCGATTAAACATTTCCAAAAGGGCCGCAAATAGTTTGCCCCAATATTGGTTACTAAATTAAACAGAAACCCAACCGACTGATGAAAATGTTGCTTTCTTATGCGCAGGCAGGGATCCTACAAGTTCCAACTTCATCAAAAGTCATGCGCAGATTGGAAAAATGATGTGCCCTGTCTAAGTGATGGCCATTGATGGTTAAAAACCTGGGACTCGATTTTTTTTTTGACAACCACAGTTAATAAAGACATTTTTGTTGAGATTAGTTCTGAGATTGAGCCTGTCTATAAAATGTGCAAAGGCATCTATTACCGTTTTAGGCCATTAGGGCTTCTTGCAATAAGGTCTGTGTCATCCACATAGAGGAGTACTGGCAAAGTCTTAACCATAGGCATGTCCATCCCCTTCTCAGCAATCCACTGGTCCAAATCATTTATGTATAAAAGGAAGGTAGTAGGGACTATGACACCCCCATCTTACCCGGCAAGCTAGTTTGATTGACCCAGTACACTCTCCATTCTCTCCTAACCACACAGAGGCAGCAGATCCAAGTGCTTTAAGGAAATCCACAAGAATCTTATCTAGTCCCTTATCCATAGAATAGTCCATAGCCTTATCTATTTGCACTGTCAAAAGCAGATGGCTTGTCAAAGATTTTGCCTAGGTGTATTTACAGATTACCAGATGTAAATTTAGGCATTGTTCTCGAGTGCCAACGCCTTTCCTGAACCTATACTGAACCTCAGTCAAGGCGTTCATTTCTGTGGTCCAGGCCATATTTCTATTCAGAGTTATACATGCTATTTAACCGTTAAATCCAGCAACGAGATTGAGCGGTGACAATGCGGATCATCAAGGGTACCCGTTTTGAAAAAAGTGACTACTATAGTGGATCTCTAAGATTTGGGCAATCCCACTTTACAGGCTGAATTGATACCATTGGTAAGGAGGGGCGCCCACAACTCGATCTCTCCTCTTTATAACTCCATAGGGTCCACATTGGGGCCAGGCACTTTGTTAGAGGGTCTCCTCCTGCTTGCAGATGTAACTTCAGCCAACGTAAATTCAGTTGAGAGTGGGGAAAATGGGGTCATCTGACTCACACTCATCTTTGTTCCCTACCAGACAACCACAGATTTTATTAAAGTGCTCCACCTACCCATCAGGGGAAATATTCACTTCCAGGATCGTGACAGAGTTCCCTAAAGTTTTAACTGAGTTAGCTCTGTTTCAAAATGCACTTACTTCTCTAGACTTATACAAAGCTAAGAGAGCTTCCCAAGCCTCGGACTGCATCTTCTTTTACCTTTTTTGCGTGCCTGTTTATAAGCAAGTGCACATTGGGCAATCAAAAGGCTATCTTTAGGTTCCCTTTTTAGGGCTTTGTGGAGCTGCTAATTTGAAGCTGTACATGTTTTGCCGAACCATACATTACGATGCTAAATTGTTATTAAATAAATCTCAAAAGGAGGTCCTTAATTGCCCCACCCAGCCTACCAAAAGAGTCCATAGCTTCCGCTGGGGTATTGTCTACTGATAAGCAATTAAACACAAGATCAGAGTTATCCCTGATTAACTTTTGGAGCAACTTGCCCATGTCCACCCCCTTCCACACTAGCCATCTGCCATTGTCTTTGTTTATCATCTTAACATGGCTCTCATTACCAACTAGAGATCTATCTTTAGGAGTAGTCCGAGTCGCAAACACAGGGTTATGGTCACTATAGATGTTAAAAATGACAGACGATGTGACCCGCAAACGTGAGAAGAAATGGATCTCCAGTTGTGCTGAATTCAAAAGTATTACATAAGTCAAACTTAACTAAATAATTAAGTAATGATTTACCTCTAGAGTCTTCATTGGGGAAACAACCTTTACAACGCGGTCATTACACCGCAATACCTTTACAACGCGGTCGTTACAGCGACCATGTTGTTACAACGCAGTACCATTACAACGCAAGTCGTGACGACTTGCTCTAGATGGCGCTCTAAACTAAGGAATAGTATAATTTACTATTCTAACACCTTCCCTACTGTTGCACACACTCGAGTTGGAATAGTAAATTATACTATTCCTAAGTCCAGCGCGCCATCTAGAGCAAGTCGTTGTAACGACTTGCGTTGTAATGGTACTGCGTTGTAACAACGCGGTCGTTGTAACGATCGCGTTGTAAAAGCACGCGATGTAATGACTTGCGTTGTAAAGAGACATATTCCTTCATTGAGAGTGCAAACGTTTGTGCCAGGACGAATACAGGGATTGTCATAAGAACACAGAAGTCCATTACCCAACTTAGATTTAAAGTCACCTCCCACAATAAGATGGTATCTAGTCCTTAGACCTGTCTCTAAATTAGGTAGATCTTTAATAAAAAGTAAATAAACTGCGAAAGTTCGGATTGTCAACACCAGAAAAATCATTATTATAAAAGGTAAAATAAAACCACATTGAATTTGTCTGGCCACTTTAGTATAAAGAAAAAAAACTTGCATCAATAGGCTAATGACCAGCGTTTCATTATAGTGTGAGGTAAAGTGGTTCTACACCAGCATACCTGTCTTGCTGTAGCTTTGTCAAAGGGGGATGGTAGAGCGACTTGTGTAAAACACACATAAGCATCCCTGAATACGTTCTCGCTAACCCATGTCTCTTGTAGCAAAATAATGTCAAATACACTGATAAACCAAGTTTTCGTCCTCACATTTTGTTGGAAGCCCCGCAACACTCCAACTTGCAAAATTAAAACAAGCGGAATGGTTCATCCCCTGAACCCTCGACACAGATGACATTAGTTCAGTGGGCTTGGATATTCATATTTACTGTCTGCTCTCACTGTCACTTGTTGGCACATAGGTCAGCTAGCGCCTCAAACCTATTTTAAGGTTGTAACTTCTGCAGTAGTAGATAATTGGGTGGTAGATAGTTAAACAATGCTGGGCTTAAAAATCCAGCTGGGTGGACACTGTCGACCTCAGATGGCTGTAGAAAAAGCCCAGCGGCAGGTCATTGATCTGACTAGTAGATGATTCAGAGGACTTCAGAACTGCCCAAAACTAAAAAAAGATATCTCAAGTTAACCACCCCACAATCTCACTCTATTTACTTTGCCAGTGGACCTATCCAGGCCACGTTGCGCAGCATTAAGATGCTGCAGAAGTTGTTCAAATGAAACCTTGAGTTCCTATGTAGCCAATGTGCTACCTTGTTTTTGAGTTGTGCCACCGATTCAGTTTGGGTAGATCTTAAGCAGGGAACATTAGTCAAGACAACCACACAGGGGCAGGCAACCTGCGGTAAATTTATGATAGACTGCGAAGGTGTATTTATGGTGTACTGCTGAGAAGGTAATGGTGGTAAAACCAGCCTGTTCTGGGGTATCCCACGTAGAGGCCTTCGTGCAGCATGAAGCCCGTCTTATACTGCTTTCTGATCAAAGGCTGGTTTAGCGGTGTTAACTACAGTTAGTGCCGCTCAATCCTATGTGCCAACCTTCTAAGGGAAGTGTGTTACATGGTGTAGAAATGTCAGTACCTGTATTAGGCTCATAGTTCTGTGCCCCTCCCTTGCAGAAGTGAACTTGATCAGATTATTTTCAATAGACTCGACCCTTGAACAGAAAGAGCCAAAACAAGCATCTAAAACAATTTTAACCTTCGTACACAATAGGTCTACCAAAGCTTTCTGGTTCTTTTCAGGCACAATATTATGTACAATAGCCCTGCCGTTAGTTCAGTGACACCCTTCTTTTGGAGAGGATTCGCCATCTTAACTGGTCTCTTCTTTTCCTTCCTAGGTCTCAGGTCCGTTGGGAGAGGGGTGGGGCGTAATTGAGAAGCCCCTAGGTCAATGCTACAGGCAAGGGTTGGTGTACAGAACGGGTCTGCAGCACAAATGGGGCCCTCATCTAAGGGGGCAGGAGATACTCATACTGGGAAAATCACTGTTAAAAGATAGGGGCCTTTTGCCAAGCACTATTCCCTTTGAGATAACACCCATAGCTGTAGCAAGAAAACCATCTATAGTCATGTTGTTAGGCTCTTTGCAACATGTTCCAGTGGTCTCCGATGGGCCCGCTCTTGGCCCGGCCTTCGCCCGGGTGCGTCCCGCACTCAGGGCTCCAATCGATGTTTAATAGCTATTTAATGACAGAAGCACCCGCCTTCTCCAGCAGTGTGATTCTTGAGTTTGAGTCCTCCACCCAAACAGGCACGGAATACAAGACAAGCATTGGCATAGCCAATAGGTCTCGCCTTTTGGACCTTTTAAGTGTGTAGCCATGCAGCATATTATGGTGGGTGCTGTTCCGTGTCAATCATTATTCTATGACTCTGGATAGGAAATTTGCCCATGTAAATGTATTTAAGTGCACACCCAAGTTTAACTTAAATGTATAAACTGCTTTACAAATTAGGTTCTACATTTCACAATCAATGTTAACATAACTTGTATAGATACTGGACAAACGTCTGCCACATTAAAAAATGGGTGGTTGCCAACTGATAATACCTTAACAACAACAAATCTCCATTCCTAATAACAGGTTCAAAGGAGAAAACCATCAACACCGAGCCAACAATAGTCACAAAGTGCACCCTATTAACCGACATTCCTGAAAACTTCGTGGCTGGGTCAAAAATGGGAGGGATGTCAGCTATGATTAGGGTGACCAGGCGACCCGGATTTGCCCGGATAGTCCCGTTTTTTCTTAGCTATGATGGCAGGGAGGAGGTGGTTTGCATGAGTAGAAGGGAGGAAGTTGGAGCGTTTGGTCTGTGGACGCCCACCTTTGGGGGACGTATGTACTGGAGTTGGGAGGGGGGTACAAGAGGAGACTGTCGGGCACTTATTGTGGACTTTGCAGTGAAGAGTTGAGAGAGGTGGCCGAGGAGAGGGTTTTGAAGGCGGGCTGGGAAGTAGGCCTGATGTGTTGACCATATAGGCAGCCAGGAAGGTTTTTTATGTTTTGAAATGTAGCATTGCCAGAGCGGATAAGGAAAAAAGTGTGAGGGGAACGTCAAACCTCACAGTCCCAAAAATAATTGACGTTTGTCAAACGAATTAGAAGGGAATTGTGCAAAATCATTTGTGCTGTGGTGAAAGTCCCGAGCATAATAAAGGAAACGGATTCAAATACATGTCGTTTTATGATGTAACTGTGTGTGCCACAAGCTTCCGTTAGTGCAGCAGGTGCAGGCGCACCGGGGCTCAAAGGCCCGAGGGCTCTCTTACTCCGGGGCCTATGACCCACGGCCTACGCTACTCCCTTTGACAAACCATGTGAGCTTCGTCTGATAACCATTATTTTACGGGTTGCTTTTTTACACTTCTGAAGTCGGAATAAGGGCAAAGTTCCTTTGGGGGGGTTTGCTTTGTACAAATTTTCTGAAGAACGTTGCAGAGAGACAGGATAGGTTTTCCACATAACCTTAGACAGCTTCATACGGAAGTGGACAGTAGCCAATTGCTACTTAGCGAATAAGAGGCAATGATGCGGCTGGCATTTGTATAGCGTTCCCCATCTTCGCTATGGCATCGTAGCACTATCTCTGTCTGGGCGCCTTTTCGAACAGACCTTGCAGTACCACCAGACGATTCTGTATGTTTCCTGGTCTTTGGTTGTTCAATCCAGAAATGCTAACAGAATAGATTAAACTGGGGGAAACATGGCGGCGGGCTGACGCCGGTCGCGGGAGCGTCCTGGCTGAGGGGAGAGAGTGAGGAGGCAATCGTGCTCTGAACATGAGAAACGTACGGCAATTTTAAAACGTAATGATATTGAATTACAGACCTGCCACAGAACCATGATAATCTTTCTCCTTTTATTTACTGTTTATCGTGTCGATTCGTGTCCATGAGTGCTGCGGTGACGACGGGATGTGGAGCTTGGTGTAGAGCTGCCCGGGTGCTGCGGAAGACTAGGGCGGTGACCTTGACGGTCGGCTTCCGGGTCAGCAGTGGCACAGCGGCGAGCCTGTGGTGCAGGCTACACCGAGAACAACATTTTGAGAAAAGCGGCGGTGAAACAGGAGAAAATCAAGCCAGAGACAAAGCTAAGTTTTTTTCTCTGAATTGGCATAACGAAGGTACGAGAGGAATATCCTGTTGGAGGCAGGTAGCGGTGAGCAGAACCAGGAGGGCAGTTAATCTATTGGTGCCGAGACAGGAATTGGGGGAGGCCCTGAATGTACAGCAGCTGATGGAAGATTCTCCCCCTATGGTGTCGGATCTAGGTTACGATTCTGGACGAGGGTGTAGAGGTAATAGTGACTTTCTGGAGACGAAAGAGAGTTTAAGAGAAAAAACAAACTCTATTCCATTAACTCAGGAAGCCCCCCCAAGTGAGCAGAGTCCGGTGCTAAGCCCTACAGTAGGACAGGAGATCAGAGTAAGGAGCAGATATCAGCTGAGATCTCTTTTAGACGGGAGGAAGAAATTCAGAGGGGGGAGAGGTGGGGGGATTTGGGAACAGTCGCCTAGGGAAGAAATATTGGTGGTCCAAGTCTCTCCAAAAAAGAAGGTTTTGAGAAGTGCTAGTAAACCTCGGAGGTGTGGACAGAAGGAGGTGCGAGCTGTGGTAAGACCATCTCCCTCCCTGAAGTCATATTTTAAGATTATGGAGCATGTGACAGGTCTACAAAGTAAGGTGGTGCAGGCCCCTACGCAAATATTGCAAACAAAATCTACCCCTCTCCCGGTGGAAAATAGATTCTCTGCCTTAGATGGTTTACAATCTAATGGAGAAGGGCCACAGTTTGAGAATGAGAAAGCTCTCACTGGGGGTACTGCCAGTCTGGCTGCCAAGTCTACCTTATGCCCTAACACAGGTTCTAGTTCCAGTTTTTAGCTCTGGTCCTAGTCCTGTAAGAAGTCTTACCGGTAGTCATAATCCGGGCTTTCCTTGTAGCTCTCCTATTTCCGCGCATATAAACCCAGAATCCTTGCATCAAGCATTGGACGATTTAAAACATAGAGAGGAGCAAGGGGCTAGGTGCGAGGGGGAAGTGATACTCCAAAGAAATGGGGGAGATGAACAATCCATGGAAAAATTATTTGCGAGACTAAGACAGGATATTTTTGATAAGTTTGAAATCTCAGAGGCTAATCAAAGGGAATTCATGACAAATGTGAAGCATTGGAAGAAAAATTTGACGATATTGTGAAACGAACTTGTACACTGGAAGGGGAAGTTAAGGTACTTTCAGTGGCCGTTTCTGAAACCTCTAAGGACATGGAACATTTGAAAAAACAGAATAGAACGCTTCAAGAGGACATAGAAAGATTGGAGACACAATCTCGTCGGAATAATTTGAGGTTATTAAAAATTCCAGAGGGGGTCGAGAAGGGGGATGTCAAGTCCTTTATTTGTGCTTTATTGAGAGAAATGTTGCCCGATAGATTAGATATTGAGTGGGAAAAGGAGATCCAGAGGGCACATAGGGACCCCTTTAGGTTAAACCCTGAGAGGAAAGCCCCGAGAAAAATTTTGATTAATATTTTGAGCTTCACTGTCAAAGAGCTTATTCTGGGAAAGGCACTAAAAGAGGGCTCTTTAAAATATAAAGACTTCACCTATCAGATTAGATCGGATTTAAGTAAGAGGACAGCCCAGAGACAGTGGGAGCTAGGCACAAGGATGAGTGTTCTCCGGGAGAAGGGAGCCCAGGTACAATTGAAATTCCCAGCTATGTTAAGAATAATGTGGCGAAATAAAATGCACAATATTAGTGATCCGGAGGAGGTTGACATATTTATACAACAGATGGGCAACTGAGTTGATATAGCAATGAATATGAGGAAAAGCGCATAAAGAGTAGTTATGTGGTTGCCTCCCCAGTCCTCTGTCCCCTCTAGATGGGGGTTCACGAAGGGCGGATTGAATCGCCCAAGAGGTAGAATGGGGGTTTCCCGGGGGGGAGGGAGGGTAAGGGTCACAGGGTGTGGGGAGCAGTGGGAGAAAAAAATAAAAAGATTTGTCCTTATGGATGCGGTTTTTGGTTGGTTTTGGGAGGCTCTAGATGGGGCTGTTGTGGTAAGGGGGGTTTAAGCTGTATTTCATTATACGATTTTTTAGTCTGTTTTGGGAGGAACTAGATGGGGTTGACAATGCAAAGGGGATGTAAGAGGTACCCTACTATATAAAATGTCTATAGATAATACAAAAATAATCACTATATTTTCTTGGAACGTGAATGGATTAAGATCTAGGAAAAAAGTTTCTCGGGTTGCGGAGTTTTGTAAGGACTGCAACGCCCAAATATTGTTATTACAAGAAACACATCTTGAGAGAATAGAGTTTAAGCAGTGTTTCGGAAAGTTTAGATGGGTACAAGAGGTTGTTTGTTCCGACCAAAGAGGGAGTACAAGGGGAGTGGCGATTATTGTTAAAACCAACCAGGAAATAAGATTACTCAAATATGAGTCCGATCAGTCGGGTAGGTGGTTGGTAGCAACTTTTTAGTGTATGGGAGACCTTTGGTTTGTGCTGTTTACTATGGGCCAAATAATGATACCCCGGATTCCCTAGAAAAATTAGAGTCCTGCCTCATGGAGACAACAGCTCCCATTGTGATAGGGGGAGATTTTAATTTGGTTTTGAATAAAATACTTGATAGGTCTTCGAAAGCTAAGTATATTAGTCCGTCGAAAACCCTCTCTAGACTGACAAGTATAATGAGGGAATTTAATTTAGTAGATATTTGGCGTGTTTTGAACAAGTCTAGAAGAGAATTTACTTTTTATAGTAAAAAATATAGGCACCATTCTCGCATAGATTATTTTTTAGTGGACCAGGAGTTATGCGGAGATGTTAAGGCAATTCACATTCCAGCAATACTTTCAGATCATTCTGCAGTAGTGATATCTTTAAGGTATAATCAATTAGAGGAGTGTAAAAGGTGGACCCTGGATAGGTCAATACTTTTAGATGAGAAGGTAGTGGAAGATTTGAGGGTAGAATCTGAGAGTTTTTTTTGTTAATAACAATGGCTCAGCGGATGTAGACGTGGTGTGGGATGCCTATAAGGCATATTTAAGGGGAGTTTTAAGATCTGTCATGGTGGGGAAACATCGGGTGGAGAAAAAAGACAGAGAAAGCGCTATCCAGGATATCAGAAATAAAGAGGAGGAGCTGCAAAGGGCATCTATGGAGGAACCAACTAGAGGAGGGGTCCTAAGTAAAGAGTTAGAGGGGCTACAAGCTGATTTTATGGCAAAGTTGGATAAAAAATCTATGGATCAGTGGAAGACGAGTAAACTCCAACATTTTGCCTATGGGGAGAAATGTGGATCACTATTAGCTTGGAAAGCGAAGACAGACAGGGCAAGGAATAACATCCGAGAGCTAATTAGTGGGGAATCAGGAGACCTATTGATTACTAACTCAGATATGTGCAAGGAGGCATGTAGCTTTATGGAAGACCTATATAAAGAAAATATAACATCTAGTCAAACAGATATAAGGGAGTGGCTTGGGCTAACAATTCTTCCGAGATTATCTCCAGAGCAGTCGAAATTCTTGGAAGGGGATATTATGGAGGGGGAGATAAGGGCTCAGTGCAGTAAGATGGTAAAAGGAAAGGCAGCTGGACCAGATTGTCTTCCTGTGGAAGTCTTTCTTTGTATCTTGGATACTGTAATTCCGGTGTTACAAAACCTATTTAACAAAATATATCTTGGTGGAAAAAGGGTTCCTAAATCTTGGTTGGAAGCCACAATTACTATGATTATAAAGCCTAACAAAGACCCAAGGAAGATAGACTCATATAGGCCGATTTCTTTATTAAATATAGATTATAAGATCTTCTCTGCTATTATAGCTGCAAGGGTGGCGAAGGTAATACACGAGATTATACATCCTAATCAGAGAGGCTTTATCCCTGGGCGACAACTAAATGAGTTGACCTTCCAGATATTGGGAGTTATAGATCTGGCGGAGGCTTGGAAAATACCTTTGACTATCGCAGCAGTCGATGCAGCTAAAGCCTTCGAGCAGGTACATTGGCCTTATTTATGGGAGGCTTTACGAGGCTTTGGTTTCCCACAGAATGTGGTGAATGCGGTTCAGACTCTATATCACTGTCCAAAAGCTAGAGTGTTGATCAATGGAAGGTTGTCAGATTGGTTTGATATTTTTAGAGGGACCAGGCAGAGTTGTCCGCTCTCCCCGCTCCTATTTAATATATATATCGAACCCTTTGCCAACTTGATTAGGTCAGATACAACTATTCTTCCTTTTAAATTTAATACTTTTGAAGTTAAGTTAGGGCTCTATGCAGATGATTTGTTGCTCTATACTAGTAACCCGCAAGAAGCAATTCCAAATTTGATGGGGAAGGCAGAAGCCTTCGGTTACATCTCTGGGTACAAAGTAAACCCAAGTAAGACTGAGCTCATGGATTGGAATCAGGGGTAGGCAAGCCAGGGGCGAGAAATCAAATGAGATACCTTGGCATCCAAATAACGCAGAAAATTGAGGATATTATTAATGTAAACTGGAGGAAAGTCAGTCAAGAAGTCACAGGTCTACTCATGAAATGGGCGAACTTACCTCTTAATATATATGGGAGGGTCAATCTCGTTAAAATGATTATTTTACCAAAAGTGACTTTTTTGTTTAATTCTATCCCGTTGAATTTTCAAAACAAAGATATAGCAAAACTTCAAGGGAAGATAGGAAGCTTTATATGGTCATCAAAAGGTTCCAGGATTTCATGGAAAAAGCTACGTCGGAGACTAGATATGGGAGGTCTTGCGTTACCAGACATTTTAGCATATTGTTACGCATTTCAGTTTAAGAACGTGCGAATGATGGCCAACAAAGTTAATAACTCAACAATTGGGATTTTATTTGCAGCATTATTGGTGGACGTGCCATATGGTCAAAGTGGGTTTCTTTTTAAATATGGGGATCCCAAATTTTAAAAAAAAGTTAGGCTTAAGATCTTAAAGTCTGCTTTGCACACATGGATGTATGTGCGGAAGGCGTTAAGAGTCCCATATTTTTCATCATGGGCGCCTATTTGGGATTCGCCAGGTACTCCTGAGTGCATGAGGGACCAATTAAGCCAGCCTTTAAGAGACGGGGGCATTCAGTGTTGGGCGGACCTTAAGGATGGTACAAATTTGATTAGTTGGGAAGCACTTTGTAATTGTATCAAGGGTTCGTTGACAAGGTTTAAATACTACCAGCTGAGTTCCTGTTGGATTACACAGGACTGGGCAGAGGTGGAAGATCCTAAATTTGACCAGGTGATGAGATCCAATCGGTGGAGTAAGGAAACATCATTTTGGTATTGGGCCTTTGTAGATGCGGGCGGACAGATGGAGAACGAAATTTAAAAATTGTGGGGCGAGGAGCCTGTTAACCAGGATATAATGCAAATGTGGAGCAAGTCGTATAATATTCTACGAAAAATAGTAAAATCAGCACCACTAAAACGAAACCATCTTTTCACCACGTATAGGGTGTATTGGACGCCCGCAAAACTCTCTAAGGTCACAGGGAATATCTATACTTGCCCCAGATGCATGTGTGTTGATGCGGATGATATACACATGTTCATGGTTTGCCCAAAAATAACCCCTTTTGGAATGAGATTAGCGCCTTTTTTGGAGAAACTATTGGGATGCAACTAGAAGTATCACTCAGCCTAATATTTTTTGGTTTGAGTTGGGATCAAGAAGAGCAACGGTCTGAGGTTAACTCCAAATTTGTGTTTTATGTAACTTTATTGGCAAGACGGGAAATTTGTAAATTGTGGAAATCTGGAAATCCTCCAATGTTTTCTGAGTGTTTAAGGAGCATTGTATATGTGAGCGAATCAGATATGACATGTGATCCGAAAAGTAAAGAGAAAGTTTGGGCTCCGTTGAATAAATGGAGAGAAAAGGTAACGTGAGTCCTATGATTATGCCACTTACTCTGTTGGCCTTATAATCTCCAACTCCGTTGGTAGGCCCAGTTAGTATGTGGAGATGGAATAGGAAACGGATGTAAACTTGTGGGAGATCATCTCAGGGTCTTGTAATACGGCTAATGGCTTTGGTTCACTCCGATACGGCCTAGAAAGACTCTGAGCGTCACCCTGCAAGAAATCTGGCAAAATGAGGACAAACACAAAAAAAAAAAAAAAAAAAAAAAAAAGAATAGATTAAACTGTGATGAGGGAAACGCATGATTCAGAGTACAACATTCTAAAACCTCTTGCTAAAAACATTTTTTAAACCCCTGTGGTTTTACATAGCACGTATTACTCTCACTGAGCCAATTCCGAAGTACTCACATGACTGAACCGAGGCACAGGGAGACCGCAGTTGTTACATTTGTAATAGAAAACAAGCAACGGCTACAGCAGCAGAGAGTCTCGCTTCAGCCCCCAGGGCGAGCAGGAGGAACACCGCTGGCAGCCACAGACCCTTCAGCGCCAGGTAAAACAAGCGAAAGCACGGCGCGTTATGTGGAAAGAGTAACCTGACCCACGAAGAATGCAGCTGCCACCCAAGGAGGCACTGCAGCTGCCGCCCTGCGCGCCGCTGCTCGCTCCCGCAAGCAAAACGCTGTGGGAGTGAACCTTTGCAAAAGAGGTGGGACATGCACCCACCTTTAGCCATTTGCAGGCTACGATGACAAAATGACACAGACAACAACCAACCCAATGCGTGGGGGGGGGAGTCAGACCCACAACGAAAAGTTTAGAGTGCTTACAAGAAGCCTCGCAGAGCAGCGCATGCGCGCTGGCTCAGGCTCGACCTAAAAAACACATTGGGGTTGTATAGTATTTGGGTCTTGGTGGCTGAGGTAATGACTTGGACTTGAAAAGAACCCAAATAAGTAGGTTAGTGTGTAAAATTAGGATTTATAAAGGGCTGATGAAAAAGAGCGACCACTGCTGAACCTTTCAAAAGGGAGATTAATTGTGCTACAGACCGGAATAAATCTGAAGAGAAAGCAAGTTGAATAGACCAAAATGAGCTTATGACAGTCAAACCGTTTAGTGCTATGAGCCTGCTCTTAAAGGACAATAAAAACTTGGCTATTCGCGTATTAAATGATATGTTCTGAAAACAATAATGTTCTCAGTTCCAGGACACTCTAACGGGTAACTGCGCAGGTACAAAATGTATCGAATACTTTGGAAGACGTCAAAATATTTTTTAGTTAAATCTCATTTCAAATTGGTTATATGAATTAGATTTCATTTTCCTCTTTCTCACTGCTGCATCCCTGAAAAGTTCTTGTTTTGCAGGGATCTTCATTTAATTGGATTTCCTGCATGTTAGTTGTGATTTGGCTTCCTTTGTAGTATTAACTCCTAGTTTTTAAATTTAATGGCAATTGAAGTTAGACTAATGGCATAGCAAGGGTATGATTGGCCCTAATGTAAGTATGTAAAATGATGCCCTTCTAACCCCTTCTTCGGTGCACTGTGCTCCTGGCACTGCTTAAACCCTGACACTGCTGGTCCCCAGGCACACTGCAGCTGCTGCACTATTGGTAACTGTGACTGGAGTAAGCTGTACAGGACGCTCAAACTTTATCAGACTTTAACAATTGTTGCTGATGAACAGGAAGTAGTCCCTGTTATTTCATAGTAGCTTGACACTCCATTTGTTTCTTTACGTTTAATTGCAGTTGGTGGGCGCTCTGATCAAATAAATAAATAATAAATAAATACATTTAAAAAAACAGGCCTGGATGGTCAGGAAGCAGCAATGAGGCCGAAGGGCAAACGGGAGGTCAAAAAAGCCATACAGGTGACGTAAAAGGATTAACAGATGATCTTGGGGGGTGGGGCAACAAGAACAGCGCAGGTGTCGGGGATTTGATGGCGGAAGCTACACACAGTGGAGAGAGCATGAAAATAGAGGCACTTCATAGTGCTAAAATAATATCAAATGTAGTTCCTGCCTGTCAGAATTGGTAGGATACAAGTCATCCAACCAAAGCGTCATAAAGAATCTGTTCTCCAAAGGAACTCAAGGAGAGAAAGGAAACTCCTTACAGTATCCTAATAATGTATGGTAGTGAATACTTTTGTGACAAACTTCTGCAGGAACAAATTCCACCTTCAACAATTTTCATGTAACACCATATATAGCTGATTATTTTCTTTCATTTGTTTTATTCTTACATCATTTAGACAAGGTCGACTGATCAGTACTTGGCTTTCTTTAATAAAACATAGCAAAACCAAAGGGGATGATGGACGGAGTGTTGAACATTGCAAGCACTCACCCCCAGTCAACTGATCTGGGTTTAATCCATCATCATTCTTTAGCTCACTCCGCCACCCCAGTTCAGACATGGCCATATGCAAATCAGTCTGACCCTGTGCCTCATGGGAACAGTGCAGCCCGAACTGCCAAGCCATGTCTTCCCTGGACCGGAAACAAGCATCCTGGGACCGGTTTCTGGCTTACAGCCGTCATCAGCCAGGCTATCTTGAATCCAGTGGCAAAGTGAGCAAGGGTCCCACGTCTGGGCATACCCTGCCAACTTAGGGCGAACATAGCAAAACCAAAGGGGATGATGGACAGAGTGTTGAACACTGAAAAACAGCTAACCAGTCGATGATGCAGCAGCCTACAGTCAGAGGTTACTGAACAACCTCGACGTTTCACTTGAATTGTTGAAGAATTGTGGACCAATCTGAGAGCTCACAAGGCCCAGCTGTTTGTACTCTCAGCCTGAAACACTTTGGCTGATTTTTTCTGGTGCTCATTTTTAACTCTCACCCCCGTCCTGAGGAAGACCCCACTCACAAGGCATCAAACCAGCTGTTTATTTTAGGGGTCGAAACGTTGACGTTGTTTCTTTCTTGTGTTCAGACACTGATGACAGAGATTCATTATCTGCATCGGATACCTTGTGTTATGTTTTTCAAATTTATAATTGCCAGACATCTGGTTGGTTAGGTTGTATATATTGATTATTGATGTCACATATGCACACTACCTTCCCTTTGCACTTCACTTTCACAAACACCCCCTTTTTCCTTGCACTTTTCCCTCTTGTCACCAGACTTGAATAAAATGTTTCACATTGATACATGTCATTTACAATCGGGCTATTATGCAACTCTGTGATGAAATTAAATCATAACCATTTTTGGTGAATGATTCAAATGGTGGCGTTTATTTAATTTAAAGTAATAATGTTTTCCTTTGTTTGGCATAACATGTAATTGTAGTCCACTGTGACATTACTCTTTTGTACCATAAGCTACCCGGGTCCAGTGGCCTTTCGGGTCTACCCCATTATTGTATTACTCTTTAAATAGTGGAGGCACCAAGATGGCTGCCAAGAGTTCAGGAACCCTTGCAAGAACTTGAGGATGGCAGCCATCTTAACTTGGTTTTTCAGAATGGCGACAATCTTAAAATGGGCAAACGGTTCAGGGATGGTGGCCATCTTAAAATGGGCAAACTCTAACTTTACCATGCACCTCTAGAGGTGCCAGAGTTAGTTGGCGGATGCCATGTGACCACAGGACCACCACCATCGGGCCCCCTGAAGTGCGGTTTGCACATGGCAGAGAAGCGGCCAACAGTGTTCAGGGTTGAGGCGAGATGGGCCTGTGAGTGTTTCGTGACATAGGCACATTAACTTAAAACCTGCATTCTTCTTTACTGGGAGCCAGTGCCATTCGGCCTCAGTGATGTGCTGTCATATTTTGCTAACAAACTTGTGCTTGCCCAGCTCTATTTTCTATTTTCTCTATTTCCGTAAACATTGTTGCTGATGGAGCAAATAATCTACATTATATGCATATGCTGCATTTACACACTTAATCTTTACCTTGACTAGAGTGAGTGCAGCCTGGACACTTTATGAAATGGTGAGGGAAACTGAGTCGGTGATCAAATGAGAAAGATAGTTTAATAATACATGTAATCTGAGATTCCAAGAATAGGTAAAAAACAAATTTCTTCTCCTATAAGACATGATGCGTTGATGCCCTCTGCGCCAGTTGGACCCTAAGAGCTCGTCACAACGCATCTGGTCCAGACCCTGCCTCTGGCTCCATGGCTCACGCCAGTCCCTGGGACTTCGACTGCGGTACCAAGCCCATCCCCGTCGGATGAGGAGATACCAATAGTACTCTCAGACCCTGAGATGTGCTGATCTGTCCTCAGCTGAAGCCCCACCCGATAACCTCTAAGGCGCCACTTCCTCCACTTGATCTGCCGCCTCCACAAGGGAGACAAAACATTCTACACTCACTTTTTGGCACAGATTCAGACAATGATTATGATGCGGGTGATGAGTTTGCTCAGCCCTATCAAGACAACAATAGGTATGACGACGTGCAGGAGGCTAGTGGTCTTGATATATCCCTTGAAACTAACCTTCTTTCACCCCCTGCTCCAGCCACCAAAGAATCCACCTTGTATGCCATGGTAATACGTAGTGCGGCTGATGTCCTTGACCTCCTGCTCCCCACCTTGGAGGTGAAAACTAAAGTACTGACGGAAGTCCTCCAACGGGGAAAATATCTTCTGAGACCTTCCTGCCATTCAATGAGACATTGACACATACCTTGTTGGGAGCTTGGGCCGAGCTCTAGCCTACCAGTCAACAGACCAATAGCGAGACGCCATCGCCTGCCCCAAGCCAACCCTGTCTGTGTTCCTGCCTCAGCACCCTTACCCGAATGTTTAGTGGTGTAGATGCCCACCAGTAGATTTAATCCCAACACTTTTCCGACTACTCCGCCCGATAGGGAGTTCAAACGTGTGTAGGCATTTGGGAAGCAAGTTTTCTCTTCCACCAGCCTAGTTCTCCATTCAGTAAGTGCCAGCTGCCTCCTGTGACACTATTCCCATGCCACGGATTCCATCAGGCTAGCTGTTGGCACCGAAGTTGCTGTTTGCTGCCATGCATCGCTGTGATCAATAGTGTTACCTGGTGATGTCCAGTCCTCCTTTACGGACGTGCCCTTTGGCGGGACTCTCCTATTCGGGGGACAAGGCTGATGTGGGCTTATCTGCTCCGCCTCGCCAACCGCACCAACCTTACCATTTCTTTTTCGAATTTGGTAGAGCTGCCCAGTACACCCGCCAGTCCAGATTTAGCACGTAACCAAGGTCGAGGCTGTGGTGCCCACTACCCCTGTGACCAAGGTCAGTGGGCCGCCCAATCCACTGCCCCCACTGCAGCACCACCTGATAAATCCCTTTCGGGTGCCCTTACGGGTGCACAGCCACCCAGTGGGAGGCAGGATTCAATGGTTCTTCTGGGTAGGCTAGCTATAACATTTGATAGGTAGGTCCTGCAGATTGTCCGCAGGTGATATTCATTACCCTTCCTCTCTTCTCCGCCACACCTTCCACCACAACCCCCCTCCTCCCAGGCGACTGAAGAAGGACCTTTTCTTCATTTTGTAGCAGGAATTGCAAGCCGTTTTGGATAAAGGGGTAAGAGGTGGTTGTTACTCCTGCTACTTTCTGGGGCCTAAGAAGCAGGGAAGCATTCGGCCTATTATTGACCTGTGCCCTCTCAATGTCTTCCTTTGGAAAGAGAAATGCAAGATGCGCACCCTGGCCCTGGCTGCCCTCAACCCTGGAGATTGGATGGTGGTGTTGCATCTGAAGGACACCTATTTCCATATACCCGTCCTGCAGATCCATTGGCGCTACCTGTGGTTCTTGGTGGGACTGGAGACTTTTCAGTTTGCTGTGTTCCCCTTTAGTTTCACCATTGACCCTCGGGCGATCACAAAAGTGATGGCGGTGGTAGCAGTACACCTTCAGAGGTCAGGGGTGCCAATCTTCCCACATACCTTGATGACTGGGTGGTGAAGGTTTATTCACCCCAGATAATTATCAGCCACCTCCAGACTACGTGAAACCTCCTGTCATCTTTTGGGTTCACTATCAACGTGCCAAAGTCACACCTGACTCCTTTTCAGATGCTCCTCTTTATCTAAGCCATTCTGGATACTGTTCGGCTTGGTACCTTTCTCCTGGGCCAGAGTACAGGACGCTCAGGCTATGATTGTAATCTTTCAGCCTTAGTCCTGGATTTCAGTGAGGTGGACTGAAGCTACTGGGATTGATAACCTCCTGCATCCTGTTGGTCGAACACGCCAGATGGTATATGTGGGCTCTGCAGTGGGATCTGAAGTTTTGGTGGGCCCAACTTCAAGGGGACCTCTCCAGCACATTTAGATGTCATACAAGACTGCAAACGATCTGCAGTAGTAGTTACTGGACTGTAGTTGGGTAAGCGGAAATTCCCTTTCTCTTCCCCATCCAGAGCTGAAAGTTGTGACCGATACTTCTGGGTTGGGGCAGCCATCTGGGAGAGCTGGAGATCAGAGGCCCTTGGTCTCTTCGGAGTCCCAGCTCCATATCAACCTTCTGGAGCTGAGGACAATCCACTTAGGGTTGAAAGCCTTCCATCCATCCATCAAGAGGAGGCTAGTACAGGTGCTCAAGGACAACCCCACCGCAATGTGGTACTGCAACAAGCAGGGTGAGTTGGGGGTCACAGACCCTGCCCAGGTGGCTCTACGCCTTTTGAAATGACTGGCACATCAAGGAATTTTCCCGGTGGTGAACCATTTGGCTGGGTCATTGAATACCAGGGTGGATGATCTCAGCCGTCTGCACCTAGCGGATCAGGAGTAACAGTTACACCCATGGGTGGTGCAAGGTCTCTTTTGCGAATAGAGAGAATCTTAGCTCGATCTGCTTGTCACCGCCGATAACATGCAATGTGAGCTCTTCTACATGTTGGGGTGCCCAAGGCACTTTGTCAGCCATGAGTGGAACTGGGGATAGATGTATATATCTCCAAAACAAAGGATACGGACGAACTAGTCTGCAAATTGTTCAGCGGATGCTTTATTTAAAAGCGTACAGAGTGACTATATATGTATCGACAACCATCCTTCACCCGTCCCCAATGGTTAAGCCCAGTTCCCTCTAATGCTACATCTATATCAGTAACAAGTATTCACTCAAATACAATTATTCCTAGCGCTCTGCATCTTGTGAACTCTGATGACAAAGGTACTCTCAATACAATGTGAAGGGACATCCTCCAATTTTCCCTTTCTTACTCCATGGTCATATCCCAGCCCCCATTTCTTTTCAAACTTTTTCATGCAATCTCTTCCTTTGTAGACTTCCCTTTCCTGTATTCTACAGAATTCCTTTCCCAACTCCCAGTTATTGTGTGTAAGGGAAGCTCAGAACCACATCTTTGTGCAATGTTCCGCTTTGGCATCATACAATCCAAGTTTATTAGCAGTTTTTGGCTGTGTGAATGAGCTGTTGGGACCCATATTCCCAGTACTACCAGCTTGGGCTGCATTTCCAAGGGTAGCCCAGTTGCTTCTTCTAATGACTTTTCTACTGCTTCCCAGAATGACTGAATGCGGGGCAACTCCACAATGTATGTATAAAAGTGCCCTCTAAATCACTGCCTCTAAGGCAATTTGCATCTCCCGTCCTACCTATCCTGCAGAGCAGGGTGCATGTGTAGTATACCCTATGCGTAATCTTTAGCTGGATCAGTCTAAAACTAGCTTTTATTAATAACATCATAGGGAACTCCAATGCGATCTGCCAATTATCCTTGCCCACCACCCCCAGGTCTCGTTCCCATTTACCTTGCAGCTGTGTCTTTTTCATCACTGTACTGTATTTCATAGAGATCGGTTTCTTGTCCACCCGCCCATCCAGGAGTCTATTCTGTAACGGGGAGGCTTCCTGCGCTGCTTCTTCTAAGGACACACCTTCCCTGAGTGCGTGTCGAGCTGGCCATAGTGTAGCCTGATATTCTTGCCGTAAACAGGAGAAAGGGACTACCCCGTCTGCATCCCATACATCCTGCAATGTAGATAAGCCGATGGCATCCCAACCAGTAAATCCATGCAATGCTGCTAACGGCCTCAGTCTGGAGCCCTCCCACAGTGGTGTTTTTGGAGTTCGCCGGTAGCTCCAACCCATTTCCCTGGTTAACTTCTTCCACGTTTCCCCCGTCGTCCTTGTCGCAGGGCACGCATCGTGTGACAGTTCCCCCCGTATAGTGCGTGTAGGTAACTTTTTATCCCCATTCCTGCCCTATCATGTTTAAATACCGGGTCCCCCCAGTCTATGTATGCCCAGTCATTCACCACACTTACTCTAGCCACCGCATAGTATCTCCTCACATTTGGCAGGGCAATACCTCCTTCATATTTTGACCTTTGAAAGACTCTCATGGCTATCCGCAGTTGTTTACCCGCCCACAACAGTGTCCGTACTAATGCATCCACTCTAGTAAAGAAACCCTCTGGTATTTTTAAGGGGTGTTCTGGAGTGTATATATAGGAATCGCGGAAGCGCCACCATCTTAAATATTGCAGACATTCCCAACATAGATAGCGGTAATGGTTGCCAGTGTCTTACGTCATACTCCAAACGTTTGAGTTGGGGGTTCCAAGTTTGTCTCGTAGAATGATTCTGGACTTCTAGTTATCCAAAGTCCCAGATATTTAAGCTTTGATGTTTCTACCCGTAGTGGTATAGTGTATGTGACCCCCTGCATACATCCCTCTATCGGGAAAGGCAATGATTTGTCCCAATTTATGGCCCAACTGGATGGTCCCCAAATATACGGAAAATATCATGCAGTCTTTCTAGGTATTGAGCCACGTTGGTCAAATATAGCAAGATATCGTCGGCGTACAGAGAAATACATTGATCTGCTTCACCACCACTTAGCCATCCCCATACCTGTGCGTCCACCGGCAACCAGGCCGCCAAGACCTCTATGGCCAGGGCAAACAACATTAGCGAGAGTGGACATCCTTGCCGCGTTCCCCTACGCACAGTAAACTCCTGCGACGTGTGACCGTTCACCCGCACTCTTGCCTTCGGTCAGTCGTAGAGCAGTCTAGCCCACCTGATATACTAAGGACCGAACCCCATTTTAGTCAAAACCCCGAAGAGGTGGGCCCATTTGACTGGCTTTATTTTATCGCCTTCCCCTCAGGCGAGTCACAGGCACTGCCAAGTTATTATGTAGCCTCCTCAAATTCAACTTTGTCGATTGGCCCGGTATAAACCCATTCTGGTCTGGATGTACTAGCTCCATCACCACCGCCCTTAGTCTGGTCGCTAGGAGTTTTGCCAAAATCTTGATGTCAGTGTTCAGAAGGGATATAGATCTGTAAGAATCACATCTATCTGGAGGTTTGCCTACCTTCGGGATCATTACAACCGTTGCGGTGCACATGTCGTCTGGTAGTACCTCTTCTTGGAACGCCCTCACATATGCAGCGTGAGGTGGGAGAGAGGAGCAAGGAAAGAATGTGCACGGTGGGGGGGGGAGGTTCCCAACAGGCCTTGTTATGTCCACAGTCTTTGTTCCCTAAGTGTGGGGGGTGTCTCCAATGTAGAGTTCTCCCCTCCTTTATATGGCCATTGGAGATTTATGCCAAGTCATATAATCAGTCTTCCCTCAGGTGTCGGCTCTCATTCAGCAGCAGCCTGCACTCTGCATCTCACCCCCTCCGCTGCTCGCCCCCCACCTGCTGAGCATTCTGGGCAATTACACGGCTGCCTCGGCTGGTTGCCCCCCAGCCCCTCCCTCCTGGCATCTTTAGTTCAGCTGGACTCGCGGCCACTTACATGTTTTTGTAGCCTCCTCTGAGGTGCATGCAGCATATAGAACGTTGGCAGCACAGGGGAAGGAGGATCCAATCACCGCTATCGCGCCAACTCACCACTAGTTCCCCGCAGCAGTCTTGAGTCATAGGCAAGTTCCCTCATGTCAAGCACTGCGCCCGTCCTTAGTAGCAAGCTACTAGGTGGGCTGATCTCCCTCATGAGGATGGGCTGCTTCACGGACCCCACAACCAGAGGGCCTTAACGCAGGGTACTTCACAGGTGAAAGACCCCACCCCACCCCATGTCTCGGCCACAATGCATGCCTGTTGTCACATTGCTTGGTGTTCCGTTCCCTAGGCTCCCACTAAAGGACCGCTTCTCCGGCAAGCGCCATTTTGCCAACAGATTTGGCAGTGCGTGCAGACTTGTACCTCGCCTCTTGCCAGCCTCGGGAAGCAGACAAACCTCGATGATAACCTCACGAGTTTCTGGGCAGTTGGTTCCCCTGCAGCAAGGTCCACTTGTAGGCAAAAAACAGGATATTAGTGCCCCGGGGCACCGAAGGGCTCAGGATCTCCGAAAGTTACCTCCTACAGCATGTACGAGTAGCCACGCCCCCTTGTTTGCTTTTTGAAAGGTTTACAACATTTGTTGCCTCCCTCGCTCTTTGTTATGCCACAGAGGAACCTTAATTCGGTCCTTACGTTCCTGATGTATACTCCCTTTCAGCCACTTCACAGCTGGCCCTTGTGGCTTCTCACCCTCATGATCGTATTCCTTGTCGCCATTACATCGGCGCGGCAAGTGATTGAGCTTCAGGCTTTCTGTGTCTACCTGCTGTACACCACCTTTTCCCCAGACAAACTGGTTCTGCGGATGTGAACTTTCACTTACCAAAAGTTGTGACGTTCCACGTCAGTCAAACTATCACCCTGCTGGTGTTCTGTGCTCCGCCTCATTCCTTCAAGGAGTAGGAGGGATTCCACCGCTTGGACCCTAAGAGAGTGTTGAGCTTTTACATAGATCGTACCAAAGACCATAATTTGGACGATCAGCTCTTTGTGAGGTTCGCTGGAATGAGAAAATTGCAAGGCTGTGCAGTAGAGAATCATTAATATCTGCTAGGCAGTGGCTAAAAAGCAACCTTCACAAGGATTGCGTGCTCATTCTACAAAGCTGCTACCACTGCATTAACGTGCGGAGTCCCTGTCTTAGACATTTGCCAGGCAGGTATGTGGGTGTCCCTCCATATGTTCATAAAGCATTAGCGTCTTCACAGTCAGATCCGTCAAGAAGGGAATATTGCACGCTCGGTTCTACAGAACTTTCTGATTTGAGTTCATTCACATACCCTCCTCTAATTAGGTAATGGTTTGGTATCTATTCAAAAGGTGATAAATCTGCGTCTAGAAGCCTTTATAAGAAGTTACTTACCTTTGTTAACACTGTTTCTGGTAGACACTATATCTAACAGCAGATTCTTCACTCACTCTCCCATATTTTCCATTCTGAGAGTGGACAGTATTCTTTAATAAGGTCCCAAGTCCAGGATTCTTCACACTAATTACAACAATTAGCTTTTGGTGCTTTGCGCCTGGTGGCACGGACACTATCGAAAGTAACTGATGTCAGCACGTGGGAGTGACGCCTATGTATCCCCACTCCTCATATCCAGAGCCGAATGGCGTCAGTTTGGAGCTGCGTGGCGCCACCTACCAGCACGCAGAGGTAGTACTGAAAAGTTTCCAGAACCAGTCTGACGCCTGGGAAAGATTCAAAAGGTGAGGAATATGTGGCTAGATAGTTTCCAACAGAGCGTTACCGAAGGTAAGTAACTTGTTCTCTCACAGCATGGTCCCCAAGATAACCTGATATCGGTGATAAAGATGGTAAGGGACCGTAACTGATCAATAAATTGGCCTCCTACCGCCATGCTACTCCACTTTGTGTCATCAAGGATGGAACAGATGACCATTTTTGTGCTATGAATTGGTCCCATTTTGGGGGGAGGGTTCAATTGAGGCAGTTGGAGAAAAGAGTGGTGTGATGCTGCACTATTTGCATTGCCACTTAGCAGGTTGACCTAGGCTGGTATTCAGCAATTTGCACTAAATTCTGCAGTGATCGTTTTGTTATTCGAGAGAACATAAGAGAATTTCAAAAGAGAAATCAAGGTTCTCTGAAAAGACATTAACTCAAACAAAATCATATTGATATACCTCAGGCTTCTTGAACAGTTATGACAACTGCTTTCTTCGCTTTTAAGAGCGCAACTTGTAAAGAATTTAAGTTTCTCAAGCAGCCATCTGTGGTAAAAGAGGCAACTGTTTTGAGAATGTTAAAAATGTTTTATTTGGTAACTGCATACAGCCCAACATTTTGAACCTTCTAAGAGGGAGCTTTTGAGAAAATAAAAATTGGGGTAATCGATTTTCCCCATTGATCGATTTTGAAGTGGGTGGGATTTTAGGCGTGAGCCACCTAAAATAAAGCCCTTTTGGCCTTAAAAAAATCAGAGGTCTGTTGGCATGTATGTAACTGCTACGGTTAACATTGCCCATTACATATTGGTGAAAATGTCTTAATCTTTTTCATGACTCTACCAGTGACTGGAGTCAGGGGGTCTGATCTACTTGGCGAGAAGTAGAGCAGGGGTTTTCTTCCAAACACAGACCATACCCTTGTACAACAACTTTTTGTTTTACCATAAACAGAAATAATTCTTCAATGTATGTATATGTATAGGCAAGTCTTTGTTATTCATCTTATAAAGGTTGTTTTTCCAAGTTTCTTACTCCTGACAGCCAAACCACAGATTCAGTGCTGTTGAAATGTGCATGCCGACAATTTCTTTTTGTAGCAAATGTTTAGGGAGTCCTGTAGCTTAGTTTTCTGCTGTTATATTTGTTTAAATGTTATTTTTTCGTTGATTGGATTCCTAGTATTTACATTGTGTGAGCAAAGTGACGCCAAACGTTCCTCTCTGAACTGTTACAAGCTTTCCACTCTGATAAAACGGTTTCCTGTTTTCATTGCATCCAATTTATCTGAGTTACTACTCACCTATATGCTATAGAGGCTTTTGTTTCAGACAAGTTTGCATTATTTATACCTTTCCACTCCAGGAACCCAGCACCATCTGTTTCCTGCTTTCGTTCTCGCCCCAAATATAATTCCGTTCGAGGAAATGTCTGTTGAGCGACCCTTGGTTCCTCCTGTTAAATTCTCTAGAATAGTAAAATAACAATCTCTACAGAATTTGATGTGAAAAGCTGAAGACGAGTTTAGGTAAACTTTTGAATAGGCACGGTGTCCAATGCAAACAGCACTGTTTGGTCTCTAAATATTATTTTAACAGTTTTCCCTCTCAATGTCCTCACTGTTGTGCACGGAAAAATAATCGCTGTCGGCCAGTTGTAGGTGACAGTGGAAACACTGGGAGAAGGTGTCATTTTAGTATTTGTTAACATTTACACACAGACTGTCCAGTTAAGAATCGCATTAAATCTTTTCGCTTTGGTGCATCATAAGTCTCTTTTTTCCAACTATTTCTTGATCTCTAGTCCACACCAATAAACGCTTTACTCTGAACGGCCGGCCCACAGTGCTTTGAAACTGGGGAGACCGGAGTACGCATCTATCCTCTGAACTATCTGTGGTTGGCTCATGTCTTGACTTGGCAGTGTCGTTCTTGGTAGTTGCCACACACTTAAAATGGGCTTGGTCAGCTGTAGTTTACATTACGTACATTTAGTTACACTGCAGAAAGGTTCTGCCCACGGCCTCTGAGTGGAAGTAGAGTGCTCACTTTGAGATGCGCAACCCTCTCTTAAACAAATTTAAAGCAGCCTTAAACGAAATTGATATTGCCGTCTGAGTCCTTGCTTTCTTATGTATGAATGTTGCAATAGGCATAGTGTAGCACCAGCTCTATCTGGTGTCTTCAAGCTTTGTTCATTTTTGAAAACCTGCGGCAATTGAAATTAATCCGAAACAGTGTGTGCAAGTATAATATTCTGCACCTTTTGCTGATGTATACCCACCTGCAATGACTGCTTCAATGAAAAGTCCATGTATATAGTTCTAGTAGCAAACCCTTCCAGGGTTCAGTGGGGGTTGTAACATGAATTCTACCAAAAACATTTCTATCACTTCCTCCATCCCCCCCACTCCCCCCAAAAAAATGGGGCCCTACCAACCCAAAACCCGATGATGGCCTAACCCATTCTTTTAGATAACAACTCTCGGGGCCAACAAACTGTGTGGGTCATCTATATAAAGCTCTGCACTTATTAAGAACTATCCTCAGTAGTGCCACTACAAGAGCCAGCTCTCATTGTAACTCATCGGAGGGTTTCTGTCGAAAAACACTATCAGTCAGAATTGCAACATTCTCACTGAGAATAATTTGATCTAACTCCTCAAAATCTTTTTTTTTTTTTTTTTTTTACATACACCACCGGTTTTATTTTGTTTGGCCATCTTTAGTATGTTTATCTGCTGTATTCCAGAGGTTGTCCTAATATACCAGCGAATTGCTTCTAAGTAGGTGGCCTTTCTAATTATTCTCTGCTGATCAATATAGCCTTATAGCCCGCCTTAACCGACTATACCGGCCATTACAGCCTGCTCCAGCGTTTCGGCGATAGCCTTTAACAAGGGAGCAAGCCTTTAATGACGAGTATAGCCCGCTACGGAGGGCTAGAAGGCTATTAGAACATTCCCTCCTTAGAGGGCAGAATGTTCTATTTAGTACAACAAAGGCCTCACGGAACCCAAGGGGGTTTTGTACACAGCAACGGCTGTGAAAGGAAAACATTGGAATTCTGATGCTCTGGGCTTCTACCAGCCATTAGAAGCATGGAGCACTCCATTGTCTTCAATGAAGTGCTCAACATTCCAATGTTCTAATTATACTTAATAACTCACCGGGATCATCATCACTTATCTTTCTCAGTATTGATGTTTTGGCACCCACCTCTGTACTACCCAAATCGGTTGCTTACTTCAGAAGCACCTGGTCCTGGTACATTTCATTGCAAGTACAACTAAAGTGTGGCTATTTCTGCTTCCTCGCCTTCTCTGCAAAGATATGTTTTTGATGGCCTTCTCCCCACATTCTGTGACTTTCACCAACTGGGAAATTCCACCCACCTTCATGATTCCACTAATCTCCTTTTCCAAAAAGCTATACTGTGTACAAGTGGTGCGCACATTCATTGCTTGTTGCATTCATTACTATGGAAGTGTACCATCCATTGTTCTATTTGTATACGTTGGAAATTCCACCAGGTTGTTTCCAAATCACCCAATTTTTTGTTTCCATTATTCTTCAAGATACTAGAGGAGCTCAGAAGCTAGTAGGGCTACGTTCTCCTTATATTACACACGATGGAAAGCATGTTGCGAGTCTTTTTTTGGGCACTAGTGGGGGGTAGGGGTGTGGCTAGCATTTATGCTACAAGAAGTACCAACTCCCTCTGTTTTTCTCAGCTGAATCTGGGCCAAGTTCATAGAGCTTGACTATCTAATTGTACATTGGCAGAACATTCTTGCTACCAGAAGGTAGTGGTGAGTAGATTTTTTTTTTAGATGATGAATTGTGTTTGACTTTTGGATCTGTGTGACTGGTACTTATGCTGCTTTCAGTTAACCTTTCTGTAGCATTGCCCTCCCTCCCGAAAGCCCAAAACAGGCTAGTTGCAGTCTGAAAGAAAAAGCAGACCACGTTGTCTCTAGGAGTGCTTTATAATTTTCGCAGTCTTTGACCTCGCATATATGCTCTCTTGTGCCTCTTATACTGAAGAAATGACCTTCAACTTCTGAGGATACTTCTCTTTTTGCATTCTTTATTTTACCTTTTACAGTTTGCATAAACAGAAAATCTGCGGGAAACTCCACCATTGATCGCAATAAAATGCAAGCGGCGTAACTTGAGTATGAGGAATAATACAACGTGCATCTAAAAAGCATAAGGGCAGGTTTGCAGGAAATATATCCGAGCATATACCAGTGTTACCAACATTAAATATCAAAAAAGCAAACAGTAATTCAAAAGAATCCATGAACAACATGTAACCACTATAGGATAATGACCAAGCTGCTATCGATCGCACTTCTCCCCTCAGCCCTCATCGTAACCTTGGGCAGTGGTTTTGTGGTATCCTCTAGATAAACCGCAAGCCAACTAACAGGTCTTGTTAGTCAATCATTTCTCCTTGCCCCTTATCGCTACGTCCCATTTGGTGGACTAGTACTCCCAACCTTATCCATGTTCTGTTCACCTTCCTATTGGACCTGTGTAATCTTCCACTCCTCCTGTCGGAAAATATTCATTTTTATGGTAAGCAAAAGGTTCCCATTTTTGGTAGTACCATTCAATTTGATCATTCATCCTGTAAATTTTCTTTTTGCAATCTGCTGTTTTGGGCAGCTCTGAAAGGCAGAGCACCCTGTCAGGGGCTGTCTATTTCCTCCAGTACCTGAGGATGCATAGTTTTGCAGTGTCCAAACCCATCGCTGCCCACCTCCTCCCGTCATGTCATGTGGCAAGGCTAGCCTAGCTGAAAGGATTATGGTGACATCTGGCTTTGCAAGTGTGTGCCATACCTCTTTAAAAAAAAAAATGTGGTTCATATCACAGCCTTCTCTACTACATCTACAGCATTGGGAGTATGGCAGTAGGGCCTGTCCTGTGCAGTTTAGTGGGGGACCAATATCAGATCTGGAGGAGTTAAAGTATAAGAATTTCAATCTGAATTCTCGTAACGATGAATAATGAGATGCCATCAGTGCCGACCATACCTCTGAGAAGTAGTCCTGCCCTATTTGTTATCCATATCATTAGTAACTGCCAGCATTGGCTCAGATTATACATGATCGATGAGGAGGCCATAGATACCGGGACCACACCCTCGTAGAGAGTGTACCGGTGAAGCGTGTGGTGTGTGAGGATCCCTACCAAGTCAGGCTTTAAGACAGTGCACCACCAGTGTGATTTCATAGTTGCTGTCCTATATCACATTCTGTACATGGCTTGGGTAAATAGGTCAGGGAAAGACGCTAGGGAGTCCCCTGTAAATAAATGGTTGACTATATGGATACCCTTCTCCTCCTAGTTTTTCCAGAACACCGTCTCCCTCACCCCCCAAGTAACAAGTAGGCCTGGGTGTGAAACTCCGGTCCATTTGCAGATTTGTTCCCACTCCGCGCAGCGCCAAGAGTTCAAAAAACTCTGCTCCACGTAGCAGAGTTTTTTCCTTGCTTGCTAATGTTAAGTTGACGAGCGCAAATAAAATCTTCCTCTAGACCCCGTCCTGGTGAGATTTCTCAACGCGGTCGTCGCGGATGGCTGCTACCGCTCGCGTTGAGAAACCTTACGTTCGTGTTGGGGAAGCTGCTGCTCAAGTAGAACTTCTACTCGAGCGGCAGAAAGAAACAGCGCCCTCTTGCGCTGCACATGGTGCCATTTCCGTTGATTTTCCAGCGCGGGACAAACACCTGGTGATTAAAATCAGCATGAACATCGTGACCTAACGCACTCTGCCGCTTGCGGAACTCCGCGTAGTGCGGCTAAGTTTTTTTTATGCGGAACTCCGCCCAGGCCTAGTAACAAGCTTGTTTTATTCCTAGTTGAGGTGAAGAGTGCGTAACGGGGAGTGTGAGTGTTTCCATGTCGGGAGCATGGTTTGGATCATGGCCCCCAGAGAGTATGGCTTGTTTCATGGCTACTCACAATGGAGGGGGGGGGGTGTCTTTTGCTTCAGGCAGGAAGTATGCCAATTGTGATAAGTAGTGTGCTAGATGAGTGCCTATGTGTGACATTTGTAATCCCCCCCCCCGATTCAGTGTGGGCATACAATTGTGTCATCCTATGCCTGAGCCTGTCACTCCCCCACACAAATGACTTCATCTCCGAAGCAATTTTACATAATAGTATTGTTGGTACGGAGATGAGCAACATACCTATGACATAGTGGGGAACATTGATCATTTGAACGGCCTCCAATTTTACCCTTAAGGACAGCTGAATCTGTGTCCTTTTCATGAAGTTAGATTTAGTTGTAGCCATGAGGGTTTATATATTGTCTTTCACCATATGTGATAGTCCCTTTCTAAGTAGGATACCTAAGTATTTTATTCCCTTTTGGCCCTACTGTGTATTGATTCCCTCTGGTTGCAGGCTCTTGTTGTGATATCTGACAGGTTCATTACCTCACATTTTCCCCCAATTCAGATTATACTACAAGAATGTGGAAAATAAGTCCAGTAGTGCTGTTAAAGCAGTGTGATATGACTGCGGATGCACAAGGTTCAGGAAGATCTCATCTGCATACAATAGGCATTTGATAGTTCTAGTGCTTGTTGGAATACCCTGTAGCAACTGGGAGGCACGAATGGCTCATGCCATTGGCTCATGGACAAGTAAAGAAGAGTAGCCAAATGAGGGGAGGGGGCACCCCTGCCTTGCGCCTTTGTGAATCAGTATGGTCCGTGACCGGTTTCCACTGCAGCTAATCTGGGCTGTAGTGCCAGAGTACCACCATTTTACTTGGAGAAATAAAGTCTTGGCCAAACCTCTCAATTGCCCTGAATAAGTATGCCCATTCAAAGTGGTCGAAGGCCTTCTCCGCTTCCAGGGAGACTGCCACTGCTTCTTAGTTCTATGCTTCACATTCCAAGGGATATGTGCCACGGTGTGCATATGGTTCCTTGAAGAGCAACCTGGCACAAACCCTACTTGAGAAGCAAGTATTAGGGAAGGGATCACTATGCGTAATCTAGTTGCCAGCACTTTTGCCAAGATTTGAGGGGAAATGGGACAGTAACGTTCACATTCGACGGTGTTCATCCAGTCTTTTAGTAGTACTCTTATGATCGCTTTGTTAAAGATCGGACCTAATGTGCCTAAGTCCTCTGCCTCCTTGAAGTTGAATCTGCCATTAGAGTTGATCCTCATTTTAAGTATCTGGCGAGGGAGGGAATTGTGGATTAAAATGGCAACGCTGCATTTCCTAAAAGGTCCTGCTCTAGCAGGAGTACCTGTGGCCATTGTTGCCAAGCCGTGTGTAAGGCAATACTCACCATTGTACATACCCAGTCGCGTTTCAGTTTGGCAACCTCAGTCGGGTGGGTATATGAGTCTCTCGTAAGAGAGCTATGTCAGTCCTATGATGTCGTAGGTAAGTCAGTATTTTGTTACATTTGACAAAGCTAGTGAGGCCATTCACACTCCTTAAGGTAATCCAGATGGGGAAGAGTGGGTGTCTGAATCATGACAATAGGAAGAGGAAAGTGAGGGGGAGGGTTCTCTGTTACCATAGGAGTCTATCTTTTATGAAACTCAAGTGAGTGTCCCAGTTGGGGGAGTGGGAAGGAGACACAAGTCGTATTGTGATGGAGTCCAAATTTATAACCAATGTGGAGGGGAGGGGCTAATGGAAATGGTTGTGCCGCTATAAGCTTGGACCTTGTTGTAGAGGGACAGTAGACTATCAGATAACTGTAGTTTGCTGGACTTTTCTCCTTGCTAGCCCACCCGTGGATCCTCCCGCATCAGTCAGGGTAGAAAGTAAACGGTCTTACTTCATAGTAATGCTCCAGGATGATTGCGGGGAGGGGCGGAAGGGGTCAAGGGTAAGTGGGGAACCCATTTAAGTTACAGGTCGATGTTATCCGGCTCAGGGGTGCCTGATGCCCCACCCTTTCTATATCCTTAACCCAGGGCCACTGTAATTATGCGGTTGCGTGGCCGTGGTGATTTTCGCATAAATAGAGATTTGCCACATAATCCATCATCCGTCGCATAATCTGCAGATTTTAACAAAAAAAAAATTCTTTCTGCCTCAGACATTTCAAAAGTTAGTAAAAACATATCGAAACATGTTGCAGAGCAGTGGAACGCCCTTTGGAAAGGTTGACTAGTCAACTTTCTGTAGCTTATTGATATATTTGGGTGTTAAACTGGTACTAATGAGTTGCAACTAATGCCCATATAGTGCTAACAAGTGTAAAAATAATGAAGTACAATCACAAAGTGTGCCGCATAATGATGCATAATTTGCTTTTTCAGGTCCCTTAATCAGTGCTTTAAATGGGCTGTTACTGTCCGGTACGGAGTACCGGCACTTTTTAGGTCTCGCGCCTAGCGTTGCACTGCACAGCAGTGCTCGCGCAGCGCGAGACATTTTGTAGGGGAAAAACGGGGATTCAGCACTGACCTAGGAATCGCACACGCTCGTGCGTGTGCGATTCCTTTGTGCTCCCCATTGGCCTTTGCGTGCGTCTTTTTATAAAAGACTGCACGCAATTGGCCAAAGGCGGGCGCATTGCTCCGCCCATGGCCTATTGGTGTCTATTACGCGCTTGGTGCGCGTAATAGACACCAATAGGCCATGTGGTTTCAATTATCGTGCCCAGACACGGGCGCGATAATGGAAACCAGATGGCTCGCTGAGGCGCGCGCGCCACTCGCGGGCGTGTTTTTTTTTTTTTTTTTTTTTTTTAACAATACCGTTCGCTTTCGTGATCGCTTTCACTGCCGCTTGTTATATTTATATTGAAAGGAAATGTTTCACCATTCACTGCGGAAGATCACTGCCAAAAAGCTTTTTTATTGTGCATTAAAAACACAATAACTTGCTTCATGTGCACCTAGGCGAACAATAAAGTAATATCCTCGGAGTAGCATTTCACTTGTGGAAAAATCGGTTTATTGAAGTCAGCTGCCGAGGTAGATGGAAAGAGAGATTGGAAACAAGCAACGGTGGATTTCCCTTGTGCCAGTTTTATAGGAAATGAAATAAAAAAGTAGCGCAAATTACCTGTTGTCGTCCATCTGTTGCAGAAAAGAATAGAGCAGATCCAAAAAACATTAAGAGGCACTGACCCAAACCCAGATTTAATTTCGACCATTTAGCATAATATTAAGAAGTATACTTTCTATGAGACTGATATATTTATCCATGTACTCAGAAGTCCTACACTACACAAGGACACAGGTAGGGATCTGCTCTTTGTTTATTGTTATTCTTCGGCTCGTGCTCGTAAGGACGTCCTCGCTCTTCCCTGGTATCCCGATACTGACCCGTCTCCCTTCTCTGACCGGAAGTGGTGTCGGGTTGCTGGCCCCTCCCTTCATTCTTGTGCAGGAACCTAGTCCCCTCTGCACCTCGGTACGACAAAAGTGCATTCAGATCACCTCAGCAATGTGCCCTGTTGAAACATTGTCCTTGCTATATTGCGTACACACAGCACTACCACACTAGCTCAACAGTGACCTGTTCAAACCTTATTCTTCCATTATTAGGTGCACGCATTGAGAGTGATTTCCTTCTCATATTGAGTATAGAAATTGGGCCTCCCAAAGCAGCCCAGCAATCCCCTGCCCCTTCCTTGCCCTTCCAGCAGTGGACACGAACAACTTTACTAAGTGCCGGCTGCCTCTTTTCAACCCTCACATGGACCCGCTGATGCTCGCACAGACATGGCCTTCGAGACTGAGCGGCAGGTAAGGGCTCATTCCATCTCGGCTTACACCTTGCTCTCTCTCTTTTCCTCTTATTCTCTTTTACCACTTTATTTCCTCTCTTACCCTCGATCACTCTTTCCGTGTCTTGCTCCCTCTCTCTTTCTCATTATTTTCCATTCGTTTTTTCTTTCTCACTTTTCCCCTGCTTTTTTCCCTCTCTTTTTTGAACTGTTGCTTACTCTTGATTTTTGTTCCCTCTGTTGTTAGATTTTTCCATTATCTTTCCATGTAGACCATTCCGTTCCCTGCTCGTAAGACCCCTCTCGCCCTTTCCCCTCTTCTTCCCCAGTCCTCTCTTGCTCCCGGTTTCCGGTTCCCACTCGTGTTCCCTCTCTGTTCCTGTGTCCATGACTCGAACACTCTTGTGACCTACGTTATTATAATCGTCTTGTGTGTTCGCCGGGCTCCCTGCCCTTCATCTTGTATCTACTCACGCCTTCCTGAGGTCGCTCCCAGACAGATATCCTGCTCACAGCACAATGCGGGGACAGATCACTGGTTACAAGTTATAGCTGCATCTTTGGCTTACTGTGTGGTTTAGAGTCAGGTCTGGGCTTTGGAAACAGAACAATTGGAAATTATCTTCCAAGCGCTAATGTAGTCTCTCTCTCTCTCACTCACACACACAATCTTTCTTTCTCTCTTTCTTTCTTTCTCCCTGTCTCTCTCTATCCCTCTCTACCCTTCTCTTATACTTTCTCTCGTTCACACCCTTTGTTCCCCATTTCTCTTGCTCTTTCCCTCTTTATCTCTCTCTCATTCACACTACCAATCTGGCTTTTCTCTGTCCCCACTTTCTCTCCGCCTCCTCTCTTTTTTCCCACTGCTTCTATTTTCCCATCTTCTCTATCTCTCCTCTCTCTATCTCTTCCAGTTCACTCTCTCTTTTTAACCCTGTCTGCTAATGCCTCTCTCTCTTTCCCACCACCTCCTCTCATCCTTCTTCCCTGTTGCTGATCACCCAGTCCCCGCTAGGGAGCATCAATAAACGGGAAACATCGTTTACATCGCGGTGATTACACCGCGATGCATTTAGAACGCTGCCATTACAACGCAAGCGTTACATCGACTTGCACTGGAGGGCGCTATAACCTAAGGAATAGTAAGATTTACTATTCCAACACCTTCCCTACTGTACGTAGACTGGTGTTGGAATAGTAAATCTTACTACTCCTAAGTCCAGCGCCCTCCAGCGCAAGTCGTTGTAACGACTTGCGTTGTAAAAACTGCGATGTTACATACCGCGATCATTTTGATCGCGTTGTAACATCACATATTCCAATAAACAAGGCGCTGCATCAGGCAAGGTGAGACTAGCCTGAGTTATAATGACTCTCTTTTTAGGTCAAAGCCTTGCTTATGACTTCTTGGGGAACTTCTTAAAGCTTCCTGAGAATGCATTCCGCCCATGGCTTACCATTGGCTTAGTAGCTTGTAACTCACATTTGCTTGTTTTCTATTTGCTGGCTTTACTTGTTTTAGGTTGTTCAGCATGTCTTTCACTCTCCCGTGGAGCAGCACCTGTTTACTGTATTCTTCCACAAGAAGTGCCCGCTTTTGTAAACAGGCCTGTCAATTTTGTTCTTATCTTGTCGCATTTGCTGTGTACTCAAAGACAGAGGTCAAATGCCAGTCTCTGGCTTCAGAGGGAGCTTGGTGTTTACTTTTCTTTCTCTGACTACAAAGTGAGAGTATTTATCAGACAATCTGGTGGTGTGAAAGGAAAGGCTTTTTATCCTAGCACACAACAAAATTATAATGTTCTTAAATAGACTGCACAAATATTTCAGAATATATAAGAATTAGGAAACCACAAATGAAGCACATTTTTTGGTAATTGCGAAGTGTGCTGGAAACAAATATTTTAATATGATCTAAACATACCAGTACACTAGTTGATACCACTTCCACACATTATCGTTTGTGCACTGTATAGTTTTATCAGTAAAACTGTTAATGCAAATGTAATAGCCATTTCAGTTGAAACTGTTGTTTGTAATAAAAGTACACTACAACACCATGCACACTCCGCTATTCCACTCTACAACACTCTACTCCACTCTATGCCCCTCCACTATATGCCACTTTACGCCATGCCACTCTACACCACTCCATGACACTCTATGCCACTTTACTCAATGCCACTTTACTCCACTCTACAACACTCTACCATACTCCACTCTACTCCACTCTTCTCCACTTTACACCTCTTTACTTCACTCTATGCCACTGTATTTCACTCTAGGTCGCTATAAGCCATTCTACTCCACTCCACTTTATGACACACTACTTTATTCCACTCTATGACACTCCACTCTATAATACTCTACGCCACTTCACTCTACGACCTCCACTCTACAACACTCTATGATGCTCCACTTTTCTCCACTTTACGCCTCTTTACTCCACTCTACACCACTGTATTTCACTCTAGCTCGCTACAAGCCACTCTACTCCACTCTATGACACTCTGCGCCACTTCACTCTACGGCACTCTACTCCACTCTGACACTCCACTCTACAACACTATGCCGCTCCAACGTACTATACTCCACACCACTTTACTCCTCTCAACGTTACTCTGTGCCACGACATTCTACGTCACTCCACTCTACACCACTCTATCACGCTCCAGTCTACAACACCCTATGCCACTTTGACACTCCACTGTATGACACTCAATGGCACTCCACTCTATGCCACTCTGAGACACTCTACTCTATGCCACTCAACTCTTCGACTTTCTACTCTGACAGTCTACTCTATGCCACTCTGCCACTCTACTGCAATCCACGCCACTTTACTCAACTCTACGCCACTCCACGCTACACTACTCCACTCCACTCTATAATACTTTACTCCATTCTATACTACACCACTTCACTCTATCCCACTCCACTCTATAGGTCTTGCATTACTGAAAATTAGAGCTATTGGTGTTGCATTATTATTTGCAACGCCAAAAGCTCAAACTTTTACTAATGCGAGACCTATTGCATTGCAAATGCTTGTTTATTGTGAGACGGAGAGTACCTGCACTTCTCAAGAGTGACGCAATACTTTTAATTGGAAAGTACCGGCCCTTCTCAGAAACAAGCAGGTACTCTGTTACAGGGTAAATGCACTTCTAATTTTCCATTTCCAGCACTGCCCCTAATTAACTCAACCCTGCCTCATAATTTGGTCCTCCCATGCCACATAATTCTAGTGGCCCTGCCTCAACCCCGCCACTGCAGAGCAGCATGTGTAAAAGAGAGGGAGTATACCCAAATAGATTCCAGGGTGCAACAATATTTAAAGATGTGCGCATACACCAGTGTTGCCTCTCGTGGCTTTTCATAGCACCCGCCAGGAGCAGTGGGCTAGAGAACCTCTCCATAAGCCTGTCCCACCAATCTAACTGTGTACAGCAGGGATTATAACAGAATCACAGTATTGAATTGAAATGGACCAAAACAATACCAGCAGGCAAATGTTCAGGATTCTGATGGTCCCTCCTTTAAAGGGAATACAATTTGTCCTGTTCTTGGGTTAAAACATTTAAGACTTTGTCTAGGCCAGCACTGTCCGACCACCTGGAAGTGCCTGATATGTTCTGGTTAGAGCTCAGTGTATTGTGACGGTATCCTTGTGCTTGAGAGCCGTATGTTTTGCTTTCAAGAGGAGTGTCTATGCCTGTGGGGTGCCCCGGTTTCCATCATACCCTCAGTGTTGGAGAGAAAGTCCTCTGAATCCTCAGGCTCATCAAATTCGGAAGTATGGGCCAGGAGTGTTACAATCATCGTGGCTGAATCAAGCAGGCCGAACTTTGCTCCTTTTTTCTTTAAGCAATAGCACAGGGCTAGTTATTGCTTCCTTCATATTGAAACAGAACTCCATGTTTTTTCATGGCTTGCAGGATGAGTATCGCATGTTAGTACCTCACAGGGCATGTAATAATGTCCCCAGGTTGATTCATGGGACTAGAAGAGCGGCGCCAGATACAGTGTGCCCTGTGGAATTCCAGTTTGGCCCTAAATGAGACCTGGAAGAGTTCAGGTATGAGATCTTGTCATCCTCTTCAGCACCTTCAGGGACTACATAGAGGCGAATATTATCCTTCCTCGAGCGATCTTCTAAGTCTGCCACCTTTTGATTCCGTTGCCCCAGTCGGTTTGAAGGCCATACAGATAGTCTATTTCATCCAGGCGTTTCTCGCATGTGTCTAGTCTTAAATGCATGGCTTGTAAGTCGGACTTGATAGATTTGACATCTGGGGCCAGTTTGGTCACATAAGGGTCTAAGGAAGTTATCTTAGCACTCCTGGCTGTGACTTCCTGCAGGATTATTTGAAGTGTGACCTCTGACATGTTGCCGCTTTTAGTTTTTGCCCGAGTGGTGCCGCCGGGTTGTGCTTCAGCGAAAGACGGTTGCTGAACCGACTTCTGAGGTTTTGGGGCGGGCATGTGATTCGGGTCACCTGTGACCAATGTTCGGGCAATAAAGCTAACCAGTGTGTGGGAGTGAATGTTTGTAGCACCATGTCCCTGCAGTTATTGCCATGTACTGCACGATGTATGGGTGACTGGAGACCAGCCCTCGCCTTAGGAAAGGGGCTGCAGTAAATGGTGGTCTGGGCAAGGGGGGCAGCCAGCATTCAATCAGGGGTTTGTAAAGCGGAGCTACTCACCCGTTAGGGTCTCAAGGCGCTGGGGGGGCGGCTCCATTGGGGTCATCTTAAGGGCCAGGTCTTGAGGTCCTTCCTGAACTGGAGCAATGTAGGGCTTTGCCAGAGGTGGAGGGTTAGGTCGTTCCAGGTCTCGGCTGCGAGGTAGGTGAAGGACCTTCCACCCGCTCTGGTCCAGTAGACGCTTGGGGACGGTGGCCAGGGAGAGGTCGGCTGATCGGAGGTTTCTCTTGGGGTTGTGGAAGGAGAGACGGTTGTTAAGGTATGCTGGTCCGATGTTGTGGAGGGCCTTGTATGCACGCCTGAGGAGCTTGACGGTTATTCTTTTTTCGATGGGGAGCTAGTGGAGATTGTGGAGGTGTTGGGTGATGTGGTTGTGCCGGGGGATGTCAAGGATTAGTCTGGCTGTTGCGTTCTGGAGCTTGCGGAAGAGTTTTTTGTTGATTGCGGCTTATAGGGCATTGCCGACATCCAGTCTGCTGGTGATGAGGGTGTGCGTGGCCGTTTTTCTGGAGTCGGAAGGGATCCATTTGAATGTTTTTGAGTATGCTAAGCCTGTCTAAGCAGGCTTAGGATACGGCTTTGATCTGGCGGTTCATAGTGAGCGATGAGTCCAGTATGATGCCGAGGTTACGTGCATGGTCCGTCGGGGTGGGGGGCCACCAGATGTCGTCCCAGGCTGAGGGGGTGGAGCCGAGGATGAGGACTTCTGTTTTCTCTGAGTTGAGTTTCAAGCAGCTCTTCTTCATCCAGGTTGCGACAGCTTTCATCCCTTCTTGAAAGTTGTGCCTGGTGATTTTGGGTTCCTTGGTGAGGGAGAGGATGAGCTGGGTGTCTTCGGCATAGGAGACCATGTTGAGCCTGTGGTTTCTGACAATGGTTGCAAGGAAGGGGCCATGTAGATGTTAAAGAGGGTGGGGCTGAGGGAGGATCCCTGGGGTACTCTGCATCTGGTCATTAATATGCCTCCATCAGATGGCAGTCTGTGGTAGCAGTGGTGCCAGAGGGGCAAAGTCGGTGAGGGTCCTTCCCCTCTTCCGGGTCATCACAGGAGATTAATGGAAATCACATTCTGCTGTATTTTATCAATATGAGCCTCTTTGATATGTCCTTCGGTTCGTTGGGGCTGAGCACTAGGTTTCCAGAATGAAGGCGAGTTTGGTCTGGCCATCAGGTTCCATACCTGGTAGTGCTGTATTAAATTTGCGGCTCCAGCAGAGGCTTATGATCTCCAAGGGCTGGATGTGTTGGTCTCTCTGCTCTCGCACCCCTGAGTTCAGGTGTTTCTCCGCCTGTGTAATCAAATGTGTTGAAAATATTCTACAAGCGTTAGTGCAATCGCCGATATTGAACTATCTTCACGTCTGGGGTAAACATAAAGGAGTAATGTCAGGGTTATATCGTACTCTAACTAATCATCTATACTCACAACCACTTCTTAAAACTCTTTACGGGAAATGGCAAGAACGCTTACATATCTCTATAGACGAAAATACATGGCCCGACATTCTGGAAGCCCTGGACAAGGGCACTCGTGAAGCACGCTTAAAATTTTGCCTTTTTAAAACTTTACATGAATGGTACTGGACACCATTAAAATTGCAAAGAGCAGGATTATTACCACACTCTAAATGTTGGAGATGTTCTGGAGTTAATTGTGATCTCCTCCATATACTTTGCGAATGTCCTTCTATACAACATTTCTGGTCACAAATAGGAGACATAATAAATGAAACTATACCTCTTAAGCTTCCTCTTACATCCTACACTATTTTATTGCATGATCTTGGAAGTTCATATGATGTCACGCGTCCTCAGCCCCGACTCTTACATACAGCACTCTCCACAGCCAAAATTTGTATTTTAAGGTTGTGGCAATCACCTAGTCCTCCATCTAAGGAGGACTGGATGGCTGCAATGATCCAGACAGCATCACATGAGCATATAATATGCAAATTACAAGACCAAGAAGAAATATTTCAACAAGTATGGACTCCTTTTTTCCGAGTTCCTTTAATAATTCACTCTTATTGTTTTACTTCCCTTCCTATTTCCTCTTTCCTCTTTACTCCTCAAGTCCTATTTCTGTCTTCCTTTTCTTTCCGGGTAAGGAGGTCTCACTTCTGTTTTTTCTTTTTTCTCATATTTTTCTTTTTTCTCATTTCTTTCTTCTCATTTCTTTAGCTATCCATTCTTCCATTTCCTTATTCACTTTATTACTCATCTACTCTCTCAAATATTTATTCACTTTTTTATTTATCCATTTATTTACCCATTATTCATTTATCTACCTAACTTGATTATTTAGCTATTTTATACCCTTCATGAACTTCCATCACTCATATGTATATATATATCATTCTTCATATTATATACACAACATATTTTACTATTTCTAAATTATATTTACCCATCCCATTATTTACTTTGTCTAACTGTTTCCCATGATTATATTGAGCCAGAGTTAGATTTCCTAACATACAATGTCCACTATTCTCCTTTTCTCTTCCTAACACTTTGTCTTTTATTTCATTTCTCCCATTTCCTCCCCTTTCCTTTCTTATATGCAAGTCTTCTTTATATTATACTATATATGTTAAATCACTAGACTTTTATGGGTCTACTATGATGTATTATACTTTTATGAATTTATATACCTTTAATCTCTCAATAAAGAATTACGACACAAAAAAAAAAAAGAAAATATTCAACAAGGCTGTTGGATCACCCCCGCATGGGCTTCCCAATGTATTTAATCTGCTCCTGGCCACACACAGTGGGCAGCTTTACCACACCCTGCGGGGGCGCAGCACTTTCTAGGGTGGATAGGTCCACTTCCAGTAGGCTCAAAACAGACCCTCAAATATGGGTAGTCAGAAGGCACTTCTGGTGTCTGTGGTATCTGGCCCGACTTCTGGTGTGTTCGCTGTGGTGCAGGCCCCCAAGGGGTAAGTATTATGCCATGTAAATTTCGCTTAAAGAAGGGGGTGCTCAATCGATGAGCAGCCTGGGCTGCGCCTGGGTCCCTCCTCGTGCATTTATGGCGTCCGCCATGCCTGGCAGGCCACTTAATGTGTGAGGGCTGAGCTCATTGGTCCCCTCCGAATAGGCGTTGTCTCCCTTATCAGCGTCTACCCTTGGATAGCTTTGGGCGAAGGGGTGGTTGACCACCTCAGGCAGCCGCATCTCGCCACCTTGTATACTGTTGTGGTGCAGATGATTGGCCCAAAATGAGCTGCAAGCGCTGGGGGGGGGAGGGCGAAGGCGTGCTGTGCTGTGCATTAGGCCTTCATATGCGGACTTGCGGAGCTCGTTCATGGAGTAGACATCCTGGATCGCGGCTAAGCCCTTCTTCCTTTTGGATACTTCTAACTGCAGATTCCTCATCTTGTGAATATCTCCAGGTGACGGACTGGATTCGAAAACTCAAAAAGTAGTGCTCCTGCATGCCAGTAGTTGATGCCATGTGACTTCTTGCTGACTTCATTCCGCTCCGGAAGTGACGAGTGGAGCCACATATAAGCGCCACCCATGCTCACTGATGTCAGTTGCTTTCTTTCTTCACCTTCAGACGCGGCTCTGGAGTGCTGCTCATTATCTTAATTCCTTAAAGAGATTTTTTTCATAACAATTTACTTTTTTAAATCTTTGTGTGCAAGGGAACATGTCAGCCCTTAAGACTACAGCGTTTAAACCTTGTAGTGACTGTTGCAAATAGATGTCTGTGACAGATGCCCACGAGGCAAGCTTCTGGTGTTTGGGTTCGATGCACGACTACGAGGCCTGTGAGGACTGCACCAAGATGAATCCGAAAGCCATCCGGAAACATAAATCTAAGCTCTACGTGGCAAAACACATCGAATCCATACAGTTCCCGGTCGAAGTCTGACCTGCTCTCGCTCCTGTAGTTGTTCCTGTGGCAGATTTGCTTTGCGGTAAAAGTCCAGAATGAAACTCAAGAAGTCCAAGCCATACTCTGTGCATGCCAACACTCGTTCTCCAGAGAAGGGGTGAGGGAGTTGTGGTGCCTCCGGGTCTCACTCCCATTCAAGCGAGGAGCCAATTCCAATCTTGGTCCTGATGCACCCTGATTTTCCTGGTCCGTATCGACTTTGTAGGCGGTTGAAGCCTTTAGAGAGGTCATGGTGTGCAGTCGTTCACAGACACTACACCTATTTTTTGGCTTGGGCTCTGACCAGAGTCAGCCATATAGAGATGACAATGGGGGTAATGGTGAAAAGTTTTCCGCTCCCTATGATGAGGAAAAGTGCTATAAATATCTACAAGATGTCAGCAGGCTGGGTACCTCACCCGATACTGGGCCAGTTTCCCCCTGGACCAGCTTAACAAAAGAAACATCCTTTGCTGCAGTCATTTGGAAGTGGCTGAAGTCCTTGACTGCCTCCGCCCCACCAAGGAGGTAAACACTAATGACCTTACTGAGGTCCTTCAGCTTCGTCAGGCACAAACTGAAACTCTTCTAACTTTCAGTGAGGCCCTCACTGATCTTGGGCTCATGGGAAAAACATGTTCTGGCCCTCCGGTCAATTAACCAGGTCATACGTTAACATAGTCTAGCCTCAGGCGGCCATGATTTTTTTAACCAAGCAATCCAACTCCTGAAAGTTTGGTGATGCAGGCTTCTACCAGCAAAATGAACCCTAAAACATTTCTGATGACTCCTTGAGAGAGAGTCCAAACTTATGGAAACAATGGCAAGAGAATGTTTTCATTGGCCAACCTTGCCTTGAGGTCTGTTTGCGCCAGCTGCCTCCTAGAACATTACACCCATTCACTCTGGGACATGGTTGGTGAGATCTTAGCGGCAGTCTCAGAAGACTTACGGGTTTCCTTAGCCCAAACAATTTAGGATGGCCAGGACGCAGTGAAGTTCGGCATTCGCACAGGCCTAGACACCACTGATAGTCTAGGAAGGGCTATTTGGACAAGTGTGGTGCTCTGGCACCATGCACAAATTAGATCCACAAGCTTTCCTGTGGACGTCCAGGCGTCCTTTTTGACGTGCCTTTTCGATGTTTACTGCCTATTTGTCAAAAAGGCTGACTGGAGTGTTTTAAAGAGAGCCAAGCCATGGCATGTTCTTTGGGTCTTTTGGCACCTGTCCGGCAATTTCCCCAACAGTTTCGCACTTTTCAGGGATATGCCAGGGACTTGAGGTATTGGCAGTGTAAGGCCATGCCGCCCGTAGAACTAGTGTCCCAGCCCTTTTAAGTTCCAGGCCATCAGAAGCAGCTTATGTCCCAATCTCACGCGCATTCATTCACCACTTTTAAGCCTCTCTAGTGTGCCCTTAGAGGCAGTCATCCTGTTGGGTGCAGGGCCAGCCACTTTCGTCAGGGGTGGCAAAACATCGCATCCAACAGATGGGTACTTCAAATTTAGTTTTTTCAACCTGCTGCAGCTGCCACCTACATCTGAGCAGGTTTCGAGGACCAATTGTTTTGTGCCAAGAGTTGCTGGCCCTTTTGACCAAAGAGGCCATAAAGAGAGTTTCAGCTTCAAAAGTTGGGATTGGATGCTATTCCCGCTACTTACTAGTGCCGAACAAAGATGGCGACCTTCCTATTTTGGATCATCGCCCTCTCAATGCCTTCCTACAAAAGGACAAATTCAGGATGCTCACACTGGCCCAGGTTCTGTCTGCCCTGAATCCCGGACACTGGATGGTTGTGTTGGGTCTATAGGTCTCATATTTTTGCATCCCTGCCCTGCAGGCTCACAGGTGCCACATAAGCCTACTGAAGTTGCGAGTGACTGCCCTCCCACCTTTCCGTTCTGTGGAATGGTTTCCTTTCCATCTAAAATAGGAGTTCTACATAAGACCTATTTATAAAGCACAAATGTTATTTGCATAGTCACTCGTTATCCTGAAAATCTGACATGAAGCTTGCCCTCCTGAACCTATGCACAAGGCAGGAATCCCAGTGCGAGTAGCAACAATAGGATACAAGGTGCAACCTTGCAGCATTGAGTAGATCTTCCTGTCCTGCAGACTTCTAGCTTACTCTACGGGTCTCAAAATGTCACCCATCCTTCTCAGAGACATTGTGTAGGTAGTAACTCCCTCGTGGGATATATTTATTTGGCTCATCAGATTAATTAAGTTGTGATTTCTGCTTTATAAATTTGTATTTTTGTAAATCATTAAACTGGAATAATATGGCCCACGCAGGTGTGTTTTATCCATTGTCCATTAATGCATATGAAACCGTCCTAAATATCTTTCTTATGCTGCCACATTTGAGCTTATAAGGGAATTATTCTATTTTTGCCACTAGAAGATCTTAATTGACATCACGGAATAACACAGACTTCCCAAGTGTATTATCGAGCCGTTGCTAACAAACCCTGTTAAATTGCAATTTGTCTCACTTTCTCTGCATTGCAAAATAACATTTCAGCCTCAGCACAGATACCAAAAATAGTTACTAGAATCTCAGCGCATGATGGCTCCCCAAAGCACCATCACCACTAGAACATGTATGCCTAGCTTTAGCTGGCCCTTAGGTTTGCGGTTCCCGAGCAAAGGTCCTGGTCTACGGATATTGTCAGCGTTTCGCATTAAGTAAAGGGGCATTTATTTGGTTAATGGTGTAGTGTGGTTAATGCCTTTCTTTGCTTGGTCACTAGTTGTAGTTATTTTGAGCTGTACATGAAAATAAGGCACTGCCGCGTTTTACTAACCCTATTCCAACAAAGCACAGGGCATTATGAACCAAGATAACTAATCGTAGGTCACATGAAAGTGCTTACTAAAATACATTGGCCAATAAAGGAGAAAAGCAAAATATCGGAGAGACAAAGAAATTGCATAAGCACTACGCTAACCTGTTTTTATAGCGTGAAAATTAAATTACGTGTGTGTGAAACTTTTCATTGGACTGCATGTGACTGATCCATGGGTGGACATTGTAACTATTTTAGCCAACTAGAACAAATTTCTCTTGATTCTCCCATGTTTTCTTCATATGTCGTCCTTGGGTGGATTTGTGCTTTTTAGAGGACATTATAACCAGAGATTTAATGTACTACCTTTAAAATGTTTATGGTGTGGATCACAGATAGTGGTAGTACCAGACTACTTTACTAAATGTCTATGTATCAACAGCATTCGGCCTTGCAGTTTGTGCTGCTGTTGTATAACATGGAGGCGTACACAGTGGCGGCTCCTCCGCTAAGGCAGAGGAGCGTCGCCCTACTGCTGGTTGAGCAGTGGTAAATACAAATAAAATAATAACTAGAAGTTATCATTTTATTTTCCTTTGCGACTCGGGCAGGGCTGGCTCGCCACAGAGGGAGCAGGAGTGGTTTGCACTCCCTCCCTACATGCGCATGACGGTTTGACCGGCCCTCTAGGGCCGGCCAAAAAATCATGCGTCATTGGCATGTTCTCCATTGGGATGTGTTGCACAATTTAATGCAAGACAAGATGTTGAAATACTTCCCTAACTGTATGCTGAGATCAAGCTCCATATCCTTTGGAAAACAAATTGGGCGCACACTTATACGCACTAGTGGCAGATTTCTGGAATATGCGTTGTTTTGCCATTACCTCGGTGGCAAAACATCACCTTTCCACCTCACTCCCTTAGGAGAAGGAGAGACTTCATTGCTTGGAATCCACAAGACTTTTCAATAGATCACGTTTCATCACACCGTGTGGACGATCAGCTCTTTGTTGGGTTCTCTGGAGCTAAAAAAAGGCAAGACTGTGCAAAAGTGAACCACCTTCCGCTTGATCATGCTCTGCATAAAGTACCGACACACAGAGGCACTGCTGTAAATTTTCCGGATCCAGTCTGATGCCTGGGGAACCAGCTACACATTGGCTAAAAAGCAGCTTCCGGAAGGCCTGCATGCTCATTCCAGCCGGGCCAAAGCTGCTACCACTCGGAGTCCCTGTCCTGGACATTTGCCAGGCTGCCAGTGGGCATCCCTCCATAAGTTCACGAAGCACTATTGTCTGGATGGTCTGGTTCGCGAAGAAAGGCATTTTGCCTGCTCGGTCCTGCAGGTCCTTCTGGTTTGGGTTCATCCAAAGACCTGCCTCCTAATAGGTACTGCTTTGGTATGTACTCAAAAGGTGAGGAATCTGTGGCTAGAAGTGTCTATCAGAAGTTACTTACCTTCGGTAATGCTCTTTCTTGTAGACACTCAATCTAGCTACAGATTCCTCACTGATCCTCCCAAATCGGTGGTTGGCCTGTACCCATAAATAAGATCCCATGTCTAGCAATCTACTCACTGGTCATACCAATTTGCTTTTTGGGCTGCATTACTAGGGATGTGGACAGTCGCGAAAGCAACTGGTGTTCGCACACTGGAGTGGTGCTTATATAGACTCCGCATGTCATTTACGCAGTGGAATTGCGTCCGTGAGGAGCTACACGGCGCCACGTACTGACACACAGAAGTACTGCTGTAAAGTTTCCAGATCCAGTCTGTCGCCTGGGGAATATTTAAACCAGGATTCTCCAACAAATAGCTCGTGACCTAATGTAAGCTATCTACCTGTGAGTAGCTCTCCTGTGTGCAGTCCAGCCTACTAAATTAGAAGCTTTTGTTTGGTTGAATTAATATATGTATACCAACATTGAAAAGTCTGCATTTGATATGAAAATGTGTGTATTTTCAGAAAACATGAGTTCCAAAATCTGTTTAAATCTGATATTTGAATGATAAATCATGCAGCCTTGAGAGACTAATTGCTAATAATAATACTTTGGTGCTAGGGGGCATTGCATCTGTGGCTGTTATGTATTGCCCTTGTAGAGGCGTTCCAAATTGACTAATCCTTTTTTACATCACTGCTGGCAATCCTGCCCTGAAGAGATCACAGCTGGTAAATTGCCTAGGGTGGGCTCTAATGTAATCTTGTCTGATGTGTACAACACTAATATTAGTAGCTCGGATGATTTTTATTGAACATAAGTAGCTCGTTAGTGAAAAGGTTGGAAACCCCCTGATTCAAACAGTGAGGATTCTGCGGCTAGATAGTGGTCTACCAGAAAGAGCGTTATCAAAGGTAAATAACATGTTCATTAGCATAACTCACCCTAGGATTTCTACCTTCCACGTTCCATCTACACTTCACTCTTCACATACCGCAGCCTTACAAACGTTTGAAGCCCCCCCTCCCTCTCTGCTCCAGGGCACCAATCTGACCTGCTGCAAATGCCTCTCACTCTCTACCCATGCCAATGTCACACCTCCTTGCTAACCAGCTTCACCTCCTGCAATGCATTAACTCGCCTGTTTTCCATAATAGGCCTAAACCAGCCTCCAAAGAGACACAAATACACACAAAAAGTACACAGAAAAAACGCAAGCACAATGGTATCGCATTATGTTGGTCCCTAGTTGCGTACAGAGGCATCTCACAAAACCTGTTGTCCCCTTTGCAGCGAGTACCTACTTGTCTAAGAAACAAATGGATAGACTGTTATGTATCCTAAGAAAAGGCCCATAACATTTATACCTCTAAATACACATTGGTTTGGTTGAGACTTGCAAGACACCGCCTTCCCTCTTTTTGTTTGAAACACCTTCCATTTGGACTACCTGCATCACACAATTGCGCCAAACCTCACAATCAATCAATCATATCACTTGTAAAGCGCACTACTTACCCATGAGGGTCTCAAGGCGCTGGGGGTTGGGGGGTGCTGCTACTGCTCGAAGAGCCAGGTCTTGAGGAGTCTTCTGAAGGTCAGTAGGTCTTGGGTCTGCCGTAGGTGGGTGGGGAGGGTTTTCCAGGTCTTGGCGGCGAGGTGGGAGAAAGATCTGCCGCCGGCAGTCGTTCTTGGATGCGGGGGACTGCGGCGAGGGCGAGGCCGGTGGAGCGGAGCTGGCGGTTGGGGGTGTAGAAGCTGAGTCGTCCGTTGAGATATGCTGGTCCGGTGTTGTGGAGTGCTTTGTGTGCGTGGGTGAGGAGCTTGAAGGTTATCCTCTTGTTGACGGGGAGCCAGTGCAGGTCTCTCAGGTGGGGTGTGATGTGGCTGCGGCGGGGGATGTCGAGGATCAGACGTGCAGAGGCGTTCTGGATGCGTTGCAGCCGTCTCAGGAGTTTGGCTGAAGTTCCTGCGTAGAGGGCGTTTCCGTAGTCCAACCTGCTGCTGACGAGGGCCTGGGTGACCGTTCTTCTCGTTTCGGTGGGGATCCACTTGTAGATCCTGCGGAGCATGCGGAGGGTGTTGAAGCAGCAGGAGGAGGAGATGGCGTTGACCTGCTTAGTCATGGAGAGGGTGGAGTCGAGGATGACCCCTAGGATGCGTGCGTGGTCGCTGGGTGTTGGAGCTGTTCCCAGTGTGGTCGGCCACCAGGAGTCGTCCCAGGCCGAAGGGGTGGAGCCGAGGATGAGGACCTCCGTCTTGTCCGAGTTCAGCTTCAGTCGGCTGTTCCTCATCCATTCGGCGACGGCCTTCATTCCTTCGTGGAGGTTGGTTTTGGCGGTGTGAGGGGCTTTGGTGAGGGAGATGATCAGCTGGGTGTCATCGGCGTAGGAGATGATGTTGAGGTCGTGCTGTCGGGCGACGTGGGCGAGAGGTGCCATGTAGATGTTGAACAGCGTTGGGCTGAGGGATGAGCCCTGGGGTACGCCGCAGATGATCTCGGTGGCATTGGAGCGGAAGGGGGGGAGGCGGACGCTCTGTGTTCTGCCGGAGAGGAAGGATGTGGTCCAGTCCAGGGCCTTCTCTTGGATCCCGGCGTCGTATAGGCGTGTTCGTAGTGTGCGGTGGCAGACCGTGTCGAAGGCGGCTGACCGGTCCAGGAGGATGAGGGCCGCTGTTTCTCCGTTGTCTAGCAGGGTCCTGATGTCATCGGTGGCGGCGATGAGGGCGGTTTCGGTGCTGTGGTTGCTGCGGAACCCGGACTGGGACGGGTCCAGGATGCTGTTCTCCTCGAGGTTGCGGGTCAGTTGTTTGTTGACGGTCTTCTCGATGACCTTCGCCGGGAACGTGAGCAGGGAGATGGGCTGGAAGTTCTTGAGGTCCTTGGGGTCCGCCTTAAGATGCACAAAGAAAGATGCCTATGGTAGTGCTTCGGGACCAAAACCACCAACAACAACCACCAACTGCATCTGAAGGCAACGAGCGCTTAGAGGCTGTAAAACTTATCATTGCATGACATACACTCTCCTTCCAACTGTAGTGTAAAGTGACTGAGTCAATGTAGAATTTAATTTCATTGTAACTCACCTTAATATTCTCATTTGGTATTTTTTCTTTTATTTCTGTACATTTAACCCTTTACTGCTAATATCTGGAGTTTGAGAGGAAGATATCTTTTCAGATTTGAACCTCTGATTCCTTGCCCCCCTTCACAGACTGAACTAGTGATCCATGCTCTCGCTAGCAGAATGATGCGCCTTATAAACCCCTCCCCTGATGTGGCAATCATGGTTTCTCTCTTATAATATTTGATAATCATCCAGAATTTGGTCATCTCATCCCAGACTTCCAGCACACAGGGAAGAAAATTAGCAACAGTCAATCCCACATTGCTAAAAGACCGATAAGAACCTGGGCATACTACAAGTAACTGTGAAATCCCAAGGGCCTGATGAGTCTTGCGAGTGGTTCAACAGAGATATTGAATAGATGCTGGGAATGATGATCGCTGAGGCATGCCATGAGGTGAGATGGTAAGTCTTGGGGGGGTTAGAGGTGACATAGAGACATTTTAAGCTCTGTCCGACAGGAATGACTTAAATTAGTCAAGGACTGAGTCCTCTATACCTATTCAATAGGATGGTGTCATCAATAGTGTCAAAAGCCCTGTGCACGGACAAGGCCCGCACCAGCCACATTTAAAAAAAAATAATGCTCAAAACAGTTGCAAAAACTTCAAAACAAGGCTATAAGGATATGTTTGAACTTTGTAACATATGACCGTGCTCTGAAGGTCGTGCATTGACTCCTGATAGAGTCCAGGATCAAGTTGAAGATTATTGACATCTTGTTCGAGGCCTGCTGGAACATAGACCCGAAAACATTTGTGAATGCTGACCCCCTGTTGCACTGCAGCTAAGACTCTTCAGTCAGTGATGCTTAAGATGAAAAAAGCATGATCACTGGGGATATGGTTCCCAAACTCTTGAACTCCCTTGACCGGGGAATAAGGACAGACTCAAACTACCTACAAATCAGGAGTCTTCATAAAATATAAATAAGTTGTTCAAATGAAGAATTAACCCTCCTATAGCTGTTAAAGTATATTTTGGGTGTATTTCCATTGCTTCAGACAGAACTTTGCCTTTTATCAGTGAGTTAGCCTTTTATCACTACTTTTTGCCCAATTTGTTGTGGCCTTAAAGGGACACTTGGCACGAAGGTGACCACCTCACTCCAGGCCTGCAAGGACCGTGTCTCTAGGCCTCAACTTTTCACCTACAAATAATTGTTTTCAGTCTTATTAGTTCAATAAAAGCAAAACGAGACCACAGCACCCATAAAGCATTAGGTTATCACATGAATATCCGGACTAGCTGGAAACCGTGTTCTTAATGACCTATAAGAAGGTGGCCACCCTACTTGGCACTTTTTAGAAGTGACTAACAAACACTATCTCAAATCAAATAAATTTGATTGCATAACCTGTGCTGTGTAGACCAGATCCACCCCATCCCCCGGCTCTTGGTTTTTGGACAATACCCATACTGCATCTAAGCGGTGTGGTAGGGATGATTACTCGGTGCATTACTTCCCTTATTTTGCTGTCCCTCACCACAGTGACTGCAGTAGAATTGTAATTTTATAAAAGTGCTACAGTTTGCTGTTTCTTGGTGTTAACTTACAGGCATTATCTACCAGCTCAATGGTGCTTATCAACCTCGTAAAGATAAAAGACTTGTTGAACCCTCACTACTTCAAACTTGGTTATTCATAATTTCAGTCCAGCCAAGTGCCACGCATCACGAGTGACACTAACACATTTAATGTCCCGCATCACCACAGCATTGAAATGCATTGTTACGCATTCACAGCTCCTCTCTGCCCCTCGGAATTGCTTGAGGCTTTCTTAGAGCAATGGTGTGATACCCATAGTCAGCTGCGAGCCTACAGCTGCTGAGTACACTGCCAGAGCCTCCCATGTAAAGGAGAGGTTGTCATGGATATACTGACACCTTGTGACATATTTGGTGGTGGCTGGGATTTTGGCACAGCTTTTCCCCCCTCACGTTATTGCTACGACGCTGGCTGTAGGAAGTACTAAACATTTCAGACTCCTTTGGCCTTTGTGCACATAAGGGAACCTGTGCTATGTCTCTTGACTGGCTGTTACAGTCCTAGGATCCTTTGTCAAACTCGCCCTCCAGCAGTCACAAAAGTCTAATACTTTGAGAGGAGACTTCGCATGTACACTGTGTAAGTGGCTTAGATTTTTATTATAGATGGAGCAAAATTATATTCCATTAAATAAAACACAATGTTTTTGTACAGCGCATCTCATGAACTCACATATTTGAAAGCGCTCGAATATGTGATCATGAAGAAAAAGGAGGAACTGCGAAATAAAATATTTGCTTAGGATCATACAGTTTGGTGAAGCTGGGATTTCACATTGTGCAATTTAGCCACAAAACAGGGCTTTTCCAGAGCTTCATAATGCTCAAAAGGGGGTAATTTATGCTGTTTGTCTGTTTTAATGGATTTCATAGTTTAGTTTGCTTGTGTGAACATATCACTGACGTGACACACTTTTGGCAATGGAATGCCACCCAAACACACACGAAGCCATGGAAATGTCACAGATGAGCAGTCTGAAAACCTGGCTGCTATTGGTAATGCTCAGATGTTCAGTAGGCATTTTAACCCACTCTGCTGTCTCAGCAGTTTGAGACAGGGCAGCATACTCTATCGTGTCGACCGGTGCTTCCCAACAGAGCTCTGCATGCGGCTTTCTCATGGGCGCGCCAGTAGAACTCGAGTCTGTAGCTGGAGGCTAGACTGCGAGAAATGCATCTTTCCAGGAACAAGCAATGAATAACCGCTGGTGAGGCTGGGAGCCTGTGGCAGGCAGGGAGGCCTTTCTTTAGGGAACCTGATCGCCATTCTTTTGGGCTCTTTGCTGGCGCCAGCTCCATGGCTTAAGACCAGGGCATGCTCGGGTTTCCTGGGAGAGCCCTCGCCCTCTAGATTGCAGCTTCCCGGTGAGAGATAAAGGCCTCTCTTTGTGTTCCCGCAAACAATCGTCATTTGTCCGAGGATGTCATGAACGGAGCAGGCTCCTCCTATTGTAGTTTATGACGGTGTTGCTGGTTGTGATGAGGGAGCAGTCCTTTATTTGAGCCGGTGAGGGGCCACCGGCACTCATTTTTCGGGGAGCAGAACTTATTTTTCCACATTAAATATTTGAGTGCAATAGAGAAACATGCATGTCGGGAAGAGAGTAACGGCAAAAGTGTCACAAAGGGAGACACCAGGAACCTGCCAGTGTGTGGTAAGGGGGCAAGGAGTCTCGTATGTAGTGCATGAAAAGCCATGAGGTGGATTTGAAGCTACCAACGTGTGTTCAGAGCAGAGCTTCCGGTACCGGCACTCTTTCTTTCACAAATTTAGTGGATATATTTACCCTGCTTCCCGCGTGCACGTAGAGTCTGGCCTGCAGTTGTTATATGACAGACACACAGTAGTAACTAGTAACCAAACACCAAGCCACGTGTTAACCGTCTCACGTTGCTATAGCAGAGGAACCGGGAGTTTGTCATGCTTCGACAAGAGGACAGTGGGGGGAAGGGACAAAATATATTACTTCTCCTCACTCAATCCCTCCCCCCTCTTCTTTTGTTACCCCCGCAAGTGCCCCACTTTCTGTTTTCCATCCTCTCTCCGGCTGTGCAACACGCCCAACTCTCTACGACCCCCCCCTCCCCCCAACAGTTCTTGCCTTAACCTCACCACCCGTGTCTGCGCCTCCCTCCGTGCAATCAAAAACTTAAGCAAATGATAGCCAACACCTCTTATTTGTGCAAATAAAGAAGCGCCACAGCTTGATTTACTAAACAAGAAATTCACGAGTGATGGGAAAGCCTGGATTCAACAAATTCTCATAAAAAAAAAATATATATTACAAACGAGCTTTGGCAAATCCAATACGTCTGGCTTTCTTGACAGTTGGTGCGGTGGTTTATTTTATTTTTTTACACATTTTTATTGTATGTGCCACAGAAATAAAAAGAAAACATCTCCACCTAATCATGGTGGCCAAATGTATGCAATAAAAATGTTAAGTTAAAAAAATCATATTGCATTTTAATGGAACACTGTGTTTGCTTCCTTCTTATTAGCAAGCAGATGTCCTTAGAACAGGTATTGAATGAATATATTTGTGCTTTTAAAAAAAATGTATTACCTATTTTGAGAACATGAGGCTGGCAAAACAACTAAAGCCATCTTAACGCCAGATCTAAAAACGTATTAGGCCAGCCACCAGCAGACCAAATCGGCCCTCACTTTATAATAATTCGTTCAAAACTATGTCTTGAAAAAACCCCTCGAGAATAAATTAGGCTTATCCCCACACATAACTATTGTTTGAGCAATTCGACCCTTTCTCATGTCACATTGATTGATATATATATTTCTTACAAACCTTTGTATAGTACTGCATGTCACCATTTGGTTACTTCAGAGCACTTTTAGCTAGCAAAGGTAGTGCACACTAGCATAACTAAACTTGGGTGCCCCTCCCGCAAACTACCTGGAGGGAGCCCCCTCAGGACTCAGTCAGGAGCTCTCAGGCCAGGGTACTGTGCTGAGGGGACCCCCCTGGAACTCGCCCCCCGTACCAGGGGCTGCTGGGGGCCTATGTTACGCCACTGGTAGTGCACTGAAAAAAGGGGAGACCAGTTAGATTCCAATCATAGACGATGGCCCAAGTCCAGCATTACTCATGTTGATCTCCAGATATTATAACTTCATTCACAGGCAAGCGGAACAGTTCAGTTTTCAGACAGTTCCTGAAATACATGTAGTTTAGCTGTGCTCTCAAGCTTGGATTTAAATCATTTCTCAGTCTAGAATCATAAACTCGCAGGCTATTGTCTCTGGGTTTTATCCATTTCAACATTGTACTTAGGTGTGCAGAATTGGATGCACCGTACTATCAGGCTTGTAACGAGTAGTAAGACTTTGAAGGTTAGTTTGCCCTTTTATCCAAGAGACCTTATGGACTGTGCGGAAAATATTAAACCTGATCATTGTGCCTACTGGGAGCCATTGAATCCACTCCAAGAGAGTTATAGTGTAATCAAATCTCTTTAGGTTCAGGCAGAGTCTGTCAGCCTGGATTTGGAATATTACATTTTTGGCAGTGAGGATTTTAGGTGTCTGGCATGCACTCTGTTGCAGTAGTCCAGTGGAACCATCACATTTGCTCTTCTTGACTTCACCATGTGACCCTGAGGAAGGAGTTGGAGAATTTTCAAAGAAGGGAGTTTCAGGTTGTTTCCTTTGGCCACCATATTGACTTTGGGCTTAAATGAGAGCTCACCCTCAAAGATCGCTTCCGAGTTCCTTGCTGTCAGTGAAGTGGGTGGTGTAGCGCCTAGACTGAAAGGCAGTATGAACAGTGTAACCCTACTTTCTCTTTTAGTGCTAGAGTCTCAGTTGCAGTCTGGATTCCATTTAAAGACTACTTTCTTTCACCCAGTAGGATATGTGGTCCAGGTAGGTCTGAAAATTTCTTATGCAACGGACAATCAACCAAATTAACCCTGCTCTTAAAGGTGATGTGCAGGATTTCCTTACTGAATATTTATCATTTAGCACTCTTCATCATCTTCACTCATTTCAGGCGGCCCCTCCGCACTCTTTCTTCAGTGACTGCACAACTGTAGGGGTTACCGCTCTCAGAGCTTATCCCAAACTTCCTAACGACTGTGGTTGATCGCAGACTTCTAAGCTCCAAGGCCTTGGATACGTTAAAAATGAACGCATCCAAGAGTATCTCTGAAAGGGCATTCAATCCCAAGTCGTTATTTGAGCCAGTGGTCTGTGCCCAAGTCCCCCAGGTACAATATTAACTGCCCAATCCGTGGCGAACACTTTCCGCAAGATTGCGCCAGAGGGTATCTGCCCCAATCACTGTGCCGAAAATGTAAAGGTGTCTCGTCTTCTCTCAGGCTCCACACTACAGCTACCTACAAAAGACTCAACAAAATAGCAGGGCTCGGGGCTGTCAACAGGATTTTCCTTCCTCTGACCCCCGCCTGGTTCCTTTGTTGTGTTTGACCTTGCGCTTCTTGTGGATTTCTGCCATTTTTCAATCTCTTTTCTCTCCTGTTTCTGAAATGCCCCATAACACTTCATCACCCCTTTTAATCCCCCCTCTCTGAGCATCTCTAATCTTCCCATTTTCTTCCGTACCCCATCCAATCATAATCTGACCTTTCTGTTATTCATAATGCATTTACTCTCTTCAGGTCACAATATACCAGATTGCTCAAACTTTTTCCTGAAAAATCGTACTTAACGTGCTCCACTGCTGGTACGCTCTGCACCGAGGTCAAGGAATTGGTGCAAGTTCTTGCTTTTGTTATCTTGCTGATGAGGTTCGATGTGACATTGAGTGTGGGAGAGCCTCTCACGGCTTTAAGGTGCTGTGATTTTGATAGATTTCAAGTTGGCACTTCAAAATCCACACCCTTCGTTATCTATTCCACGTGCCTGAAGGCAGTTGAGTGCACCATTGTGCTGCACAGCAGTAACTGCTCCATTCAAATTTCTTTAGGATCCCTCCATACTTCCCCATGGCTCCTCCATCTGCTCCCCACATCTTTCTTAGCATGTTTGATGCCAGGCTGGAGAGATGTAGCCTAATAGTTCTCCCAATGAACTTAGTATAGTTTGAATAAAAGTTCAGATTGGATGGTAAAGCACACAGAAACACTCGGGGCTTCTCAGTGATTTTGCTCTCGCACTGCCTCATACATTACAGCACACCCACGTCTAGCTGGTTGTCAGTTACTCGTGAACCCTAACGTGGTAAGGATCTTCCCCCGAAGCTCGTTTTCAATGAACTAGATCAGCCCTCTGGCACGTTGTGTTATCCTGTTTGTTTGCTCCTTTATTTCCTGAAATGGAGATCACGTATGTGCTTTTCCGAGGCAGTTTCCTGCACATCTCGTCAGTGACGCAACCCAGTATAATTGATGTGCCAAAGTACACCAGCACAGTGCAGAGGGAAAAACCAGGCTGAGGAAAGAACCAGCGCACGAGAAATCGCAGCGTTTTAGTTGAATACTTCTTCCCCGAGCTTCAAAAATATGTGCTATTTACATTGCGCATGCACCACAAAGGCAAATGGTCTCTTCCTGTTGCAACCCAAATAGATGGCGTTATTGCTCAGCAGCACTTATTTAATGAATGAACGTTGAATGTCGTCCTTGAGCTGGGCCGACTTGCAGTTTTTTCTGTCTGTAGTGTCTTTCTGGACACGTCATGCAACAGCCCCTCCCTAGGGCGCCGTACTTACACCCACTCCACACCCATCACCAGTTATTATTATTACTGGTGCTACGCATTGGCCAAAAACAGTGGCAAAAGCCAATAGAAAAAAAAGCTGGGACCAGTTGGCTTTGCCAGAGCTTGTTAATTGAGTGTCCTTCATCAGCACAAACATTTTAAGTTATTGATAGTAGACTAAGGAGCGCAAAATATCCAAGTATAAGTATGATGCAATTAAAGAAAAAACGAATGGAATAGCGTTAAATAAAATAAAACCATATGTGCCCAAACAGTTACTATAAGTGTGTCCTCTTTCACTTCTTTGTCACTTATTTTGCTCTTTACGTTTTACACTTAAACCACACCACTTATTTCTGGTCTGTATAATTTATCTATAAGAATCAGGCTTCAGAGATCACTATGAAGTAGTTTTAATAATCATTATTGATATAATAAAATAGTCATCAATAAGCTTTCAGCGATTTACATTATTTAATGTTTCATGCATTTAATGGCTCTTGCAATAGCAACTCATTTTGTCCTCAGATTAATTAACTGCCTAGAGGACACTGTTTATCCCTAATTTTATTAACATGAACAGATATTCCCCACACAACAGATTATTTCCAGAGTGTTGTTTTTCTACTTCTTGGGTTACCAATGGTTCTATCAATAGTTTGTGTTTAAAACAGGACCCATGCTCAGTGAATTCTGCATCTAACCATTTTTCTTGTCTGTCCTATATGTGGTAATCAACAAAGGTTGACTATTATGTTATATATAATATATATGACCTCTTTTAAATTACAGTTAACGTTTTCAGATAAATTAATGCAGCTCTTTTGCATTGTTGGTAAATCTACATACACAAACATTTTCGCAGCGAAAATGTGCTCAAAGTTGTGGCATTACCCAGCTCTTTGTGATAGTACCCGAGTTTTGGTTACTTGGGAGGCCTACACGAGCCAGTGCATGTGCGACGACAGCGTTTTGCAGTCATACTCTGGCAACATGCTAAAACCGCTAAAAACAGCCATACACCAAAGGTTATTTGGAAAGTCTTTGGGTGTTGTGTCTCTAGGCCTCTTGACACTATCTTATTCCGATTTGTAGAGATTTAATGATTGACCAATGTGTATGAATTCATGATCATGCGTGATGTCTGTTGGATTTTGGCTGTGCTCTTGTTTTGAAGAATATTTGCTCCCTGGCCCTTTAATAAAACGTTTTAAAGTGAATTTTGTTATTTTTCTTTCAGCTATCTGGAGTCGTCCTTCTCGCAGTCGGACTTTGGGCTTGGAGTGAAAAGGTAGGGATGTGTATTGTGTGCGTCTTATCACTATTTATGTGTTTTCGCATTCTTTAAAAGAAACCATAGTGTAAATTGCATTTTCAATGTATAATCCCTTTGGAGAAAAATAAGAACAAAGTCACATTTACACCTGACTAGTTACAAGCCTCTCCTTGGAGAACGTTTAAACTTGAATTTACAGAATAAAATGCAAATTGTTAACATTACATTTTTATGTGTAGGCTATGACCAGGTATGCACTGGCTGTTATGAACCATATTGTTAGCGTACAGAGGGTTTAATGTCTGTCCATTGCTTACCTTTGGTTGGCTTTGCCGCTCTCATTGGTTAGCTTCTTATTCATCAGCTTCCATGGGCTTTTCTTCAGTTTCTGCTGTTTGTCCCTTCTCTGCAGTATGGACCCATTGCTTGTGCCCTTTCTCTGCTCTCTTTTTAGAACCCACTTTTTTCATTTTAGTTAAGCCCGGTACGATAGTGCATGTGTTTTCCAGCTGTCGTCTTCTTTCTCCTTTTGTGTTTCTCTCCTCTCCCTCCCTCTCTACCTCAGTTGCTGTTCGTGCTTTCTTCAGCACATTCATCTTCTGTTGCCATTATTGGTCCCCCAAGCCCTTCCATTGTCTGTTTGCTTCCCCATGCCTGTCTACCTCCATTGTCTGTGTTTCACCATCCCTTCCTGCCCACCCTCCATTGTCCGTGTGCTTCCCTGTCTGCCCTTTGTTTCTGTGCTCTGTGCTTCTCCATCACCCATCTTTCATTGTCCGTGTGCTTTCCCATTGTTGCCTCTCGGTTGGCCTTCTCTCCTGCCACCAGCATCCTTCTTTCCAGTCCTCCCTCCGTCCGTGTTGCCTCGTCCATCGCCCATTTCCCACTCTAACCCACTTTCCCGTTTGTTTGTTTTTTTAATTTAAAAAATAAAACTGCAATAGCGCTATATGAACAACAATACATTTTGAGTACATTTTTATTTACTAAACCATATCGGATTGGTAAATAACGGGAAAAAAGGCTGTCCTCAGTTTGTAAGCGCGCCCATCCATGTTGGCATGTGCGTACAAAATGGCGCAATGGCTGCAACATAGCACTTTTTTTCCCAACATTATTTTCTACCATGCTGCACAGCCGCGCTGTGGTACAGCTTGGCTAAAAATCATTGCCAAAGTCAATAGGTCTCATAAATGAGACCGATTGGCTTTGCCAGTGCTTGTTTATTAATGTTGTTGGCAATATCCATAGTCACATTCATTGTTTACCAATTAAGGAAGGCAAAATGGGGAAAAATTGGGGAATATTCAAATAAGTAGTGATGAAATGCCCTTGTTGTGCTGTCACAATGTGGTCTGTTGAGGAAGTATGTTCAAAATGAGCAGGCATAGGTTCTCAGTGTCTCATCTTTTGTAAATGTACAGTGTTGTACTTGGTGGGACTAGAGTTCTTTGATACAGCAGCTGAGAAGGCTCAATGCATAATTGATCCCGGCCTTCTTAGGACCCGCCCCAATGCCTGCCTTCCCATCTTCCTCTTCAGCCCCATCACTTTGCTCCGAAGGATTGCACTTACTATTAATTGTTCCTCTGGCCTGGCCATGCACCCTTCTATATCTTTCTTAAATTGACGTCAAGGTTGATTTTTCTATTTAGCAGAACAGTGTCTCGTGCATGCTGGTTTCCTCCCGCTCCCTATTCCTTTTTAGCAGTCTCTCTCTCAGAGTTCAATTGATGCTGTCCTTGAAGAATGCCTTTTCCTCTAGGTGATATCCCTGGACACTGCCTTTGGTTTTTGAGCCTAAATTCTGCTATTATGAATTGTAGGTATTGCATCACTCTTTAATAAGGACTTCTCACTTGCATTGCACCGTTGGGTGCTACTACCCTATCTGAAAGAGACACGTTAGTGACAGATTCCTTACCTTAGAATATCCCCAGGCGTCAGGCTGGATCCGGAAAGTTTTGCGTAGCAGTACCCCTGCGTGTCGGTAGGCGGCGTCGTGCGGCTCCGCGTCTGTCGTCGGCGTCGTGATCACCGGGATGATGTCGCGGCCAGTACTTAGACGCCGCCCATGCGCGCTGGCGTCAGTTCTTCCTTTTTCCGCGCCAGTAAGCGCAGATCCGGATTGAGCAGTGCTCCAGTCATTTTTTGACTGAGTATTTTTGTGACTTTTTGTCCAAGTTTTTCGAGTCGTTCGACTCCAAAGGTGTCAGTAGGGATGCCCGGCTTCAAACCATGCGGAGTCCGTAATCGCATGATGTCGATTACGGATCCGCACCGTGAGTGTCTCCTGCCTGGGGCGCGGCCATGACACCCAGTCGTGCCCCGAGTGTCGGTCCCTCGCCCCGAAGGCTTTGCGAGAGCGGTCTCGAAAGCTCCTCGAGGCCCGGCACTTGGCTCCGCGCCGTTCAAGGTCCCGGTCCCGTGAGAGGTCGAGGGGCCGGTCGCGGAGCCGTCGTCATTCGTCAGGGTCGAAGTCTTCGTCCTCGGGTAAGGCGAAGCACAAGAGGTCTAAGAAGCGTCACTCTAAGACCTCCCCTCGCCGGTCTCACGACCCGGCCGAAGGTCCAGACGGTGCCACCCCCACGGCTCCGGGGGTGCCCGCGCAGCCGACGCCGGCCTACCCGCCTACTCCGGGTCCGACATCGACTCCGGCCGAGATACAGGAGTTCCTGTCGGCCATGGCCCGCCTCTTCGGGCCTAAGGGTTCCCCCGGTGCGCCTACGGGCCCCGCGGGCCCCAGTGGGAGTCCTCCCTCGGCACCAGCGGCGGCTCCGGCGCCACAGGACCCCCTCGGATCCAGGCCTGGATCCCGGTCGACGCCGGTTGACCTAACAACACCTCCACCGGCGCCGCCCTCACCGGTACCGTTTACGGCGCCGTCCGAGGCCCCGGACGGCGCCGTCCCCAGATTCTCCCCGGCACCGGACACACGTCACTAGACGCCGATGGGACCCTTTTTCCCTCATGTCCCTCCTCCTTACTTTTCACCTGTTTTGGAGGACGAGGAGGACTGGAAGGGGTCAGAAGACCCTCTCACAGCTCAGTGTGAGCCTTATTAGGACTGGGCTGAGGAACTAGGGGATGCCAGTGGTCTGGACACCTCTCCGGACCTTGGCATGCTGTTTCCTCCTTCCGTGGCTACGGAGGAGGGAGCAAATTATGCAACGGTGTTGCGTAGGGCGGCTGCAGCCTTGCGCCTCAAGCTCCCTATGGTGGCTGTCAGGACTAACCTCCTGACGGAAGTGCTTCAGCCGGCGGCTACCTCTTAGGAGCCACTGCTGCCGTTCAACGACGCACTTTCGGACGTTCTTTTGGGCACCTGGTCCAGGCCCACCACAGGGGCTCCTGTGGACAGGAACGTAGCCTGACGCCATCGCCCGGCCCCGGGCGACCCTCTGTTCCTCTCCCAACACCCCACCCCGAGAGCTTGGTTGTCCAAGCCTCTGCCTCTCAGAGCGCCTTCCCTACGGCTCCGCCGGATAGGGAATCCAAAAAACTGGACCAATTTGGGAAGAAGGTTTTTTCTTCCGCCAGTGCTGGCTTGCGGTCCGTGAACACCGCTTGCCTTTTGGGCCGTTACTCCCACTCTCTCTGGGATTCGGTGGCGCAAGTGCTGCCCCAGTGTCCTGAGCAGGTCCAGACACTTCTCTCCCGCGCTATTGTAGAAGGGAGAGACGCAGCGAAGTTCACCATCAGATGTGGCCTAGACACCGCTGACTCGCTAGGCAGATCGCTTGCTATGACAGTGGCGCTGCGCCGTCACGCCTGGCTGAGGACCACTGGTTTCTCGGGCGATGTCCAAAACACCCTTATGGACATGCCCTTTGATGGTATCCGCCTTTTTGGCAATAAGGCAGACAGCGCGCTGGAGCGCTTTAAGGACTCGCGGGCTACGGCCAAGTCCTTGGGCCTCTCCGCCTCGCGCCCTCCGCAGCAGTCTGCTTTTCGCCCCTTTCGTGGCCACGGAAGAGGCGCCCAGTCACGTCCACTGCCCAGCCACCGGCCCGCGCAGCAGACGCCTTCGCGCGGCCGAGGACGTGGCTCCCGCAGAGGCGGGTCGGGTAACCAGCGAGCGGGTCAGGCCACCACCTCTGCCCCGTCCGCGGCCTCCAAACCCTCCTAGTCCGTCCTTTCCAGTCCACAGCACGCCAGTGGGGGGCAGGTTCGCCATCACCTTCCCCGCTGGCGCACCATCACATCGGACAGGTGGGTTTTGGACATTGTCCGAAGGGGCTACTCCCTCCCCTTCGAGACTACCCCTCCAGCCATGCCACCTCAGCACCACCGCATGTCGGGGGACCATTTGGCACTTCTTGGTCAGGAAGTTGCGGTCCTCTTGGCCAAGGGGGCCATCGAGCGCGTTCCGACCCCAGAAGTAGGGCGTGGTTGTTATTCCCACTACTTTCTGGTGCCCAAAAAGGACAAGGAGGACATGTGTCCTATCTTGGACCTCCGGAACGTCAATCGCTTCCTCCGGAAGGAGAAGTTCAAGATGCTCACCCTAGCTCAGGTGTTGACTGCCCTCGACCCTGGAGACTGGATGGTAGCGTTGGACTTGCAGGACGCATATTTTCACATCCTCGTCCTGCCGGCCCACCGGCGTTACCTGCGATTCATGGTAGGCCTTGAGCACTTTCAGTTAACCGTGCTTCCCTTTGGCCTTACCAGCGCCCCTCGGGTGTTCACGAAGGTGATGGCGGTGGTCGCAGCTCATCTGCGCCGGTCAGGGGTTCCAGTCTTCCCCTACCTCGACGACTGGCTGCTGAAGGCGGGCTCGTCCCAGGCAGTCGTCTCCCACCTCCAGACTACGGCCGGACTCCTGCACTCGCTGGGGTTCTCCATCAATGTGCCGAAGTCGCACCTGATTCCTTCTCCACAGCTCCTTTTCATCGGAGCGGTTCTGGACACAACGCAGTTTCGGGCCTATCCTCCCGAACGGCGAGTCCAGGATATTCAGGCTATGATTCCGATCTTTCAGCCTCTATCCTGGGTTTCGGTACGGATGACCCTGAGGCTGCTGGGCCTCATGGCCTCCTGCATCCTGCTGGTCGATCATGCCAGATGGCATATGCGGGCTCTGCAGTGGGACCTGAAGTTCCAGTGGGCGCGGCATCAGGGGAACCTGTCCGATTACGTCCAGATCTCGGAGGGAACTGCACAACAGTTGCAGTGGTGGCTCTCGAACCGGCAATGGGTCACGGGCAGATCCCTCTCCCTTCCCCAGCCAGAGCACACAGTTGTGACGGATGCGTCCCTTCTGGGATGGGGCGGTCACATGGGAGAGGCGGAGATCAGAGGCCTCTGGTCTCCGGCGGAGTCCCGGCTCCAGATCAACCTTCTGGAGCTCCGGGCGATCCGACTTGCACTAAAGGCATTCCTTCCCTCTGTCAAGGGAAGGTAGTGCAGGTGTTCACATACAACACCACCGCCATGTGGTACTGCAACAAACAAGGCGGGGTGGGGTCGTGGACCCTATGTCAGGAGGCTCTGCGTCTCTGGACATGGCTGGAACATCAGGGCATTTTCCTGATGGTTCAACACCTGGCAGGTTCCCTAAACGCCAGGGCGGACGAACTCAGCCGCAGGTGCATGATATATCACGAATGGCGTCTTCACTCGGAGGTGGCGCAAGGACTCTTTCTACAGTGGGGAGAGCCTTGGTTAGATCTATTCGCCACCGAAGAGAACGCGCAATGTCAGCAATTCTGCGCGTTGGAATTTCCAAGGCGGCACTCGCTCGGCGACGCTTTTCGTCGCGAGTGGAGTTGCGGTCTGTTGTACACCTTTCCGCCTATACCACTTCTACCCAGAGTGTTGAAGAAGATTCGGCGCGACCGGGCCCAAGTTATTCTTGTGGCTCCGGACTGGGCTCGAAGAGTTTGGTATCCCGAGCTACTCAGTATGAGCATCGATCCCCCGATCCGTCTGCCTCTTCGGGAGGATCTTCTGTCGCAGCAGCAGGGGACGGTCCTCCACCCGAACCTGTCCAGTCTCCACCTCCTTGCATGGAGATTGAGCGGCGGCAGTTGATTCCTTTCGACTTGCCTCCCGAAGTTTGTGATGTGATTCTGGCAGCCAGGCGTCCCTCCACTAAGGTGGTATACGCCTGCAGGTGGAACAAGTTTGTGGCATGGTGCACAGCAAAGGCTGTGAATCCCCTCTCTGCCCCTCTTTCTGAGGTTCTTCTGTTCCTTCTTTCTCTGGCCCAACAGGGTTCTGCCCTGGGTACCATCAAGGGCTACCTTTGTGCAATCTCGGCCTTCCTCGGGCTTCCTGATCAGCCCTCCCTTTTCAAGTCCCCTGTTGTTAACAGGTTTCTTAAAGGCATTACACACCTTTTCTCTCCTGTTCCGTTTGTGATGCCTCAGTGGGACTTGAACTTGGTTCTTACCTTTTTAATGTGCGCTCCCTTTGAGCCTCTCCATAACTGTCCTCTTCGTCTTCTCACTCTGAAGTCAGCCTTTCTGGTGGCTATCACCTCCGCTCGGCGGGTGAGTGAGCTCAGGCTCTTTCTTGCAAGCCCCCTTTCTGTCTGTTCATCCAGACAAGGTTGTTCTTAGGACGCGTCCGTCCTTCTTGCCAAAGGTGGTTACTGCCTTCCACATTGGGCAGACCATCACTTTGCCCACCTTCTTTCCGCCTCCGCATCCTTCCAGAGAGGAAGAGAGGCTCCACCGTCTGGACCCAAAACGTGCGATTTCCTTCTATCTGAACCGCACACAACAGTTCCGGGTGGACGACAAGCTCTTTGTTGGCTATGTGGGCGCCAAAAAAGGTCGGGCGGTACACAAGCGGACCATCTCCCGCTGGGTTGTCTTGTGTATCAAAGCCTGCTATTCTTTGGCTAAGAAGGAGCCCCCTGTTGGGCTACGTGCCCATTCCACCAGGGCGACAGCCGCCACCACGGCTTTGGGACGTGGTGTACCATTGCAGGACATTTGTCAGGCAGCTACGTGGGCCTCGCTGCACACGTTTACCAAGCATTACTGCCTTGACAGCCAAGTCCGGAGAGACGGCTTCTTTGGCCGTTCTGTTCTCCGAGACTTCCTCGTCTGATCTTTGTTCGCAGACCCACCACCGGGGTTGGTATTGCTGGGGTATCTATTCTAAGGTAAGGAATCTGTCACTAACGTGTCTCTTTCAGATGCACAAGTTACTAACTTGTGTAACGATATATCTGTAAGAGACAGTAGTTCGTGACAGATTCCTTACCGCCCCACCCATCCTCCCCGTTCTGCGAACTGATTTCTAGGGTTAAGGACATCCCTTTCAGGGCCCTAGTATTTTTCAGACACCAGTGTCAGTTTCTTGCATGGCTCTGCGTTTCTGGCGCGGAAAGTCGTGTACAGAACTGACGCCAGCGCGCATGGGCGGCGTCTAAGTACTGGCCGCGACGTCATCCCGGCGATCACGACGCCGACGACGGATGCGGAGCCGCACGACGCCGCCTACCGACGCGCAGGGGTACTGCTACGCAAAACTTTCTGGATCCAGCCTGACGCCTGGGGATATTCTAAGGTAAGGAATCTGTCACTAACTACTGTCTCTTACAGATATATCGTTACACAAGTTAGTAACTTGTGCTTTCGGTTTATGGGATTTATCACGAGGAAGCAATGGGTTTTTCACTTGAGCAATCTTGATTGCCTGCAGCGGCATCACACTACAAATGCCGTAGCTGTCATTCAGACCTTGTTCTTAGGTCAGCATCTCCAGAATGTCGGGCCGAAGTAAAGAGGCTTGTCTCCCTCCATAGAATGAGTCATTTCCCCTTTTCAAACCTTCTTTGCAAGCAGTGGCCAGATCGTGTGCTCATGCTCCTTTCTGTGTGCAAGGAAAGTGTGTGGAGCTTGTCCCTTTCTTGGCCTGTAGTCCAGTTTGTATTGTATTTTTATTTATATAGTACTTTTCTATACATTTTGCAAGGCCTCTAGCACTTTCTGGCTTGTTGAGTAAGTATGTACCCCATATGAAACATTTATATAGTGCTTTGTAGCCCAGGGCAGTCTTTGAAGTGGTCCACCATTCTTCAAGTTTCTGGACACCCTCTAAGTGCTTGGTTGAAAGGCTGTTACTTGCTTTTAGTCCTATGTGGGAAACAATTGTGTGCCATACGTGTTGTTTGTTGGCAAGGTTGAGTGGAATTCGGGGCACACTGTTTTTGTGTAGTGATTGTTGAGTGAAGGTTGCTGTTGATAATGTTTGTATGTTCCCTGGGTTGAACCAGTAATGGTGCTGCTCATAGTTGTAGGTAATAAGTGGCAAAACCGTTCACCAAGTGCATCCTTTTGTGCTGTTGGCAGGAACCTTCTATGATGTCGTGGTGAAGTAGTAGGTTTTTGATATGTGGAATCCGCAGTATTACGAACAGGCTTCTCTTTCCGTATAGTTGGCCTTTAGAGAGAATTTGGTCCACAAGACTGGCTGATCAGGAGCATTTATATTGCGCGCTAGTGCCCTCTAAGCCATTAGTCTTAAAGAAAAAAAAGTCTTCAGGGCATTTTTAAGACCATGAAAGGAGACTGACAAAGCACGGCGGGGCAAGGATACCTAACAGAGATTGAGCTATCCGTTAGGAATGACAGTCTGAAATCATGGGTGATGTAGGAAAGTGCCCCTTTTTGACATGGTTGCCCCCACTTTTTGCGTGGTACCTGATGTGATTTTGAATGAAAGTGCACTGGGTTCCTGCTAACCAGGCTAAAGAGCCAGAGCTCTTTCCCAAAACTGTACAATTGTCCCCCAATTGGCAAATCTTTAGCACCCTCTGTAAGTCCCTAGTAAATGGTACCTTGGTACCTAGGGCCTGAGGTACTAAAGAGGGTCCCTAAGGGCTGCAGCATGAATTGTGCCACTCTAAGGGACCCCTCACCAAGCATATGCACAACTGCCATTGCAGGCTGCGTGTCTTGGTGCAGACCAAAGTGAATACATGACATGTCGCACATCCTTGTGTGCCATGTCCCCTACAACTACATATGATATTTGTAAGTCACCCCTACAGCAGGCCTGACAGCCCTAAGGCAGGGTGCTTAATATTGTATGTGAGGACATATCTGCCTGAGCAGATATGCCCCTGTGCTGGTCAGTCTTATTGCTGCCAGTGCAAGTGACCAGGGAAGTCGTCTAAAACCATGTACTGGACACAGGTGAAAACGAGTTCCCCAGCTACATGATGGCTTCACTGAAAATAGGGGTTTGATACCAAAGAGCTCGTCTTGATAAACCCACACTGATGCCAGTGTTGGATTTATCAAAACATGCACTCACAGGGCATCTTAGAGATGCCCCCTGGGGCCTTCCAATCTCTGGTGTGCTTGCTGACTGGATTGCTGATTAGTCTCCCTGGGCTGGTGAGCTTCAAAGGAGCAACTGCCCTTGGGATGCGAATCTTGCTCCCCTCACAGGGGGGAATGCCCATTGGCTACTACCCTACAGTCCACTAAAGCCCCTAAATTCAGTATTTAGAGGAGTCCCTGGCACAAGAGAAGCAGAACTTAAGACAACGAAGAGCTGCAAAAGCAGAAGAAGACCGAAGAGAGCACTTGACTTGGCCCCAACCCCACTGGTTTGTCTGAAGCCCTCATCTAAAACCGCACCAAAGTTGACTCGTCCTGCAGCTGTGACTCTAGAAACGTAGGAGCACTGCCTACTTTCGATAGAGACTCACGACTTGTGAACAGCGATACTGTTCAAGAAGAAAATCCAAAGAAGCGACTCTGAGGCCTCTGGAACCACCAAAACCCAACACCGAAAGCCACCACTGCACCCGTCGCCTCTGGCCCGAGTTGGAGTGGGCCAACAGTGCCAGCAAGGTTCTTCAGCCACCCCAGAGCCCAAGTCCATCATGGTTTTACTGCTCCTGGACTCCCTGACGTCGCCTGCAGCCTCTGCACGCAGACCTCCTCGACCGCTCCACTGAGAAAAATCTGACACCTAAAGACCCTTCTGCACCCGTCGCCCCTGGTCTTTGGAGAAGAGAACCAAATGTGCCCCCTTTGCTGAGCATCGGAAGGCCTGAGCCCACTTGCTGGTTCAGCCCCAATGGGTTCCTAGCCAGAACCTGCCGCATCTTCCTCCCGAGACCGATCCCCATTGAAACGCATTGAGCTCCCGACGCTGATTTGCACCAGGCTGCTCTTGTGCCGCTGGTGGTGTACTGTTGGTGCTGCCTTGGACCTTGCCTACCACTCACCTTAACTCCTGGAGATTGGTCCTATAAGTCGATGTACTGTACCTGTTTGCAGAACTTGTTCTTCCTTCCATAGGATAACATTGCAGAACTCTGAAATTGCATTGTGTCAACTTTTTAAAGTAAAAAGAATTTCTATTTGAAAATATTAATGAATCTATTTGAACGATTTTTCTCTGATGCCTAAACATATATTAAGCTACTTGCTATTTTTATAATATTGGTGTGGAGCTCCTCCTCGAGTCATGTTGTCATTTATTAATCATTATGTGCATTTGCAAATGTCTTACACTCCTCCATGTTAAGCCTAAAGCTGCTCGACCACACTACCCCCTAATGGAGCACTTTGGGATTGCATAGCAGGCCTCGTCCATTAGTAAGGGAACCCCTCAGATTATTGATATATCAAATAAAGAGCCAGCTTCCTACAGGTGACCACAGTAATGTTGTCCTTACTAAGCAGAATGTGTTCTGCTGAAATTGGGTGAATGCATCTAGCCAAACATGGGGTTTTTAATCCATCAAATACCAACGTCCACAGAGAGCCAATGAAGGACTTTCATAGCTCGCACAATTTGATCTCTTTTTTCAATTTAGCCCCATATCAGGCAGATGCCTACATTTTGGGCTTTTTGCAGTCAAATGATTTTGTTTGTAAGTAGGCCTGCATTTTGGCATTGCCGTACTCGAGGTAGAAGTTAACCACGTTCTGCATTACTAATTCCTTGTGCTGCTGGCACTATAGGGGCTTGATGTTCACTAATGTGTTAGGTTGATGGAAAAAACTGTTAACTATACTATTTAATTGAACAATCGTTATTCGAAATTGATTTTGCACTCTGTTGGACACTTAACTGTGTTATCCAGATACATTTGGGATGGTCTTTTAGTAATCCCAAAATTGTTAAAATCAGTTTTGTAGCCGTAAAGCTACAATCTGAAAGAGACTATTAGTTATAGATTCCTTACCTTAGAATTACCCCCAGGCGTCAGACTGGATCTGGAGAATTTTTTTCTTCAGCAGTACCCCTGCGCGTCGATAGGTGGCGTCGGTCGACTTCGCGTTCGTCGTTGGCATCGTGATCGCCGGAATGACGTTGCGGTATCTACTTGGACACCACCCCTGCGCGCTGACGTCAGTTCTTTCTTTTTCCGCACCAGCCAGCGCAGATCCGGAGAAAGCGGTACCCTAGTCATTTTTTGACTAGTGATTTTTTTACTTTTGCCGACATCTTTTTCGAGTCGTTCGACTCCTGGTGCACGTAGGAATGTCCCATCGTCGGACCGGCTTCAAGCCTTGTGACTCTTGTCACAAGTTGATGTCAGTCACGGACCCGCACCTCGTGTGCCTTTGGTGCCTGGAGCACTACCACGACCAGAAGTCGTGCTCCGACTGTCGGGCCATGAACCCAAAGTCTTTGCGGGAGCAGTCCCGAAAGCTTCTGGAGGCCCGGCAGTCAGCTCCGCGTCGCTCGAGGTCCCGGTCGAGAGGGAGGTCGTGGGACCAGTCGCGGAGTCACCACCATCACTCCTCATTGAAGTCTTCGGGTAAGTCTAAGCACAAGAAGAAGGCGAAGAAGCATCATCGCTCTTCACCTTCTCCCCGTCCGTCGGCCGACGCGGTACGTGGAAGGTAGTCGTCCTTCGGCTCTGCCCGCAGAGATTGCTGGGACGGCTCCGAGCTTCGCTCCCTTCCTGGGAGCCGGAGCGTCCCCTGCCCAGCTTCATGCATTTTACGAAGCTCTCCACTCCATCTTTGGGCAGCCCGACTTTGCCATCGCGCCTTCGGGCCCGCGGACTCGGCTGGGGGCTCTAGGCCTTTGATGCCGACGGCTCCAGCCTCGGTGCGGCAGGGCCCCTAGGAATCCAGGCCTGGATCCAGATCGATGCCGGTCGACCTCACAACGCCTCTTTCGGCACCGATACCTGACTACGCCTCCGCCACTTCCGACGCCGGTTGTGTCCCCAACCGGCGTCGACCCCAGCCTCCCCTCGACTTGGACACGGAGCCGGACCGGCGTCCACCGTCGCCAGTACCGGCACTTTTGTACCACTGTTCTATTCTGGCGTTCCCTATCACCCTGAGTGGCAGCCAGAGGAGGGTGAGGAGGACTGGGAGGGGTCTGTTGACCCTTTGGCAGACCATATTGAAGAGCTGGACTGGAGAGAGGAGTTGGGTGAGGCCAGTGGTCTGGATACCTCCCCAGACCTTGGCATGCTTTCTCCCCCTACCGTGGCCACGGAGGAGGGAGCCTCCTACGCTGTGGTGTTGCGTAGGGCGACTGAGTCCTTGGGCCTTGAGCTTCCTACAGTGGTAGTCAGGACTAATCTCCTGACTGAGGTGCTTCAGCCGGCAGCGGCCTCTTCGGAGCACCTGCTGCCGTTCAATGAGGCCCTCATAGACATCCTTCTGGGCATTTGGTCCAGGCCCAGCACAGGGGCTCCTGTGGATAGGATGATTGCCCCACGCCACCGCCTGGCCCCGAGCGACCCAATTTTCCTCTCCCAACACCCTTCCCCGAGAGCTTGGTGGTCCATGCCTCAACATCCAAAGGCGCATTCCCTTCTGCTCCCCCAGATAGGGAATCTAAGAAGCTGGACCATCTTGGGAAGAAGATGTTTTCTTCCGCAAGCTTAGGACTGAGGTCGGTGAACACTGCATGTCTCTTGGGCCGTTACACCCACTCTGTGTGGAACACGGTTGCGCAAGTGCTGCCACAGTGCCTGGAGGAGGCCCGTGCCAATCTCTCCCCTGCGGTCGCGGAGGGGAGAGACGCAGCAAAGTTCACCATCCGATGTGGGCTGGACACCGCTGACTCGCTAGGTAGAAAGATTTCTATGTCAGTAGCCCTACGGCGATACGCCTGGCTGAGATCCACTGGCTTTTCTGGGGATGTCCAATCGACTCTTTTGGACATGTCCTTCGATGGCCGTTGCCTGTTTGGCGACAAGGCGGACAGTGCGCTCGAGCGCTTCAATGATTCTAGAGCTGGGGCCAGATCCTTGGGCTTCGCTGCCACCTCTTGTCCTGTGCAGAAAGTCTGCCTTTCGTGGCTACGGAAGGGATGCCCCACCACGTTACACCCAGGGCCACAGGCCAGCGCAAGCTACCCAGCCTCTGCGCGGCCAAGGACGTGGGACCCAACGCCCTGGGTCTGGGGGCCAGCGGGCGGGCAAAGTCCACCAGTGGCCCCTCTGCAGCAGCCTCTAAGCCTTCCTAGTCCGACCTTTCAGGGCCGCCAGTGGGCGGCATGATCCGCCATCACCTCCCTCACTGGCACAACATTACGTCAGACCGGTGGGTTTTGCAGATAGTCCGAAGGGGCTCCTCTCTCCCCTTCAAGACTACCCTTCCCTCCATGCCACCAACACTCCATTGCTTGTCGGAGGATCACTTGGCCCTTCTCCGTCAGGAAGTTAAGGGTCTCTTGGCCAAGGGAGCTATCGAGCGAGTCCCAGGCCCAGAAGTCGGTTGTGGTTGTTATTCGCACTACTTACTGGTGCCCAAGAAGGACAAAGGCCTGAGTCCTATCTTGGATCTCAGGGACGTCAACCGCTTCCTCCGGAAGGAGAAGTTCAAGATGTTGACATTGGCTCAGGTCCTGTCTGCCCTCGACCATGGAGACTGGATGGTAGTGTTGGACTTGCAGGACGCTTACTTCCACTTTCCTGTCCTGCCAGCTCACAGGCGTTACCTACAGTTCAGGGTAGGCCACGAGCATTTTCAGTTTACCGTGCTCCCCTTTGGCCTTACCAGTGCCCCTCGGGTGTTCACGAAAGTGATGGCGGTGGTCGCAGCTCATCTGTGCAGATCAGGGGTTCCAGTCTTCCCTTATCTCGACGACTGGCAGTTGAAGGCGGGCTCGCCCCAGGCAGTAGTCTCCCACCTCCAGACTACGGCCGACCTCCTGCATTCGCTGGTGTTCTCCATCAATGTGCCGAAGTCACACCTGATTCCCACTCAGAAGCTCCTTTTCATCAGAGCAGTTCTGGACACAGCGCAGTTTCAGGCTTATCCTCCCGAGCAGCGAGTCCGGGATATTCGGGCTATGATACCGATGTTTCAGCCTCTATCCCGGATTTCGGTGAGATTGACCTTGAGGCTGCTGGGCCTCATGGCCTCCTGCATCCTGCTGGTGGATCATACCAGATGGCATATGAGGGCTCTGCAGTGGGACCTGAAGTTCCAGTTGGTGCAGCATCAGGGGAATCTCTCCGACTACGTCCAGATCTCGGAGGGAACTGCGCAACAACTGCAGTGGTGGTTAAAGAACCAAGATTGGGTCAGAGGCAGATCCCGCTCCCTTCCCCAACCAGACCTCACGGTGGTGACCGATGCATCACTCCTGGGATGTGACGGCCACCTGGGAGAGGCGGAGATCAGTGGAGTCTGGTCTCCGGCGGAGTCCGGGCTCAATATCAACCTGTTGGAGCTTCGGGCGATTCGCTTTGCACTGAAGGCATTCCCTCCCTCCCTCAATCAATCAATCAATCAGGAGTTTGTTAAAGCGCGACTACTCACCCGTAAGGGTCTCAAGGCGCTAGCGGTGGGGGAGGGGGGGTGCAGGTTCCATTCCATCAAGGAGGGGGGTCTGTCGAAGAGCCAGGTTTTGAGGTTTCTTGCGAAGATGGGGAGCGATGTTGTCTGTCTGAGGTGGAGTGGAAGGGCGTTCCATGCTTTGGCTGCGAGGAAGGAGAAGGAGCGGCCTCCCGATCTGGTCTTTCTGGTGCGGGGGACCACGGCGTAGGAGAGCTGGGCTGATCGTAGGGTCCTTTGGGGTGCGTGGAATTTGAGTCGGCTGTTCAGGTATGCTGGTCCGGTGCTGTGGAGGGCCTTGTGTGCGTGGGTGAGCATCTTAAAGGTGATTCTCGCCTCGACGGGGAGCCAGTGGAGTGTGCGCAGGTGCTGGGAGATGTGGCAGTGTTTTGGCAGGTTGAGGACCAGTCTTGCGGCGGCGTTCTGGATGTTCTGTAGCTTGCGGATGAGGTTTTTGTTTATTCCGGCGTAGAGTGCGTTGCCGTAGTCGAGTCTGCTGGTGACCAGGGCGTGAGTGACTGTCTTTCGGTGTTCGAGGGGATCCATTTGAAGGTCTTACGAAGGAGGCAGAGGGTGTGGAAGCAGGAAGACGAGACAGAGTTGATCTGGCGGTCCATTTTGAGCTCGGAGTCCAGGATGATTCCCAGGTTGCGTGCGTGGTCTGTGGGGGTTGGCGGGTTTCCAAGGGCGGGGGCCACCAGGTGTCGCTCCAGGTGTCGGGGTTTGGGCCCATGATGAGTACTTCTGTTTTGTTGGTGTTTAGTTGTAGGCAGCTGTTTTTCATCCATTTGGCGACGGCTTCCATGCCTTCTCGAAAGTTGCGTCTGGCGGTGTTGGGCTCGTTGGATAGGGAGAGGATGAGCTGGGTGTCGTCTGCGTATGACACGATGTTGAGTCCGTAGGTTCTGACGATGGGGGCAAGTGGAGCCATGTAGACGTTGAAGAGCGTCGGGCTGAGGGAGGAGCCCTGGGGGACTCCGCAGGTGGTAGGTGTGGGGTCCGAGAGGAAAGGGGGAGTCTGACCCGCTGCGTCCTGCCGGAGAGGAAGGAGCAGATCCAGTCGAGGGCCTTGTCCTGGATTCCTGCGTCGTAGAGTCTGCGTATTAGGGTGCAGTGGGAGACTGTGTCGAACGCCGCTGATAGGTCGAGGAGTATGAGGGCTACTGTTTCTCCTTTGTCCAGTAGGGTGCGGATGTCGTCTGTTGCGGCGAGGAGGGCGGTTTCCGTAATGTGGTTTTTTCTGAAGCCGGATTGGGAGGAGTCGAGGATGTTGTGTTCTTCAATGAATGTGGCGAGTTGGCTGTTGATGGCTTTCTCGATGACTTTCGCTGGGAACGGGAGCAGGGAGATGGGTCTGTAGTTTTTGAGGTCGGTGGGGTCCGCTGAGGGTTTCTTTAGGAGGGGGTTGACCTCGGCGTGTTTCCAGTCGTCGGGGAGCGAGGCGGTCGCCAGGGAGCGGTTGATGGTGTGGCGGAGCATGGGTGCGATGGTGTAGGCGGCTCTGTTGAAGATGTGGTGGGGGCAGGGGTCCGTGGGGGCCCCTGAGTGGATTGACTTCATTGTCTTCAATGTGTCTTCGGTGGTGAGGGCTGTCCAGTCATCAATCGCTGGTTTCCGGGTGTCGGGGGTGGTTGGTGAGGGTTCAGTGTGTTGGTTGTCTTCGTCGAAGTTGTCGTAGATGCTCTTGATTTTGTGGTGGAAAAAGGTGCTGAGTTTGTCGCAGAGGTCTTGTGAGGGAGGGATGTCGGTAGACTCGCTGGTGGGTTGGGCGAACTCCTTGATGATGCTGAAGAGTTCCTTGCTGTTGTGCGCGTGGGTGGAGATTCTGTCTTCAATCGCTTTTTCCTCGTTTCTCTGATGAGTTGATGGTGGGCGTTGGTGGCGGCTCTGAAGTTGTTGTGGGCTTCTGTGGATTTGGTGTTCCTCCAGGCCTTTTCGAGGCGGCGGCATGTGCGTCTGGACTCTCGAAGTTCGGTGGTAAACCATCTGGATTTCTTGGCGCGGGTATTGTTGTTTTTCTTGAGGGGGGCTATGGTGTTGGTGCTGTCCGAGATCCATCTATGCAGGGTTCGGGCTGCGGTGTTGGGGTCGTCGTTTTCCGTGATGGTTGGGGTGGAGTTGTTGAGTGAGGAGGTGAGCTGGTCGTCGGTGATTTTGGTCCAGTTTCTTTGTGGAAGCAGGTGCTGGTGTCTGTGGATGGTGGGTGTTCTGAAGGTGAAGTGGACGCAACGATGGTCGGTCCATGGAAGGTCGGTGGTGTGGCTGAAGGTGATGGAGTTTCCTGTAGTGAAGAGGGGGTCGAGAGTGTGTCCTGCTGAGTGCGTGGGCTCGGTCACGATCTGGCGGAGTCCAATGTTGTGGAGGTTGTCCAGGAGGGATGTGGTGTTTGGGTCCAGTTGGTTGTCGAGGTGGAAGTTGAGGTCTCCCAGCAGGGTGTAGTTGGTGGATGCGATGGCCTGCGGGGAGAAAATGTCCGTGATGGAGTTGGCGAAGGGTCCGCGGGGTCCAGGGGGTCGGTAGATGAGGGTTCCTCGGAGGGTGGCGGTGGGGCTGGCCAGTATCTTGAAGTGAAGGTGTTCCATCAGTTCTGTGGGCTCGTCCGGGAGTGTGCTCAGGCGGAGGCTGGATTTGTGGACGATGGCGATTCCTCCTCCTGGGCGGGTGGGGCGGTCCTTCCTGGAGATCTTGTATCCTTGGGGGATGGCGATGGCGATGTCCGGTCCCGAGGTGGTGTTGGTCGAGGTTTCGGTGAAGAACGCTACGTCCGGGGTGGTGCTGTCGAGGAGGTCCCAGATTTCTGTGGAGGGATCGGACGTTGAGGAGGATGCATTTCAGGGTCTTCGGTTCGGTTGTGTTCTTGTGGGCGGGTTGTGCTGGATCCGTGTTCTTGGCGGTGCTGCAGGTGTGCCGGCAGCGGTGACAGCTGAAGGGTCCGTGGGTGTCTGCTGGTGATGCTAGCTTGCAGTTGTTGTTGCAGCCTGGGTTGAGTGCGTGGAGTGCTGCTGGGTCGTAGCGTTGGCGGGGCGGAGGTCCAGGGTTCCTCGCGCTGGTTGCGGACGGGTCGCAGACTGGCGCAGACTGGCGCAGACAGGCTTGCCTTTGACGCGCCTTCAGTGCACCAGCGGCGCGCCATTAAGTAGGGGTCGGGGAGGGCTGAACAGCTGGGAGGCGGGAGCGGGGAGGGGAGCTGGATTGGGCCGGTCGCGCTGGGGGGGGGGGAGGGCCGCGGGGGCAGCAGCGGCGGGGAAAGGTAAAGGGAGGAAATAAGGGATAAAGAAAAAAGGGAAAATAAGCAGAAATAAGGCACAAAAGAGCAGAGATGCAGAAAAGTGCAGAAAGGTGAAAGATAAAAGAGGGTAGAAAAGCGAGTGAAAGCGAGTGAAAGAGCAGAGCGAGAGAAAGGGAAAATAAGCAGAAATAAGGCACAAAAGAGCAGAGATGCAGAAAAGTGCAGAAAGGTGAAAGATAAAAGAGGGTAGAAAAACGAGTGAAAACGAGTGAAAGAGCAGAGCGAGAGAAAGGGAAAAAGGGGAAGACATTGCAGGTGGTCACAGACAACAACACCGCCATGTGGTACTACAACAAACAGGGCGGGGTGGGGTCGTGGACCCTTTCTTAGCCTTTGGACATGGCTGGAACATCAGGGCATGACCCTGGTGGCTCAACACCTGGCAGGTTCTCTGAACGCCAGGGCGGACAAACTCAGCCGTCAATGCATGGTGGATCACGAATTGCACCTTCACTCGGAGGTGGTGCACGGTCTCTTTCAGCAGTGGGGAGATCCTTGGTTAGATCTGTTCGCCACCAAAGAGAACGCGCAATGTCAGCAGTTTTGCGCGTTGGAGTTTCCAAGGCGGTATTCGCTCAGCGACACTTTTTGTCGAGAGTGGAGTTGCTGCCTTCTGTACGCCTTTCCGCCCGTACCAATTCTGCCCCGAGTGCTGAGGAAGATCAAGCGCGACCGGGCCCAAGTCATTCTTGTGGCCCCGGACTGAGCACGAAGAGTCTGGTACCCCGAGCTCCTGAGCATGGCTATCGATCCTCCGATCAGACTGCCCCTTCGGGAGGATCTTCTGTCGCAGCAGCAGGGGGCGGTCCTCCACCCGAACTTGTCCAGCCTCCACTCCTTGCGTGGAGATTGAGCGGGGACAGTTGACAGCTTTTGACCTTCCTCCCAAAGGCTGTAATGTCATCTTTGCAGCCAGGCGTCCCTCTACTAAGACGGTATATGCCTGTCGATGGATTAAGTTTGTGGCATGGTGTACGGCAAAGGTGTTGATCCCCTTTCTGCTCCTCTTTCTTAGGTTCTTTTGTTCCTTCTTTCTTTAGCCCAGCAGGGATCTGCTCTGGGCACTCTTAAAGGCTATCTGGCAGCCATTTATGCTTTTCTTCGGCTACCAGATCAGCCCTCTTTGTTCAAGTCCCCGATTAACAGGTTCTTCAAGGGCATTATTCACCTCTTTCCTCCATCTCCTTTCATAATGCCTCAGTGGGACTTGAACCTGGTGTTGACTTACCTTAAGTGCGCTCCCTTCGAGCCTCTTCACAACTGTCCTCTTAGGCTTTCCACTCTGAAGACTGCGGTTTTTGTTGCCATCCCCTCTGCTCGCAGGGTGAGTGAGCTTCAGGCTCTTTCTTCAAAGCCCCCTTTCTTCTCGGTTCATCTGGACAAAGTGGTGCTTCGAACGAGGCCCTTGGTCCTACCCGCAGTTGTCACTCTTTTTCACATCGGATAGACTATTACTGTGCACACCTTTTTCCCGCCTCCGCACCCTTCCAAAGAGTAGAGACTCTACCGTCTGGACCCAAAACGTGCGCTGTCTTTTTACCTTGATCGCACAAGGTATTTCCGAGTGGACAATCAACTTTTCGTTGGCTATGTGGGTGCCACGAAAGGTTGGGCTGTGCAAAAGCGTGCCATCTCTCGGTGGGTTGTCCTTTGTATCAAGATTTGTTACGCTTTTGCTAAAAAGGAAGCTCCAGTAGGGCTGCAAGCTCATTCCACTAGAGCTACGGCAGCAACCACTGCTTTGTCTCGTGGAGTCCCAGTCATTGACATCTGCCAGGCAGCCACGTGGGCTTCTATGCACACGTTCACCAGACACTACTGCCTGGATAGTCAAGTCTGGAGGTACGCCTACTTTGCCCGTGCTGTCCTCTAGGACTTTCTGGTTTGAACTTGGTTCGCAGTCCCTCCTCCGGGGTTGGTATTGCTGGGGTATCTATTCTAAGGTAAGCAATCTATAACTAATAGTGTCTTTCAAATGAACAACTTACTTACCTTCGGTAACAATGTATCTGTAAGAGACATATATTAGTTATAGATTCCTTACTGCCCCACCCATCCTCCCCGCTCTGCAAACAGACTTCTAGGGATAAGGACTCCCTTGCAGGGCCCTAGTGTGGCGCACCAGTGGTCAGTGTCTTTCTTGGCCCTGCGCTTCTGGAGTGGAAAGTCGTGTCAGAACTGACAGCGCGCAGGGGCGGCGTCCAAGTAGACACCGCAACATCATCCTGGCGACCACAATGCCGACGACGGACGCAGAGTCGACAGACGCTTCCTATTGACGCGCAGGGGTACTGCTAAGAAAAAAATTCTCTGGATCCAGTCTGATGCCTTGGGGTAATTCTAAGGTAAGTAATCGATAACTAATATATGTCTCTTACAGATACATCGTTACCGAAGGTAAGTAACTTGTTCTTCAGGGTGGTTTCCCCACTGCCATGAGTGCCCCTTCCTGATTTAAATCTTTTGTTTTTTTGCCTCTAAGAACTGGAATTCTCACTAGCCTGTACACTTCTTTTTTTATTCTATATTCTTTCATGCCTCTTTGAAGGCCATCCTCTCCACAAGTCTGTCCACAGTAGCCTTTTGGTTTGGACAAACCAGACGTGAATTATATTTTGCACACACTGTCATGGTCATTGATTCATATGGAACATTTGTATTCTTGTCCCCTTATGCTGGTATAGTGCCTTGACGCATGTGCTTTTAAAATACAATGAAATGAAAAGAAATGTACATTAGTCTTATAAATAATTGAACAAAGAAAGTAGTATCTGGAAAACTATCATCTGCCAGCGCAGAGGACAGCAGAGAATTACGTGGCAGCCCTCAAGTTGGAGTAATTGCCTCAGAGAGCTAGCAATCTAAATTTACCCATTGTGAATGGTGATTAAAACATATTTGGATGAATACCTGTATTTATACTGCCACAACTACCAAGCCTTTCCAGCAGAATAATAAATGTCCTAGCTATCGTAACAGAAAGTTTCAATTCTATTAAGGACTCAGAGGCGAGGATTATGCTATTCTTTCTTCACTTTTATTGATAGCAGCCATTCAAAGTAAAACACAAAAGAACCATCATTCCCATGAAACCTTGGGAATATCACAAAACAACAATAGAGTTCAGTATATAGATTGTCTGTTCACTCTCCACCAATCAGGTGACGCCAGCCGGATCATAGTCCCTTGTCACTGGCCCTTCCTCCTCTTTCGACGCGCGAGATCAGCCTCAATTGGTAGTTCGAGTCTTGTTTGCCTACGTCCATTTCTGCAACGAAAGACAAATTTTAAAACACGACCATGGCTAAGGATTATTCCTGCAAGTGAAAGTTATGCAATCATGTACCTTCAGGTAACTATACCAATACAACATAATGCAGTTTAGCGAACTATTCAAGATCTTACTGCATAACGAGGGTGAGGAGGTTTCAGGTATAGGTGAATCCTGGGTGGGATAATCCTCGCCTCCGAGTCCTTAATAGAATTGAAACTTTCCGTTACGATTGCTAGGAAAGTTCTCATTCTATTTCAGGACCGGAGGCGAGGATTATGCTAGTTTAAAGCTTACTTACCACCAAGTGGGCCATCTGCAGAATCAGTTTGAAATAAAACCGTTTAAACGTAGCGTCCGAAGACCAATCTGCAGCGTTAAGGCTATCTTCCAGGCAGGCCCCTAGGGTAAAAGCCTTCGAAGCCATCGCTCCTCTGGTCGAGTGAGCACCAAATCTATGTAGGTCAATGCCCGCTTCCTGCATAACCCATCGTACCCACCGAGCAATCGTAGGAGAGGAAACAGCCCTGTGAGGCTTCCTCAATGCAATGAGGAGTTGTCGTTCGCCCAGAGGGCGGAATTCCTCCGACATCTCCTCATATGCCTTGAGACAAAATACCACGCATAACTTGAGGGAATCTGGAAAGGCCGGGTACGAGATAGATTTCGTTCTACATTTGGTCCGTCTATTGATGGTGAAAGTAACCCCAGAGAGGGAGAAGATCCTGTCGGAGATGTCTAGGGCTCTCGCATCCGATACCCCCCCTACAAGATATCAGGCAAAGGAGCATGGCCAATTTTGCCGATAGTTCCTTCCTGGAGAGGAATCTATTCGGTTGTCAAGAGAGGAAAAGGTTGAGCACCTGATTCACATCCCAGAGGGACGAATATCGAGGTTCCGGGGGTAGAGAAAGTCCTATTCCCCGCAGGAGATGACACACAAAGGGATGCTCCCCCACTGGGGATCCATCCACCACTGTGTGTCCCGCTGATATGGCGGATCGGAACGTATTGATGGATCTGTAGGGCTGGCCTTCCTCTGGCAGGGAAGCCAAAAAATTCATAATGTGGATCACATACGCTGCCACAGGATCGAGATCCCGTCACAGACACCAGCAAGACCATCTTCTTAAGGTAGGTTTGTATCTTTTAACCATACTGTCTGCCCAGGCCTTGGACATGAACTTCTCTGCCGCTCCCGAAAGGCCTGGGAGCGACCATTGTCCCCTGTAATCCGCCATGCCATAAGAGCTAGAGACCCCTGCACGATGAGCGGATGAGGCTGCTGAGCCGGAATGAGAAGAAGAGCTGGAAATCGGGGGAGAGGGATTGGAGAATCCCTGGAAAGTTCCAGCAGAACTGGAAACCAGACTTGTGGTCTCCAGATCAGCATGATCATCACCACGTCCGCTAACTGTCGCCGAACCTAGGCCGAAGCCCTGGTGATCATCGCGAACGGGGGAAATGCGTAGCCCCACTCCTCCTTCCAGTTCTGGAGGAATGCGTCTGTGTTCTCCACCAGGGGATCTGGTCTCCAGCTGAAGAACCTGGGCAGTTGATGGTCCAGGCGGGAGGCAAAGAGGACCACGAAAAAGGGGACCCCATTTGGCTTGGAGGTCTGCAAACACTCCCGTGTGCAGCTTCCACAAGCTCACATCATGGAAGTGGCGTGACTGGAAGTCTGCTGCTTGATTGTCCTGACCGGGCAGATGCTCCGCCGTGACCAAGATCTGGTGGTCCAGGCAATAATGCCAAAAGTTGGCTGCGAGATCGGAGGGGGCTTTCGAACGCGTGCCTCCCAGGTGGTTGATGTAGTGTACCGCTGACACGTTGTCCATCTTGATGAGGACACATGACTGGATCGAGTCCTTGGTCCAGCATTGAATTGCGAAGGAGCCCACAAGAAGCTCTAAGCAATTTATATGCAACCGTTGTTCTAGAGGAGACCACACACCTCCCGTGGAGAAGTCGCCACACCTTGCTCCCCAGCCGAGCCTGCTAACATCGGACTCTATGACAAAGTCTGGTGTGGAACTGAAGATTGCTCGGCCGTTCCAAGCTTCCATGTTGGCGAGCCACCAATTGAATTCCTCTTTGGCCTCCGCCGTCAACGACACCTTTTGTGAGTACGCCAGCCCTTTGCGAAGGTGGGAGGCCTTCAGGCATTGGAGGGCGTGGTATTGCAAGAGCCCTGGAAAGATGGCCTGAATTGATGAGGACAGGAGTCCCACAATGCGGGCCACCTGTCTGAGGGAGATGTGTGGTTTCACGAGTGCCGGCCGGAGCTCGTGGCGAATTTTCGTTCTCTTCCTGGAAGGGAGACTGAGCGTAGTCTCGACGGAGTCGATCGAGAAACCTAGAAAAATCACCCTCTGGGAGGGAACCAGGGAGGATTTGGCCTTGTTGATCATGAAACCCAAATCCTGCAGGAGGTCGATCACTGCCTGGAGCTGTCGTGAGAGTGCCCGAGGGCATTGGGCCATTATCAGGATGTCGTCGAGGTAGACGATGAGTCTCATCCCTTGAGCCCGTAGACGCTGCACCACCGGCCGGAGGACCTTGGTGAAACACCACGGGGCTGACGACATGCCGAACGGGAGAGTGGTGAACTCGTAGGTCCTGCCCTCCAATGAAAACTGGAGGAACCGCCTGTGAGGAGGGAAGATAGGAATCGAGAAGTAGGCGTCCTTGAGGTCCAGGTGCGCCATCCAATCCCGGGCCTCGGAATATCCCGGAGAAGATGAATATCCCACATTTTTGAAGTGGCGGTAAACCAGCCACTCGTTGAATTCGCGCAGATTTATGACTTGACGCTGACCGCCGTCCGCCTTGTCCACCAAAAGATTGTTGATGTTCCCCCTGGGATGGGGAAGAGTCTAGGCAATCGCTCCCTTGGCGAGAAGGGCTTGTACCTCCTGGTTACCAGGGCGGAATACGCAGCGGAAAAGCAGATGGACCGAGGGGCTACGGGTTGGAAGGGAGTCCCATAAAACTCTATCCAGAAACCCCGAATTGTCTGGAGAACTCAGGCGTCCCCCGTGATGAAAGTCCAAGCCTGGAAAAAATTCGCCAGACATCCCCCTACCCTTAAAAGGGAAGAAGGTAGGACACTCACCTGAGTTGTTGGAGGCGCTGGCGCCTCTGCCCCCTCTGTGCTTGCCACGCCGTCCTCTGGTGGGGTAGAAATTCCTGAATCTGGCCTGGTCTTGGTATTGGCCTTGGTGGGAGCCTTGTCCTCGGGGAGTGTATTGGTTAGTGCGGCTGGTTGAGCGGCCCCTTCCTCAACCAGCCCCCCGGAAAACCCGGGAGTGAAATACCTTCTTGATAGAAGATTGCGCTTTATCTAGAGAGGTAAAGGTATTTACAAACCTTATTAACTCTTTAATGAATGGTTCCCCAAAAAGACCACCCTGCGCCACTGGGCCTGTCTGAGTCCGCAAGGTCCCCAAGTTTGGGGTCCATCTTGATCAGTAGGGACCTGCGCCGTTCAGTGGACAAGGCGCAATTCTCGTTGCCTAAGAAGACCACGGCGCGCTGCGCCCAAGAAGACATGGTGTCTGGGTATATGAGGGAGCCGGAAGTCTTCGCTTCCTCCGCCATGTCTAGAATCTTTGTGAGGGGCCCCAGAGTGTCCAGCACCTTGTCCTGGCAAGCACCCCAGGATCTGTCAATCCTTTTTTTAGGGTCCTGGACAAACTTCTGTAAAAATGTAGCCATTTGTGGGTCAATATCAGGTGTGAGGGCCACCTTACCCTCCAAGGAAGTGCAGGGGCATTCCGCCCGGAGGCAATTGCGGACCTCCTTCTCCAGAGGCTTCCGAATGCGGCTCGCCACATAGTGTGCAACCTTATCCGACGGAGCCCATTCCGAAGGCCTCGGGTGAAGGATCTCGTCAGGGTCCAGCATGTCCCCACATTGGCCCTGTTCATTCTGAGGGGTGTTGGTGGGGGGTTGCGAAGAGGGGCGCCAGGGCCGGGTGGGTCCAGCATCATCATCCATGTCAACATTATTACCATCCGTGTTCCCCTGGTTCCCATCCACTGGGTCAGAGGGGGGGCGCCGGGGGAACCGTGCTGGCCAGGAATGCCTGCTTAAGCCAAGCAAAAGCATCTAAATCTACTCCCACCTCGCGGGGGCGCTTTGCCGGTGGCGGTTGAGAATCAGGGAGGGGGGAAACAGAAGGTAGTGTTGGGGTGGCAGCCGGGATGGAACCTGCCAGCCTATCGCAGGCCTGCGCTATCTGACGCGAAAGGCGATCCTCCAGGGGAGTCATTGCCTCCGCCACCGCTCTGTATATAGATGCGTCCACCGCATCATAAAATTTGTCATCCCATGGGAGTGCACTAAGGGGATCCTCCTCTTCCCCTTGATCATCATACAGGGGTTCCATGTCGTGAGACATGTCTGCCGGCACTCAAAGATTTATAGTAGTTTGCGGCGTGAACACCCTAGGGGGTGGTTAAGGTTTGTTATGGCAGGTTATGCCTAAATAAGGGGGGCTGGGTGTCAGCCTAAATTAGTGCGGGGGAAAAAACCTTGCGGCCCAGGACCCTGCAGCCCTGTTGCAAAAGTAAATATATGGGCACACGTTTGGGAGATGGTCCCAGCAGGGAGGCACCTGCACAGTACTGACCCCCACGAGGGAGCGTGAGGAAGTACACAAGGGTTAATACCCTACAGACCCTTCACAGGCGTAGCCTCGCAATGCCAGAAGGCTGTACAGACCCGCTGAATGCAGGTGTAACTCTTCAGACGCGGACAAGGCTCCCTGCGGCGCTGCTGCGCCAGACAGGCGCCCTCAGGCGATGGGAGGACCTCACCGCCGAGCCTGCACCACACAAATGCGGCCGTGAAGGAGCGGAACACGCTTCCGCGGTCGGAGCCGGGCCTCCAAGTAGCGGAGGGCGGGAACACAGCTACGAACAAAACGGCCTAATTTCCGGCGATGTTAGTGAAACGCAAACGGCTGGGTGAGACGCCAGGCGTCACAAGTAACAAAGCTCGAGATGAGCTGAATAATCAATGCTTAATACAGCAAGCACGCGCTAACACAGCTTAAGGAACAAAACACATTGCTTGAAACAGTGAACTCGTTATTATATTAAGAGGCAAAAAATGCATGACAGAAACATGACAGAATTAAATACACTTATCTCAGGCTGCGAGCAGCGAAGAAAGAGGAGGAAGGGCCAGTGACAAGGGACTATGATCCGGCTGCCGTCACCTGATTGGTGGAGAGTGAACAGACAATCTATATACTGAACTCTATTGTTGTTTTGTGATATTCCCAAGGTTTCATGGGAATGATGGTTCTTTTGTGTTTTACTTTGAATGGCTGCTATCAATAAAAGTGAAGAAAGACTAGCATAATCCTCGCCTCCGGTCCTGACAGAATATCTTGATATGTGATATATAAGGCCGCTGATCGGTCTAGCATACCTGTGAGGAAATGGCTTTTTGCAGAGTCACCGCCACTTTTTCGACTAGTAGGTACTGGTGTAATGACTGAATGTACCAAGGCCGGCTAACCAGACCTCCGAGCTCTGACCCTTCAAAGTGTATGTTTAATTGGCTTATTGCCAATTGGCAGAAGTTAACTTACTTATATTATTCCTGAATATATGGTACTATGTGTACCCAGGGCCTGTAAGTTATTGTCCCTCGTGGGCTGCAGCACTTATTGTGCCACCATGAGCATGACAAAGTAAAACATGTCTTCCAGCCTCCACTACAGACTGGTAGAGCAGTTTTAGATTGCTAACTAAACGTTGCCATTGAACTAATGACTAAGTCCAGACCTTCCCTTTTAATATATATGTCACCCCTAAGGTAGGCCTGTCAAGCCCTAAGGCAGAGTGCTGTATATTAAAAAGTAGGACCTATGTGTTTTTTATGTCCTAACAGTAAAAAACGCAAACTGTCTTTTTTACTGAGAAAAGACTAGCAGCCTCATGGCAAGTACAGGGTTATGCACTGATTGTTCAGCTGTGTTAACTCCTGAATGGGGCTATTAAAGTTGGAACTTCAAGGTATCAAAAGAATTGTTACATTAAACCCGACTTGATGCCCAAGTCGATTTTAATGTAACTTTTGAGTAAAGGGCAACTTTAGAAATTTGCCACTCTGCTGCCCAAGATATCTAGTGGCCATTTGCGGTTGCTGGCCACGAGAAAGTCTTCTGGGGCGACTTAAACGACTCCCAGGAAAGGACACGATAGAGGCCTTCCGTTGGAAGAGGTGTTGCCTCTCCCTGGCAGGAAACCACAGCATGAGCCCAAACGGCCAGCTTCAAAGAGGAAGCTGCCTTTGAAGAGCATATAGTGGACATATACACAAGGGGCTGTTTTTTTGTTCTGTTAGACTGATTGGCGTCGGGGACAGAGATGGGGAAACAGTTGGCAAATCAATTTCCGTGGTTGTGTAGCCCTCAGGTAGCCACACCTGGAGGGTGGGCTACCAAGCTCCACACACTGATAGAAGACTTCTGTGGAACAGGAAAAGAGGATTTAACACACATAATCTGTATTTGCCCAAACCTGATGGACATAAGGCGCGCCTTACTCCAAGTAATATGGAACGAAAAGGGCATAAGAAGCTGCAGGCAGGCTGTGAAGCTGTGTTTTAATCCAGAGGAAACTCAATTAAACTGCCGACTAACAAAGTATTTCGACATAGTGGCTAGCAGACTTAAGACTTAATAAAAAAGTGCAGGAAGAATAGCATGCAGCTATAACATTTTATTAATTACAGAGGCAGTCTGTCTAGAATTAGGCTCGTGAAAATTAAGAGCTGTACTCTGAAGCACATGCACTTTATTACCCTTGAAATGGACTGCACAGTAAATGAAATTGAGATCGATACGATTTTTTTATTCAGGAATGTAATCGTACAGAGATAAGGCTGAACATAATTTTAATATCAACGTTTAATGTTTTTTTATATTGTGAGTTTTAATTAACTGTACAATAAATTCTATACTTGATAGAAGACTTCTGTCATCTTGGGAGTCGGCAGAATATTGCACTCTGGGATAGCTTGATGCCACACATTGCAGGAAGTAGTTATCAGGTGAGTCGAACTTCGTAGCCTATTGGGTAGTAGTCCCTGCATCCCTCAAGAGCAAGTTTTGGGCATAAAAGTGGCACCCAGAACTTCGATCACATTTGCACTGGAGAGTGGACTGAAGAAGGACTGCCCTTCTGTTCACTGGACCCAGCAAAGAGAGGCTGCACCAAAGACTGGCATGAACCTGCTGATCCTTGGGCTAGCAAAGAGAGGGCTGTGCCTGTGGTGCTCAAGCCCTAGACAGAAGAGGTGAACTCCAAGAGTCAGTTGGCTGACTTCCTGTTACAGCTCCAGGGCCACAAAACCTGAAGAAGCCGCCTTGGCGAGTTGGTAGCTACCATCACTGGATCATCACAGACTGCCGAAACGCAGCCTGAGGGACCGAGTCCTGGCGCTCAAATGTTGCATTCGAGTCTTCTGGACTTGGTAGAGTCATCGAAGTGCAGATTGGTCGCCCAAAGGAACACTAGCCTCCGCTAAAGGGAACCCCTGGTTTCACTATGACCATAGACCAGTAGACCAGTGACAACTGGTTTCTGGCTGGATTTCACCTGGACTTCGAGGGACAGCCACTGCTGTGGCCAAAGTCTCCCCACCGTGTTTGTAGACCGAGGGTTGGCCTTAGGAAGACCCCCGTTGTGTGGATCAGCATCCACAGCATCTTCAGCATCCTGTAGCCCTTGCATCATGACCACTTCATTAATGTCTATAATGGTTCACCCATATAGTCTGGAAATGGACTGGAAGGTAACTGTCCTGCTAAGCCTTCTGACTCCTGTGACTTGTTCCCTGCCAGAGTTGGCTGCCCAAAACCAGGCTGGAGTAACAAACACAACTTTGCAAAAGTTTTCCAACCTTTTCAAAGGAACCACTAACTAATGCTTGTTTGTGATTAGAGTGAAAAATGTGTGATTTACGATTTGCTTAATAATTTGAATCTTTGGAACCCTCCAATGGATTTGGTTTGTTTTGGTGTTTAAAAATTCATAAAAATAAGAGTTATATTTATAAATTGGTGTTGGATTTCCTTTGTACAGCGTTTTCATCATATTTAATTGTTTTGGTACTTATAAAACTTTGCACTGATTCCTTTGCACAGGTTTGACCCTGACTGCTCGAAGCTCCAGTTACCCAGGGTGGAGCTAAGGTTTTACAAAAGACCTGACTGTACCCAAGACATGTTTGTGAGTTTATTACATGGTGAGGTCGCACAGCCCCCATATAATAAACCGCATTTCCTCACATAACCAGTCCACAATGTTCAAAACAGTAGACTGAACCTCAGTCAGGGTGGTTTCTGTCCCCTCCCTGATGATAAAAGCCTAATCGCTTGTCACAAAGGATGCCATTTAGCTCTTGAATCATAGTGACATTCTTCACTAGCTTTAAGAGTCCTGGAGTGTTTGAGATTTTTTTTCAGGACGGTGTTTCCCATGACTCCTTCAAATTGTCTGGGAAGATTCCCCCCTTTCAGGAGCGGTTAACAATTACTCTAATGGATAGGTCCAGCTCTTTGTGTCACTCTTTCCCTACACTTCAAGGACAAGTGCCCAACAAAAGGTAGGCTTATGGGATTTTATGAATGTGATGGTTTCAACTTGAGTTGTCTCCAAGGAGTGGACAGTCAGCGTCTGCCTACTGACAGTATAGTTTATGTTGTGCTCTAGTGTGGCATCAATGAGAACATCTGTGTCTTAGTTTGCTTTATTTTAACCTGGAAATGCTCTTGAATGAGGCCACACCAAGTAGCTAAAAGTTTTGAGACATAGGTCTCATAATTTCTCAAAAGGCCAGAAAGAGAGTTTGATGATTAATAGTTTTCTATGATTTGCTCAGCAAAACATTCTTTCTTGCCCATCTGAATGGACATTTTCTCAGTCTTCTGTTATATTGCAACTCTGATTTGTGCACATCATTTTGATCTTTCTGTTGCCAAACACATTTCTCCTTTCTCATATCCCTCTGAAGTGTCCTTAATTCCTCAGTGAACCAAATTTGTGATTTATTGGCCTTGTTTACCTTTAATCTTTTAGTCAGCTGAACTCTTTGACAAAGATGGTAGGAAGGCATATCATCCAACCATCTAATTGGAGTTACCAGAATGAGCACCCAAAAAGTGATGGGAGGAATGCTTACAAATATTCTGGCCACTGGCAATTGCTCTTGGTAGCATTCTAACCCATCATTTTAGTGCCCACCATGCCACCTCTGATTTAGACCCAGCCGTACGCAAATCCGGCTTACACCTGCTCCAAAAAGCTACCAGAATGAGACCAACTAATTTGGTCACTGTAGTTAACTTGGGCTTCAGATGCACTCATTCCTTTATAGTTATAAAATGTTGTTCTATTATGTTTACTATGTTTGTTTTCTAAATTACCGTCCCCCATATAAAATGTAATCTGTTGGGTGTCTTACCAAACCATTGGTGTCTCCATCACCGGTTAGTTGTCTACCCCTAACTTGTGATTGGTAGTAGTGTCTTTCAGAGCAGCCTTACTGCAAGGATCTAAATCTATAGACTAATATCAAAGAGAATCAACAATTTCAAGTTTGGCTGGATAAGAAACAAACAATCTTCTAGTAGGATCTTTTTCGAAGTCTACTGAATCCTTCAGGAGGATGAATACACATTGACAGATGGAACCAAGTAACCGCATGTTCCAGTTAGTTGTTCGGAGTGCAGTTGCACATCAAAGTTTTTTAATATATATGAACAGGAAGGCAAACACTATTCCTTCCAATAAGATATGCTACCCTTCGTCATGATGGTAAGATTCCGGAATAGGAAAGGTTCCAGCCCGAATCGTCCCCCAACTTTGTTTCAGTAATCATTGGGGCATCTAAACCATTCTACCGTATGCTAGTTACGAGTGGGCATTAATGAATACACATTAACATTTTCATAAGGCTTCCCTATTTATTATCGTATGAGGCATCTGGTAAACCGTATCTTCTGAGAAATTCCAAGAAACTGGGATAGCGGGATTGTAGCTGTACATTATAAAAAAATGGTCTCTGTTAATGTGGGAACTATCCAGGAGACAGATTGCCTTTAGTTCATGTCGCTCCCCGTCCATCTGTAGAGCTCTGGATCCTGGTGAAACTGGCGTCTAGCTTCCCGGTTGTACGCACGCCTACTACAGAGTGAATATGTGCTTGGACTTCAGTGAAAGAAAGGGAGAGAGGAATTGCTTGCACATTGGCAGCAACTTCCCTGTGTTCTGAAAGGGGCGGAGGCGTTGAGTTGGAATCAATAGAAGGATTGCCAGCCAACAGCCCGGGGCAGTATCCACCCTGCGTGATGATAACCATGTCAACATCAACCTCGGTATTTATCTAAGACATGCCTAAACACACCAGGAGTTCACACGAGAAATCACTTTCAGTCGAAAAGAATCAACCCAAAATACAAAACTGACATCGGGAATCCATAGATAGCAATGATGAACCAGGGTTCTGAAAACTTTGGGTATAGTGTGAAAGAGCAAGGTAGCACGTACTCAGATGTTACATGGCTTTACGCCACCTCAGGCCGGCAGCATGCAGTTCCACTTTGCCTCCAGGGGTCCCTTTTTGGACTTTTGAATAGGAGTAGCGCCACCTTCATTACACCCACAGTTACATGGCCCACAAAAAAAGTAACAAACAAGATAAGACAGCGGATCCTCTGCGCTCTGCTCAAAGAGACTAGGCCTTAACTCATACGACCTGCATCAACAGCACCAAGAGCTCACAGTACCAGCAACTCCGGTCCCAGGTAAAATCTTTAATGAAAGTAAAAAAGTATCAAAACATAACAAGTAATAAAAATCGAAAGGGACGCAGCTTTCTGGAACTACACATAGGGCTGCAAGCCTACAGCGGGTCCTTTATTTGGCTTGTCAGACTGCTGATGGGGAGCAGTGTCGCCTCGCTTCCACCTGCATTGCAATTTTGTAGCCATAGACTGGCCAATGAGGAGCTAAGTAAGAAAGACCGCTGTTTAAAGAGATGGCGCTTTGCTCGACCTGCTGTCACCATCAGCGCCAAGTAGAGTACAGTGGGCTCCACCCCTTGCATCCTTCACCTAGGAAGCTTTTCCAACTTAAATATTGTCACAATGTTGGTATATAAGCCTTTCAAACCTGTACATATCGGTGACAGTAATATGGAACTTGCAACCAGAAGTTTTTGTTTCCATCGCTTCTGAAGCGCAAGCCTGACAGTGTTTTTTGTTTTTGTTTTAGCCAACCAAAGCTTCAGAACATGGTGGACTTACTAAGCTCAAGCTTGTCGTTGGCCACGTCCATGTCTTTTTGGCACGCTCGTGACTGATCCCATGAAAGGAACATAAGTTGGTCTAATGTATTGATTGTGTAGTGGTTGGAGGGAAGGAAGTTGAAGGAGATGAGTGTGTTAGAACATGATGGGACAAATGCAGTCAGCATTCCCACTTGTTTTAGCAAACTCTGGTGCGTCATTGTTTACGGGGCAGATGCCACGCTTGTAGGAAGGAGTTTGCAGTAGGCAGGGCTTGGACTTAAAGTACAGCATGTTTTGATTTTTGTTGACCTCGCAACTGGACATCGAAGCACCTAAAACGGGTGTAAGGTAGATTATGATTTAAAAGTTTGACTTGGTAGCTCGTTGACGATTGAGTGTTCTCATCCACATGACTTCTGGAAGAATTAATCACAAAGCTTATTATTTTGCTGGTCCTCTTGCAAGTGTGTTGGCTACTAACAGTGTTAGATGTCTGTTGACCAGACCACATTTCTCATTGACAGACCACAAAACTCACTATTCATAATAGTAGCCACTTCACATTTCTCATTGACTTTATGAAATAGGGAATGGATTAAGATTCACGAAACCCAAAAACACTATTTGTACATTTTGTTTACATTCCTGCATTTGTGGATTTCTTACTATACGAATAAACTATTGCCATTTGCATTGTGTTGCAACTTCGAGATCTAGTTTGTTCCCCACTTTCGCCTAACATTTAAGAGTTTGAGACGACACTTGTTTTTATTGTTGAAATACACGTCAAAGAAGGTATGAGGCAAAAAACATTGTAAATACAGCTTTGCCACCCCAAGTGACTTAATATTTGCTTACAATAGAAGGATTTTAATCTTATATCCCACTATGAGCTGTCAATTGGAGAGGTTTTTCATTCTTTTTGAAGGCCCTGGTTATACCTTTTGTGATGCTTTATGCGGTTATGACATCAAAAATGTGCGGACCCTGGGAGCTTTTAATGGAAGCTTGGCCACTGCAGAGCCGTTCTGCGAGCCTTAAGTTCCATAGGAAAGAGGTTCTGTGATTTGATATACTCTACTGCCACCTTCTGGTTGATTATTTATTATCGTTTTGCTGCTCTATAATTTCTTTAATAAAGTTAGGTTTTCGCCCATTCACGTTACGCGTGTACCTCTTTCTTAACTTTAACATCTCTGTGTTATGTTTATATGTGCGGAGAATGTAACTTTTCTCCCAAAAAAGCTTGCCAGAGGTACTACTTTGGTAGAGATGATCATCCCAGCATAAATGGATAACAGGGCTTGGCTGAAGAAGGGTACTGAGGTAACCATGGATGTAAAAGCACTTGCACTAATGGGAAGGCAGAAAAATGAGAAATAATAACATGTAGTTAATTTGAACGTATAAGGCTGTAATGGGTTGGCATTCATCAGGGCGACCGAACAGAAGGAAAAGTTGGGCATTGAAGGCATTTTCGAAAGATGAGACGTTGCTTGCAGCTCGAGTAAGCAGATATTCAAGAGCAAAACGGCCTGGTACATGGAAAGGTTGAAACGTGGTGAGGCATAAGCCTCATTGGGATACTTGGAAGGTAAATAGTTCCCGTTTGCACTGTTCTAGTAAAAATGTGACAATTTGATGGGAGTCTGACTCGCTGAACCAGTCTCTCCTTGTTGGGGACTCGAAGTCTCAGATGCCATTGCCCTGAGGAGAAGGGGCCAACGTTAATCCCAGCCTGCGATGCATGCATTTAAGCGCTTGTCAACTCCCGCGATGCGGGACATGCTGAACTAGACTCACTTGGTTGGGGACTCGAAGTCCCAGATGCCATTGTGCTGAGGAGGAGGGGCCAATGTTTATCACACGTTCCTAATGTTCCTTTTTGTAAAAATTGCTTTCTGGCCCATTGATTACACTTCATCCGGCCCGAGCCGGAGAATACGGCCCGAGCCGGAATGTACGTCCTGAGCCAGAGAATACAGCCCGGGTGCGGAGAGTAAGGCCCAAGCCGGAGATTCCGGCCCGACTGCGGATGTAATGACCTCTGTAAATACCAAAAGTCGTAAAGTTAGACTTTTGTCTCAGATTGCCTTTGTGAATCGGGCCCTTTGTCTTTGATCAGTGTTTCAGAATTCAACTTGTCCAGGAAAGGATTGCTTATTCTCTCTTCTGTGATAACGTAACCGTTTTTCCGATAGATGGATGCCGCAGGACTCGTTTCCTACTTCCTTCTACACCAGTGCGTCTTTAACTTTTGATGACATTGAATAGTGACTGGTATGGAGGCAGAAAAGATTGAGCAGCTCCCCTTACATCCAGATGGTTTGTACAGTTTGTTCATAGGTAGGAAGTAGAATGGAGTTGTTGCTTTTTGCTAGCAAAGACCCAGGAGCCAATGAGCCCCATTTCCATACCTTTTTACCTTGCAAATTTAATCATTTTTGCTGATTCACTAAACGGAATAAGAGTGCATAAGGCAATCTATGTAAGTCACAGAATCTCAGAACAGTGCATTGCATACATTCGTAAAAGTAAGTTTTGCTTTTAATTCCTTCCTATCATGATAACATTTTCACTGATGTAGAAACATTTTACCCTATACCCCCATGAAATAAGTACGTGTTGCCTTTTTTTTCCTTCCCGGGAAAGATGCTGATGTTTTTATAAGAAATATTTTTGTTTTTTCCAGGGGTGACATTACTTGAAGAATCTGAATACCTTTACGTTTAAGAGTTTGTGTTCTTACCACTTTTAGCACGTACACTACCAGAAAGTCACGGTCCCGTAGCTGCCCCAACAAGAGATTGTCCACATTCCTAAGTCTGATCTGTGGAAGTGTCCACTAAACTGATTTAATGAATAAGCACTGAAAAAAAACCTTTGTGACTCGATCGTTTATACCAATATGGAAACCATTCCTTGGCATAATTAGAATTTACTTGGTTCAATAACTTGTATCCTATTTAATATTAAGACAGAGCAGCTTGCCTTTGCTGTGCATTCTTTCCATGAGTGAATGCCCCAATAAATTCTCTTTGAACTGTTTTACTTTATATATATATATATATATATATATATATATATATATATATATATATATATATATATATATATATATATATATATATATATATATATAGTGTTCACGTGCCTAAGGGCTTCTTGGCACTAATGCACACAAGATGTGGACTGGTCCTGGTATAGTATGAGAAGGTGTAATGCCTAAAAGGCTACAGACAGAGTTGGAGGAACAGCACGGTTTAATGTTCCTGAAAAGGAGATCTTCAGGGTCTTCGCATCGGGCTGGGGATGGGGTGGTGAAAATTTTCTAGAGGTGGTCTTCTTGTCCACAAAAGGCTGTCCTTGGTAGTTTACCTCAGAGTAGTTATTCAAAAAGGCTGGGTCACCTCACCTGAGCTTGACTTTTGCGGGTACGAAATGCTTTGAACTTGGTGCACTAACATATTAGCAGGCATTGTAATCTCTTATCAAGTCTGTGTAATATCAGACCTTCTTCCCAAGATATGACGTTTGGACTAAGAATGCTAAGATCCTTGGTAGGATACAGAATTTGTAATTTGAGGGGAGAAAGAGAAATTGTCATAAATGAAAATACCAATATTTCTCACTTCCGCAAAAGGTGGAATACAAAATCCCATGGACTTGGACCAGAAAACAGAGTTGCAGTTGCACTCCCTATTACAGTACACAGGATCTCATCCTACTTCACTGCCATCTTCTGAGGACTGTAAATTGTGAGAAAAGCTACTTGTTGTGTCTTGCTATCCCTGTGTTTTCTGTGTCCCTACACCACCATGAGTAAGACGCTGCATGTAATGTTTCTATGTCCTTGGAGTGTTTGTCTGGCATTGTCACCATGTGGGACCAGAGGCTGAGCATGAAAGTCCCATGCTCCTGGTGGGGAATACACCTGTAACCTGCAACTGATGTTCTTAAGAAGTGTATCCTGATCTATGAATTAAGGAAGTTACCTGTTTGTACTGCAGAGTCCAGACCGGTTACTGGGCACAAATGACTTTGCAACCCTACTGTCTTATTTTTCCTGCTGTATTTTTTTAACTAATATTCTTTATTTTAAGAATATCCAACAAAACCATCCTATCCTACCAAGCAGGAGTTTCTTTTCATAAGAGTCTCACTGGGAGAAAAAGCTCAGGAATTGCATTGCAAATTGTAACCATTTTATAAATTCCAAACTGAAAGATTCCAGCTACAAAACAACTTTCAAGATGATATTTTTGTGTCAAAAATGTCAGTGTTGCCTACAGTTAGCATATTTAACACACTGCATGTAACATGGTGCAAAAAAAGTCACTTCTATAATTATCCCGCATAGCTTGTACAGTAACAAAATAATTTCCTCATTACATCAACCTCCCACCCTCCCCGATAGCGTATACTTGAAATGCTCTTAAAATATTTTGTGGGAATTTTAACTTAAGTGTTATCTCCATTTTCAGCCTTCTGCAAGCATCACATGCGCTTATATCTGGAGTGGAAACTGAATTGGACATGATCATGCGTTTATATTAACAATTGTTTGTGAAGAAGAAATTGTTAATTATGGTCAAATGTTTTTTTTTTGTGTGTACCAGGGTGTTCTGTCTGACATCACAAAGGTCACTCGCCTCCATGGCTTTGATCCTGTTTACCTCGTCCTCTTGGTTGGGATGGTGATGTTTGTGCTCGGCTTTGCTGGATGTGTAGGTGCACTCCGGGAGAATATTTGCCTCTTGAAGTTTGTGAGTATCAAATAAAGTTGTTTTGATCAGTGTGTTCGAAAGCATTTTTTTCTGAAAAGAGGAAATAATTTTCAAGTCACTGGACAGTGCACTACTTTCACCCTTTCACCTTTCAAGTTAGTTGTCTGAACTTGGTCCTCAGTTGAGTGGTGATTGAAGGTCACCAAGATGTAAACTTGGTTCATATTACTCTCACTGCGACAGTCTTGCCGCTTCAATGGCCTGAAAATAATCATTTGCTTTGCTCAATGGTATATATTTCAGTATGTTAGTTGATGTTTCAAGAGAACCTTAGTGTGGGCTGATTTCTACATCAATAAAATTCTTGTCTTGATTGGCACTCTGGCTGATAAATTGAGGCAACACATTTCATCTCAACTTCCATCTCACTCACTTGAGGACCCTTGCCAAGTATGGTTGAAACTAGTAGTTGGCCCAGTTTGGAGGGAAACTTGAAATGCCACTTTTTGTGTTTAACCTGTTCAGTGAATCTATGACTTTAGTTCAATGCGTTTGTGTTTTCATACTCACTGTTCATACACCTATACTTTGTAATTATGTTTTATTGAAGGCAAGTGTAACAGATAATGTGGATGTCATACCTCACGTTGACACTTATTCATGATCTTGTGGGACTTCAGCATTAAGAGTGCATTGCTACTTATTCTCTTGTAAGAACTGTATCACGGTTATTGTGCCATAACATCATAATGCCAAGTACCGACTTGAGGAACCTTCAGAAGAGGGAAGAGTTTGATGCAAGGATGAGTGAGAAGATGACTTGAAGGGACGGTCTTACCATTAACTTGCACATTTGTCTCTTCTCAGTTCTGTGGTGCCATCGTTTTGATCTTTTTCTTGGAGTTGGCTGTGGCCGTCCTGGCTTTCCTTTTCCAGGACTGGGTGAGGGACAGAGTCAAGGAGTTCTTCGAGAACAATATTAAGGCTTACAGAGATGATATTGACCTCCAGAATCTTATCGACTCTCTGCAGAAATCTGTAAGACTGCTACTTGTGTTTCCTCGTATTTGTTAGGATTTCCTTATAAGTTTGTTTTCTTCATTTACGGTCAAAAGGTTTTTTTAAACGTTCATTTCAATTAATGTATTTTTCTTACTTTGTTTGAGGATATAATATGCTTCGAGAACAGTCACTTGAGACGATTCCTCTCAGTACCTTATTTAGATGAGACATCAGGAGAGTAATTAAACTGAGGAAGGAGCAATGATAAGTTAAGCACTACTTCTTATTAATGGCCTATTTGCCACCCAAGTTTACCTCATAACACCACTCTTGACCATTCCATCCAGGCCAGCAAAGCTGTAACTCCATTCACAAGCCTGAACCCTCCCGCTCCTCATTGAACTAAGGTCCATTACTGTTAAACAGCTCCTACCAAAATCTCCACTGTAGTTCTCCATAAGCCACGAAACTGCGCACAGTTCACAAGACAAATCCTGTTTAACCAACTATTCCACCCACTTTTGCATCTGCTTCAAAATCATATTTACTAGTATTAAAAACCTGAATATGTTAACTGTCCATCAGCTCTTACACCAAAACAGTGCTGTGTTGCAGTGAGAGCTCCCTTCCAAACCTCCTGCACTACGCCCAGCACGTCCAAATGCAGGTTCTACCAACCAAGCACAAGCAGTGAGAGCATCCTCTGACCCATACACATCGAAAATTGTAAGTATCCATTAGTGGGACTTCATCTCTCATACATCTCTGCTTCACTTGACAAGTTTGTCAGCACACAATTGGAGCACCCATCCATACCTCTTGCACGACTCCCAACAATTTCAGCAGAAAGTACTCTATAAATATACCTTCACCATTCATGCACAGCAAATGGAGTAGCCTCTTAGTCAAACACCTGAGAATGTGTCCGTCTTAATCAGGGGTATGAGACTATACAAATGCTTCAGTTCAGTACACTATTCACACTGCTTCAAAGGCTTGATGCTTAACTCCGATATCTTCTGATATCTGCATGGTAAGAAAATGTAACTGCATAAGTGTAACCGCCCAGTGCATTCTTCTACTTTGTTTATCTTCGATGGACAGTTCCGGAGACAGGTTGGTTAAATCACGTTTTCATTAGTAACCCTCTAGGATTTATTTAACTTTAAATGTTCCTCATGAATCGCTTCTGGGCAGACATACAGAACAAGAACTCAAGAACTGTTTAATTTTCCATGTTCCTTGAGAATGACTCATCAGTGAATGTCTCAAATATGTTTATGTGGGAAGGAATAACTTGCTTCATTCTCCACAGATCTCTTCTGGGTGAGCCCCACAAAAACTTTACTTTGGAACAAAGAAACTCTTTTATATATTCATGAGTAATGACTTTTTGCAAACAGGAGTTAAATGTCTGTGGACCAGACGTATAAATAATTTTGAGGTCACAAGTGGAGCGATTCACAGAATTGGGCCACTTGCGGCTGCAAAAATGCTTTTTAATGTACAAACACCAAAGTGCGATTCTACAGAATCACAATCTGAGTTTGTGATTCGGTATTTGGAATGAGCTTGTTTAGGGTGTCCTTCCAAATACCACATCGCAGTGAGTATGTATTAATGATTTTCAACTGAATTCCTGTTGCAAAACAATGTGTTATCAGCAGTTCAAACTTTGTGGTAACCCATTCGCAAACGGGAAGGGGTCCCCTTCAAGTATGTTAAAAATAGATCTTTTAATAGCAGCCAGTGGCCCCACCGATAACTGCCTACCCTGAACCAAAAAAAAGAAAGTTAAATGGTCCGATTTGTGTGCTTTTTAAAAAAAATATATTTTTTTACGCATCCCGCTTTCCTTTAAGGAAAATGGGCTGCATTTAACAAAAAAAAAAAAAAGTTTGCTTTATTTAAAAGCTATCACAGACATGGTGGTATGCTGACCCTAGCAGGCCACCATCCCTGTGACAGCTGTCATCCTTGATGGGTCACAAACGGCGACCTGCCTTATTTTTTAGTCATGAATTGGTTGGTGTGCGACCCTCTGAGAATCAGTAATTTAAAAATAAAAGTTTTATACATTATGAATAGTGATTTGCTAATTGTGATTTGTAAAAAAAATGGGATTTGGAAATCGCTATTCCCATTGTTAGTACAATTGGACCTATCTCAAATTGAAGTGTACCTTACATCTATGTACTCTGAAATGGTGAACACTCTATGTTCTCGATGAATAGTATCTGGGTGCTTTTGCTTTCCTAGGAACTTGGGGTCTCTAAATTCCTTGTAAAGTACACGTAGGTGGACCTTACAAATAATTCCGTATGGATTGATACAGAATTGCTCCTGGTACCTAGCACTGGCGTGAACTTTACCAGTATTCTCCTCAAATACAAATATCCTCCCAGTAACTTATTTTTTTACTTTCCTTCTAGATTGCTTGTGAACAAAACTAAGAGAAACGTTTCCATGATTCTTGTCTTCCCTCTACATCATAGTTGGTGTACCTACAAACACATCACCAGAAACTGTGCAACACTGTAACTTTCCTTTCCTTCCGTAACAAAATGAAGACTTTCCCAGCAGCTTTGGCCACTCAGTTTAGAGTGTAGTAGTCTCTGAAAACTGTGATTTACCTTCTTATTCTTGCGATTTACTTGAACACTTTGATACAGTGCCTGTGTCTATTCAATTATATCAAACAGACCAAAAAAGCCAGGGGGAATTTAGATACCAGCGGGTATTGGCTCCGCACAACACAAGTCAGACACACAATGAAACACCCGGGTCTAGGAAGCTAAAGTAATAGTATGTTAAATTAGGTGTCCATGGATATTTCCTTATTTGGACGAAAATCCTCACCCACCAATGGTGGCATGCTTCATCATAGGGGTTCCTCCTCACACCACAAAGCATTGTGTTGTGGGCTACAACTCCTAAACAAATTAGGAGGAGCTCTTTGGATGTTTTGATAAGGGCCTTTGTGAGACAGTGGTGTGGGTGAATAATGCAGAGTGTAAAAGTGTAATAGGAATAGTGAATCAAATGAATTAAAACAAACTCCACCACAGACGGTAGGCTTTATGCTTTTCAGTTGAGTCCTCTAGTCCCGGCAAGTAGCGGACTTGATAAGGGCAACAATATGGTGTGTACCCTGAGCCCCCTGCCAGGGCTGCTTTCGAGGCTGCTCTTGGTCCTGCGCCCAACTGACGATTGGGCTTTGGGGCGCCCAGCGCTTCAATGCCGACGCTTGGTTTTGCACATCATGTGGCTTTTCAGTGCCGAAGGATTCTTGGGAGCCAAAGAAGTTTTCGGTGCCGCCTTCAAAAGCTTAGTCGGCACCGATGGCTGGGGCTGGAGCTGCTGTTTTGGCCTTCGGTGATACTCGTTGGTGATTTTTGAATATCCTTTTGAATGTGTATGAATGTGGAATGTATCCATGATGGTATGCCTTTAAACAACCCAAAGGGAAGTTTTGTCTGACTTAGTGTCATTTTGGCGTCCTGTCCCTTTGGTGAGGAGGACCCCTCTATCAATTTGGGATTTATTCTGCAACATGTCCAGCAAAGGAAGCAACCTCCTTTAACCTTTACTCTTGGAACAGAAATAATTAGCATCTGCAAAAATCTCAAAACACTGCATTGTTCATATTGCAGAGCACTCCGGTGCTATGAGCATGTATAAAATAATAATTAAATGAAAAGTAGTCTGTAACTGATAATGTTTTTTTTTGTTTTTTCGCAGAATATGTGCTGTGGCGCCCAAAATCCGGATGACTGGAATTTGAATGAATACTTTAACTGCACGCTTGACAACAATAGCCGGGAGAGATGTGGCGTACCTTTCTCATGCTGTACCCCAGACCCAGCTGTGAGTTAATTCTATACAGTGTGTCATTGACTGTTGAAGCTAGCAGTTCCTGTCCTCCGCTAAAGGATATCCTGCCCTTATTCCATTAAAAAGGTTAGCGCTAATTGCCATGTTGTAGCTCATCGAAATACAAATGGGCCAATTTTGGAAACCAAAAAAGATGTCCTTAGCAAGCTACCTACTCTGGTCACATGCATATATTTTAATCACACACCGAAATTCTTGTGAAAACATATTCATAGTTCCATCAATTGGTCAAGTACAGTTTGGTAGGTCAAACTTTTATCCAAGCTCATTGAGGTGCATGAAAACGAAGAATCGAGTCAGTTACAAGTGCAGTTACAATCATGAACAAATGTCAGAGAAACAATTATTAATATTATATTGCATTAGTTGATAAGTACAATTACACTGTAGAATTACATGGTTAACTAAAAGATCCATAAGTTCCTACATTTTAGAGGACTTTACTTCCATACTGTATAAACAGCAGTATCAAATATTTCTCTCCTTTTTTTGTCCCTTCCTCTTTAACAATCTTGGATGCAATTAGGGGAGTGGAATGCGCTGCTGATGTTATTTACAGGAATACAAAAATACAAGTAGTTTCAAAGCCAATAGGTCTCCCCTATGCAAGAGCTTTTGGCTATGGCAATGAGTTTTAGCCATGTGTTACACGGGAAACAGCATTTACAATGTGGGCTTTAAACGCTATGCCTTTACCACGCATCCTTATCCTGCAATACTGTTGCCACGCATTGCCTTTACAATGCAAACTTTTATCACACATGCCTTTACATTGCATAGTAAGTATATATAAGGTAAGTGTGTGTGTGTGTGTGTGTGTGTATATATATATATATATATATATATATATTTAAAAATAAAAATAAATTTAGGGTTTAGGGGCAGGTAAAGGTGTTTTTAGGGTCTAGGGGGTGGGTAAGGGAATAGTGGCAAGGTTGCCTTATATATACACGCTTATCTTGTGTTGTAAAGGCATGCGTGGTAAAGGTATATGCGTGGTAAAGAGTTGTGTTGTAAAGGTATATGCGTGGTAAGGTCATTGCATGGTAAAGGATGTGTGATGAAGGCATGTGTTGTAAATGCATGTATTATGTCATGTAACCTTGTACACCAGCATGGCTGCTGTTCAGCATGGCTAAAAGTTAGTGGCGGAGAGTGTTGTGGAGTGTCGTGGTGTGGAGTAGAGTGTTGTGGAGTGGCGTAAAGTGGAGTACATTGGGATAGAGTGGAGGGTGGTAGACTGGAGTAGAGTGGTGTAGAGAGACATAGAGTGAAGAGTGGTGGAATGGAGTAGAGTGGCCTAGAGTGGAGTATGCAAGGTGTGGTACCGCACTGCTATTACAGGCAACACATTTTCAATTGACATGGCCATTACTTTTGCACAGACATACAGATTTATTGATAAAACTATTCAGCGCACAAATGGTAATGTATGGAAATGGCATTACCTAGTTATTGATTTGTTTTGATTGTATTAAAAAATTGGTTTCCACCACACTTCAGAATTACATAATAAGGTGCTTCATTTGTGCTTTCGTAATTCTGATATATTCTGAAGTATTTGCACGGTTCACGTACAGACAGTTATGTTTTGTTGTGTGCTAGAAAAAACCTTTCCCATCCCCAGTACTCAGCAAGATTGTCACATAAATCCTCTCACTTTGAAGTCAGAGAAAGAAATATGAACACCAAGCTCCCTCGGAAGACAGAGCCTGACATTTGACCTCTGCCTTTGAATGCACAGCAAATGTGACACGATAAGAACAAAATGTAAAGGCCTGTTTACAGAAAGCGAGCACTCGTGAAAAGAATACAATAAACAGGCTATGCTCCACGGGAGGGCGAAAGACTTACTGGACAGCCTAAAACAAATAAAGACAGCAAATATAAAGCAAGCAACTGTGAGTTAAAAAACACAAAGCCAATAAGAAGGAATGGGTGGAATGTATTCACAGGGAAGCTTTCAGAATGTCCACAAGAAGTCTTTCACAACACGATAGCTGCGCAGTATCAAACGCTGTGTGAAACTATATGATTGTACATTGTGGGGAGTGGTTTTATCATTTTAGTTTAGCTGCTGTCGACGAACTACAGGTGGCTTAGCTGCTTTTACCTGTGGCCTCCATAGGATTAACATTACGTGTATTTGTAAAGCGCACGTTCACCCAGCAGGGTATCTTGGCGCTGAATAACAAATGTTTGTTACCTAACTCAATACTCATTTTGATGAAAGGCTGAATGGACCCGCTGGGATTTGAACCTGTGACCATGAGGTCAAACACAGGCCCTATAGGTGGACGCATTAGTCCACTAAGCCACAAGACCCGGCTACATTACATTACATATGCAGTGTGCATGTTATGCTGACAATTTCACTATATCAATTTGTTCTGTAAGCTCTATAAACCCATTCATATGCTTCATTTTGTACACCAATGCGCATATCTGACATTAATTTACACTATTAGGATAATTGATACTAAGTTTGATGTTTAAGCATTAGTTTCATGTGAAAACAGCTTCCACAATGCAGTGCAACCACCATGTCGCTTCATTTTTATTTCACGACCAGTAATACTCCATATGGCTTATTCACATTCAAAACCTGTTTGTGTGAATTGCCCAGCCATCAGCTTCTTACCTGTTTGGACTTCTGATGACGTTTTCAAACTTTTGCGGCACTGATGCATTGGCCAGCTGTTTTGAGTGATGTCATCTGCTGCAGTGTTTGTGTGATCTGTATTAATTTTTATGTATTTTAAATGTTATAATTTGCCGCTCTTCAATGAAAGTACAAGTGTGTAGTACACAAAACACCTTAAAGAGATGGGATAATTTCTTTACAATAAACTCATGGAACAAAAAAGACCTGAAGAAGAGAGAGGCACTCCTGAGAAGGCAGGACGAGGAGAACTGGGAAGAAGCAGAATAGAAGCTATTACAGAGTGGAGAAAAGAGGATGGTTTGAAGGCTGGACAGACAGGATCATTAGCAGAGAAGCGATAGGATGAAGGTGAAATGTGAGGAGGGCGGGGACGTGTGGGAGGGAAAGACTGGACAACAGAAAGACTGAATGGATAAGGTAGAGTAAACGGAGTACTCAAGGGAAATGCAGGCAGAAGACGAAGCAAGAAGAGTTCGTGTTTGAAATATTGTTCAAATATATACTGTCAGCACTGTATATAGAATACAAATATACATTTTTCCACTGTTAAAAAACAAAGGTTAAAGTGGCGTTATAGTGGGATGAAAATGTCATTTAAAACATACCATTTTAAACGGACAAAACCACTGAAATTCACCAGTTATGGTTATCTCAAGTAACTATAACTTGTGCCCTTGAAATGCACTGATAATTACCCCACATATTACATCACTCATGGGGAGCCGCCACTGTTACAGCCACCACCGGAGCCTGCACTACCGCAAGGGGGGACTTCAAGCCCCATAAATCCAAGCGCCAGGAGGCGCCGACGCTGTTCCTTTGGCGCCCGGAGGCGCTTAACAGCATTTTTCGGCTCCCGCAGCACGGGAAGCGCGCGGGCGTGCTCGGGCCGCGCCTGGGCGAAGCCCGGGCCAAGGGCGGGCCCGACTGCGCCCGTCAGCATCAGGAAGAGGCGGGGCGACCCCCCTTGGCTGTTACAAGACTTGGTGGTTGAACTGTAAGTGACTTTTAAAAACTGACTTGAGGATTTAAATCTGTGGGTTCGTGCTCTCTTTTTTTAAATCTCCTGTATATTAACGCTAATAGTGTTATATTGTGTTATATTGCTACCAGCCTCTGTTTTGTTTTTTGTTTTTCTTGAATTACACTTCTGGTTGTATTTGTACTTAGTGCCCCTAGAAAGCTGTTCAGTATACAACAAGATATGGGTAAAAGAAAGGCCCAGGGTCAGCCACTGGTTAATAAGAGGCCTTCTAGTGTGGCCTGTCACGAGACAATGGATAGGATAGAGACCATCCTAACAGTGTGCCAGGATATAGCCAGTTCTGGCTTATTGAGTCCTTCTTCACATGGTAGTCCCACTACTATTGCAAATGTTTCTGGTTCAATGATTGCTACCTCACCTGAACCGCCCCCGGCCAAAAAAACGGCTAAGCAGATCCCATTGATGATTAAAAAACATAACAAAAGGCGTACTAAGGTTTTAGACATTGGGTTACTTGGAGTGGAGCCAAGCGCAACAGTTACTGAACTCGATTTAAAGAGAGTCCATAGTATAACACCAACAGTAAATATTGAGTGCCAGAATAGATTTGACGTTCTAGAAATAGAGGAAGCAGGGGGGGGGGGGGGCTGATAACCCTGTAGAGGTATGCAAAATTACTGTTGGCGTAATCCAGTCATTAAAAGACCTTATCGAATCTTTGAGAGATGAGGTATCCTCACTTAAAGAAAAGGTTGCCACTTTGCTGGAGAGGGCCAATGGTGGGTCTCCGGTGGCCTTAGAAACTATGCCTCCATCCTTGAATAGGGCTTCTAATGGAATAGAAGCATGTTGCTTGATTAATATAAATACCACTTGAGACCCTATGCGAATAGGACACACCCAGTCTTTGCCACATACTCCTAGGGATTATAACCCACAAGACACTGTAATGCAAACTCACAGAAACCCCCCTGGCCCTCCACATGGCAAAGGAATAGACAGAGGAGAAGTTGTACTGGATGAAGGGAACACTTTTATGCGAGAAAATGGGAAGGCCCCGGACAGGGGGGTGGTATGGGATGGAGTTTATACGAAATCTAGGGTAAGGAAAAACTGTGCGGTGATCTACCTCACGGAAGTTCCTAAACTCCCTTTTAGGAGTTTTGAAAATGAGGACTCGCTTAAGAATAAGGTCACCTATTCGTTTAGGTCCACTCGGCACTGCTACTCAATCATAAGGGATGACAAAAAATCAGTAAGAAGAATCCCCAGGCAAAGGTCACCTTGGGATATGATTGAGGTTAGCTTTTATGATGCAGGTATTGTTAGTGAGCTATTGTCAATCGATTCACGTATAGTCCCACCAGAAAATTCCTGTATCTCCATCCGATATAGACCCCCTGCTGGAGCCCCCCCCCCGACCTCTATTGACACCCACTACTGAAACCCGTACCAGTTAGTTATTTCCAACTTATGGCCCAGCTTCAGCAGGTCTGCCTCCATCAAACATGGGTGAATAGAGAGGGTATAGTTGACCCTTGTATGAGGCGTTGACGACACCTGCAAGCAGGAGAGGATTCTCAAGTTCCCTGGTGACGTCATTCACTAGTCCCCCACCAATAAAAATCCATCCATCAGCTGATCAGGTTAATGTCCCAGAGGTGAACAGTGAGATCGCTTCTTTGGAGGGAAGCGGAGCTGCAGTTGGTCTACCTTTGGGGGGGTGCAGCAGGTGTAGAAGGGGGAGACTTGATAAACCAATCTCTAAGGGTTCTTGTATGGAATGTGGCCGGGATCTCCAAGTTGTTGGTGGATACAGAATGGTGTTCCTTTGTAGACCCCTTTGACATAATCTTTTTCCAAGAAACCTGGAGTCTGCAATGTCCGCATAGAAGTGGCTTCTCTACCTATACTATCAATGCTACAAGAAAAGAATGGGGCAGACCATCTGGAGGGTTAGCAGTGGGTAAAAATTGGCCTTGGGGCTAAAGTCAAACCCCTACATGTGGATTCCCATGATATCCTAGCACTGAGCTTATTTTTCATAGTGGACCAAAAATTAGGATGTTTAATGTCTACAATAGAGTGCTGCGGGCCCAGGAGGAAACCAACATATTATGCACCCTAGACCGTGTTTTGTCACACTATGCAGATAACATCCCTGTACTAGATGGCGGGTGATTTTAACTGCACATTTGAACCGCTTGTCCCAATTCCCCCAGACTTGACCGATTGGAATAGAGAGTGGCATATCCCACAGTTGGATCTTCCCCAAGTAAGGTGGACCAAGAGAGGAGCCCAGATGATGGCCCTTACAATGCAGCATGATCTGAGAGCCACAAATGGAAGGACAGTTTCTGACCCAAAAGGGGATCCTATTTTTAATAGGCCGTGCCATGAAAGTAGGATAGATTACTGCCTGGTATCGTTAAATCATTGTGTGAGTGGCCAAGTCCCAGAAGGCAACTTGGGCTCAAACGTGCACAGCGTGGTGGGTTAATACATCAAATTACACTCGCTTGCATGTAGCAATCTAATGGGGCAGAAAAAAACGACTCAATGCTTGAAACCATGTGTACCCAGTAATGTAAACTGTGTAACATGGTACTAAACATGTCCAGAAGGTCGACCACCACAGTTATGTAACCCACGAGGGTATATTGAGTTTCTAATGCTTACACATACCACCAACGAGGGAAGCATATTTATCATTTAATGGTACACTTGCTCGAGAATACCTAGCTGCCTGAGCAATAAAGACAGTTCACATAACGATGACGGGATATCCCACAGATTTATGTATACATGGAAGTGACACTAAGGTTACTGTGCAAGTATAAACCAGTCGAGAGATAAGCATGCCAATGTTTATTTCTACACTGGACGACATACTTAGTAGTGGACACACCTGGGTTCTGAGCCTCCGCTAACATGGCGCTGACATAGCGTAAACCGAGGCCGATTTGAGATATGTAATTACATTTGACATCATAGTAAGGAATATCAGTCGACAGCCGGCATTTGGCTTGACTTATACCATCAAATTCTAATCACACGAGCGCCCAGATTAGCGGTTTAGGACATGGGTGATGCGAAGTTCATTAATATGGATTTACGTATGAACCCATTCCAAGATGGCGCATACGCTTAGGAAGTACTGTGAGTCTCGCGAGAGTGTCCATCAATTCATATAGCGAACGCCGGGAAGACAGTGATCGTGAACTGTTGCTTCCGTGGAGGAGGTTCTGCATCGTGAGAAGAGGTAAGACTAGATTGGTGTGGATTATGGGGAACGGGACTCGACTTCTGTTGAGACTCGAAGCCTTGTGTGTGAGCTTGAGAGAGCTCCATTACTGGATGCACATGGTTTCAAGCATTGAGTCGGTTTTTTCTGCCCCATTAGATTGCTACGTGAAAGCGAGTGAAGTTGCTAGCCCTTTTGGAATATACTTGTCACTGCTACAGGTATGTTTAATCACCAGGGAGAATTCGATACATGAGCAATGTAGTCAGTTCTCGTTAATCACAGCTTCATTCTTTCCAGTAGCTGGCGATCGTGATCACTACATTGATTAGACGCTTGACATTGACTCGTTAGCCGAGTAAGTGCGTTTTTTTGCACTCGTTGTGGTAGAGCACGAGGTGATACTTTTGAGAATGATTGTAGGTATTCCATTATTAGCACTATGCATTTTCGTGTGTGTAGGAGAGTAGGATCTGCTTCACATGGGTACCCCCACTTTTTGCTGATGCTTCACTGTTTTTCGACATTAGTCTGGCTGGGGCCCTGCTAATCAGAACCCCAGCCTAGCTGCTTCCTCTCTAAAATGGTTTCCATGTGCCTTAGGCACATCACTGATTGGGATCTGGAGTGCCCTTATAAGTCCCTAGTATATGGTATACTATGTACCAAGGGCATAGGTACCTCAGAGGCCTGCCAGGGGCTGCAGCATGTATTATGCCACCCCTGGAAGGCCATCCAACCTGACACCACAGGCCTGCTACTGCAGCCTGGGTAAGGTGGTGCATGCACCCCTTACTGTGATATAGGTTACCTATATCACTAAATACATACACACATATAAACCTATAAGTCACTCCTAAGGCAGGCCTTATCAATCCTAAAGGCAGAGTGCATGGTTCCTATGTGAGAGGGTGCCCCTGCATGAGCAGGGCCCCTCTGCAGCGTTCGGAGACCATCTCTGATGCTGTTTGTAGTGCAGCCTGACCATATACTCTTAAGCGCATTATATCCTCGCGGTAAAATGCTAACTTTGGAATACGCTGCACCTAAACATGTCGTGTTTGGTGTCAAACATCTTGGAATACTACCCCCCGCCAATTCTGGCGGCGGGAGTACTCATTCCACCCTTCTAGAGGGAAAGACATGTTAACCCTGACTAACCCGGTAACTTCTCTCCAGAGCCCTGGCATCACAAAATGGATGCTGCTGCCACAGACACGAGTCTGGCCTCCTGCTGCTGGACGAAACTCCGGCAGGGGAGGCCTGGACAATAGGTTTCCTGTCCCAGGGAGGTGTGACCACCTCCCCAGACAGGATAATGTGTATTGGGGCTGGGCGGGAGCACCATCTGTGTGCTTTGAAGTCCTGCACTGGGGGCACATTTGGTGTCCCTGTGCATACCCCAGTTCAAACCGGATCAGGGGCTTGCAGCCCCTGCTTTGGCGCGAACTGGACAAAGGAAAGGGTGTAGCCACCCCTCTGCCCTGACCCACCCATAGGTGGGGCCACAGAAGTAGTCCAACCCCTATCTTTAGTATAAAGATAGGAACCCAGTCCTTAGGACTTTAGATTATACCTGGACGAAACTCTGAAACTGAATCCTGGACCTTCGACGCTCTACGACAAGATTAGAGGACTGAAGAATCTCCCTTGGGGTCAAGGAGTGACTCCCCTGCTTGGCAGGCACCAAAGAAGCATCTGTCCGGTTCGCATTTCTGAAGCTCCCGTCGGACGCCGAAGTCATCGCATCACCAGAGGTGGATTCTCAGACTTCCCTGAGGCTACCCTGAGTCCCCAGCAAAGCTGAGGCCCGTGGCTATCGTGGGTGACTTGAGACCGTGACCCCTGGACACCGAGCACATTTGCAAGTGCACCATCTTCTGGGTCTCCCAAGAAGTCGTGCTTTGGGCTCCGAGTAGCCCTAGCCTCCAGCACTACCTGCACCGAAGATCACTGGCCCCCACTCCACGAGTGTCCTGTAAGCCAGCTCCACGTGCGGCGTCACAAGGCTCCTTCGCGGTCGCTAGCCCGTTGGCTAGTAGCCCTTAACGAAGGCCAATCCTTTTCTTACTTGGCAACCTGGTTGCTCCAGGCCTGCCCTCACTTACCCTCGCTGGGTGAGTTCCACAGACCTTGCTGGTCTGCACCATCGACGATCTACATCTTCCTCGAGACTTGCCGTTGCCAAGGCTTGTTGGGTCCAATCCGGTCGCCGACACCTCAGCACTCGACAGACATCGTGTACCAGCCCGAATCCTGCTCCTGGTCGCCGACAACGCCTCCTGGACCTCGTGGCTGAAGAGTCAAGACGACCGTCAACGCACCTGAAGCACTCGACATCGGTGGGCATCTGTCCATCGCCTTCCTGGTCACTGGCTAGTGACCCAGACTCTGTCCCCTCTGCTTTCAGGTTCTTCAGAACTCCGATCCACTCTTGGATCCGCCCGGACACTTTTCTCTTGGCCGCCAGCAGCACTTTGCAGCAGATCGCCATTCGAAGCGACGACGAAACCCGACCCCGAAAGGCACCTATGCACCCGGCTTCCCTGGGTGAGGTAACACGAGTACTCCGGTGCTCCCGTGGGTAGAGACTCTTCAAAGTCCTAGATCTCAAAGGGTTTTGTCCTAGTCCTCTTTTAAGTGTCCCTTTTCTATACTTTCCCGATCCCGACTTTCTCCATAGAAGTTAACGGCGTATCGCGGTTGTGTATTTACACTGCACGTGTCTCCCGTGGGTCCCCTGTGTCACTACCTTGGGTGGTTCCTTGTGGTCCAAGCACTTCTAGAGGCTCTAGGCCTAGTGTCTAGTTCAGTCGTGGTTCGCATACCACTTTATTGGTATATGGTTTGGTACGCCCTAGGGCCCAAACGTGTATTTGTGCTATTACTGTGATTTAATATCTTATAACTTATGTACTTCGAACTCTAGCCTCATAAAGAGACTAGAGGGTGTGTTTAGCAATAAATACATATATTTTGAATATATACCTGGTGTGGTGCTCTTTCATTTGGTCACTCAAGAGATTATAGACTGGTAAAACAAGCTGCTTTACATTCCTTCAAGACTTAGCCTGAAGGCTGCTCTCCATAGCTACCACTAGGATAGCTTTCAATAAGGTTGTCTTTAACCTATCTCCAATAAGGGGTTGTTTGGACTGGTGCAAGGTGCCCACTATAATTAGTGGACAGCATATGCCAGGCCAACTTCTCACAGTGTGTACACGCTAAGGTGCCTTACTGGAAGGACTGCATGCATCAGGGTGGACACTGTGGTTTCTTTTCGTGTTTCCTGCATCCCACACAAACATGACAGTTTTCAAGCATGAACACACAGGATGTAACACTAATGATTACTTTAACAGTATGTTGTGAACAAGGTACCATGAAGTGCATGATAAATCATTGTGCTTTTTCAACAGGTTTGCCCCTGACGAAGGGACAGGCAGTCCCGAAATGCATTGGGCGCTACCTTTTTCGTTATTTCGTTTGTCTCGGCTTCAGAATATTTTTTTGAACATTGTATCAATATCTTAAATTGTTGTACACTGCAATACATGTTCGATGTAGAATTGTATTAATTGCCTGTGATGACAGCACCAAAAAAAAGATGTATGAAGATAAATACTACCTTGAATGTAACTATTTGGTGGTGAGAACAAATTACATTTGATGTATTAACCCACCACCCTGTGCACGTTTGAGCCCAAGTTGCCTTCTGGGACTTGGCCAATCACACATTCATACCACATGTCAGGCAGACATCGGTCAAACGTTGCACGCAAATTAGTTTGATCATCAAAATTTATTGTCGTAATTAATATATTCTGAAACTGGAGTGCACAATCTACTACCACAGTTTCTTAGAATCGTTAAATCATTGGCATACAGTCACAGACATGGCAGTGGTTAAAAGGGTCGATAGCGACCACAATGCCCTAGCCCTCACCTTTATCAAACAGGATACAGCTGAGTCTGTTAAAAGGGGATGCCCAGATCTAGGTACTATAATAATTACTAATAATCAGAGAACTATTAGCTGGGACTGGGTGGAGGCACACCCGGGGGCACTCGAAGCAGCTAAGAGTAAAGTTTGCTTGCTACTGCAGGAATCGGCGGGTTTGACTACTGAGAATGTTGTTGAGATACTGGGCCCTAGTCATGAGCTTTTATATAAAGGGATAAGGGAACTGCTAGGACACTTGTGTAATCTCCAAAAGAAGAAAAGAAATAGTATACAACAGAGGCCAGTCCAGCAAGGTGCCTGGTACAATAAGGATTGTAGGCTCCACAAGGAGGCGCTAATAAGGGCAGTAAAACAAAAATCACGTACAGAGACAGTGGCCTGTAGAGCAAAGTACAAGCGGGCAATTGAATCTGCTAAGAAGAAGTGGGAGGGATCCCTATGGTCTGCCCTACGGAATGCATTGACAGCCAAAGATTCGAAGAGTTTTTGGAACAAAGCAGCCTACTGGCTTAAGGGAAATGGGAGAACCCTTGAATACACAGTACAGCCAGAGGAGTGGGTATTATACTTTGGCTCTTTATACGAGTCAAGGGATGCCTCAGTTGAGGAATTATCCCAGGGTCAGAGTGTAGGGCTTAGTAAAGAGGGTGAAGGCCTCTCTTTTTCCATAGAAGAAACACAAGCAGTGATTCGCTTGTGTATTCTGGCCCGTGCTCCCGGACCGAATAGAATCCCTACTGATCTCTACAGGGAGGATATAGCACTTTGGGGATCCTTTATAAATCTTTTGACCAACTCAATCCTCAGAGGTACCCCCATTCCTCCCTCGTGGAAAAATGCAGAGGTCGTCCCCATCTACAAAAAGGGGGACAGAGCGAGGCCAGCCAGCTACAGGCCCATTAGTCTTATCGACTCCCTGCAGAAGATCTTTTGTAAGCAAATCCTAAGTCAGATACAGGACTGGATTACAGAGTCTAGTATCCTGAGTGATCTTCAAGCAGGCTTTCGAGCCAAAATAAGCACCTTGGACCAAACCTTCCATTTGTTGTGTATTTATTGGAAGGAAGTGCAAGTCAAGGGAGGAAAGCTCTACGTGGCTTTTGTAGACCTATGCTCTGCCTTTAACCTAGTTCCACGTGCAAATCTTTGGAGGGTCTTAAAGGAGCAGAATATACCCATGAACATTTTAGATGTTTTAATTAGATTGCATTCATCAAACACAACACAGCACAGGTCAGGTGGGGGGGGAGAACAACCAAGTCACAGATCCCTTCCCAGTCCAGTGTGGAGTAAGGCAGGGCTGTGTCTTAGCCCCCACACTTTTTATTCTTTTTATCAATGATGTTGTCAAATTTGTAGACCGAGATGGGTGTGATGCCCCAAAAATCGGCGGAAGAAGACTGCCTGCTCTTCTTTTCGCCGATGATACTCTTTTAATTTCAAAATCTCCGCAGGGACTACAGCAGCTTTTAAATGATTTTATTAAGTTCTGTGACGAGCGTGGGTTGGTGCTAAATGAATCTAAAACCAAATATATGATTTTTAGGAAAGGAGCGGCAAAGCCCAGTAAAAGACCTGTGTTAGCTGGTAGCAGTAATTTGGAGCGAGTTGATGCCTTTGATTACCTAGGCATACGTCTGACACCAACAATTAATTGGGTGGCACATATTGAGAAAGTAAAGATGCAACTCATACATCAGACTGCCAATATTACTAAAATACACAGAAAAACATTGTCAAGAGAGCTTGCACCGGCTCTGGAAATCTACAATACAAAGGTATTAGATGGGGCCCTCTATGGATCCGAATTGTGGAGCATTGGAATGACAAATTGTCTCTCCACAATTGAAAATCGCTTCCTTAGATCCTTGGTAGATTTACCTGTTCGCACCCCGCTGGTACCCTTATACTTGGATCTTGCACAAAGGCAGTTAACATACAAACTAAGCTATAAGCTTCTTATGTTCTGGCACAGGTTGTGGACTGTGGACGAACTTCTGCCGTACCGGGAGCCTCTCTTTTTTTTTTCTTCTTTTTTAAACAATTTTTATTAAGAAAATAAAAGAAAAGGTACAAGGCAATGATAAAGCAATAATTGGGTCTACAGAACAGCTTTACAAATTGCAACACAGAGAGCGCACGATAAGCACGGTTCACTTCCCCATATTTACACAAATTAATATTGACCAGCATAACCATTAAGCATCGAGCACATAGGCGGAGTAGTGTGCAGATTAGGCACGCGCACCACTCGGCATCTTGCGATCGAGCAGGCATCTTGTTCTGTCTAGGGTGGGAGCATGGCATCAAGTCCAGGAACATCCAATAGTTTACGTCTGTCACGCTGTAATTCAATGGAAGGGGATACACATATGTCACCTCTGTATTTATTCCACCTCCCCCACTTATGGTCCCATTTCTTAGGGCACCCTCTGTGCTTGAACACATCCTTCTCGGCAATCATTGCCCTATCCATTTCAATAGCACAATCACGCAAGCACGGGGCCGCCCCCACTCCCCATCTCTGCGCAATGTGCGTTTTGCAATGGCCCACCCCATTGAGGCCCATGTCTGTTCGGTTTGTGTGAGGTCTGTGGCTTCCCACATATTAAGGAGGCACAACTGGGGGGAGGCCTTCAGAGTCTTACCACCCGCTCTCTCCATCTGCTTTGTAACCCTATCCCAGTACTGTCGCACTGTGGGGCAATCCCACAGAATATGGAAGAAAGTGCCCGGCTGGTTACAATGCCGAAGGCACAGGGGGTCAGGTCTTCTACCCATTTTAAACAAGGTCCTTGCGTCGAAGTATACGCGGTGGAGGATTTTCAGTTGGACCAGGCGCAGTCTCATTGGGATAGCCACTTCTCTAGGAGAAGCCAGTGCGTCGCGCCAGTTTTCCTCATCTATGTCCCCCAGGTCCGCCTCCCAACTCTGCCGCAGACGTTGCATGGGGTCAGGACGATTGTTCAACAACATTGTATAGGTAAGGGATATGGCTTTTGTGGGCATAAGGTCAAGTACCAACCTGTCCTCCAATGGAGTGGACTCAGGCAGAGGAAGATCCTTGGGCAAGGCAGTTGTAACTGCATGACTAATCTGTAAATATCTAAAAGTCTCAGTCTGCGCTAGCTGATACTTGGTCTGCATATCTGTAAACGTAGCCAATTTACCCCTCACCCACATGTCCCCCACTGTCGAAATGACTATCATGTCCCATCTGTCAAAACCAGGGCATTTGCTGAACTGACCCAATATGTCTGGCTCCCAGAGTGGCGTGGCTTTTGTAAGTGTGTTATGCCAGCCCCATTTCTTATTGACTCCATGCCAGATCTCCACTGTGCGTGCTGTGGGTCCCGTGAGGTGAAGCTTGCGGGGATTTGTGTAGAGTGCCCTATTATGACCGCCCCGTCCCAAGAGCCAACGGTCTGTACGAAAGTTTGGGTCGTCGTGCTCCCCATGCACCCACTTATTGATTGCAATCAGTTGAGATGCTTGGTAATAAAGCCGCATGTCAGGCAATGCAATACCACCATCATACCACCCCATCGTCAGTTTTTTCATGGCTATGCGTGGGACCCGTCCCTCCCATAGCAGCCCTCGCACTATGCTATCAATACTGGCGAAATAGGTGTCGGGGATCACGTTGGGGGTGTTCTGCAGTGCGTAAAGGAAACGCGGCAGTGCTAACATCTTAAAAAGTGCGGCCCGCCCCAGGAGAGTCAGGGGGAGAGATCGCCAATGCTTAACGTCAGATCGAAGACGGGTCAAGGGCATTAGCAGGTTGGACTCATAAAAGAAAGTCAGATCCGGGGTGATAAAGATACCGAGGTATTTGAAGCCCCGTGAAGCCACCGGTATGCTGTATCCCCTAGGATTACGCGGCGGTTCACCCCACAGAACGTAAAGTTGGGACTTAGCCCAATTAATAGTATATCCCGAATGGGTGCCAAATATATGGAAAATATGGAGGACTCGACTGAGGGACCGCGAAGGCGAGGCCAAATAGAGGAGAATGTCGTCCGCATATAATGAAATGCGATCCTCGTGGTCCTCTGTCCATTTCAGGCCCCTGATCCCCGGATCTCCCCTGATCCAAACCGCTAGGGGCTCCAACACCAGGGCAAAGAGTAGGGGCGATAGGGGGCACCCCTGTCTGGTGCCTCGCCGCAGTGGGAATTGCCCAGAAACATGGTTGACGGTCACCTGCGCGGTCGGTTGGGCATAAAGCAGCTGGATCCACTTAACAAAATTGGGGCCAAACCCCATCCTAGTCAGCACTGCGAAAAGAAAGTCCCACTCGATGGTATCGAACGCCATAGAGGCGTCCAGAGAGAGCAGGATCGCATCCTCCCTGATTGTGTCTCTTCTGCCCAGGACCCCATTCAATCGCCTTAAGTTCAAGGCTGTATTTCTTCCTGGCATAAACCCGTATTGATCCGGATGCACCAGCTCAGTAATGTATGGGATGAGTCTATTGGCCAGTAGTTTTGCTAGAATTTCCGCCTCAACCGTGTGGAGGGAGATGGGACGATATGACCTACAATCCTCTACTGGTTTGCCTGGTTTGTGTATAACCACAATTGAGGCCATCCTAACTTCAGGTGGTAGAACGCCAACATCAAAACTTTCGGTATACATTTGCAGTAGGTGGGGGGGGAGAGCTTGGAGGCCATTGGCTTGAAGAATTCAATTGGGAGCCCATTGGGTCCCATAGCTTTGCCGGAATGCACATCCTGAATTGCTTTCTGAATTTCGGTCTCTGTGATGACGCTCTCCAGGGAGTCTCTATCTTGCTCGGACAAGCAGGCGACTTTAATAGTCGACAGGAGTTCCGAAGCCATGGAGTACTGGGACGTCTCGGCGGATGTATACACCAATGAGAAGTAAGTGGCGAACGTGTCGGCGATCTGCTGGGGATCAGTGACCAATTCTCCGTCAGCCCCAAAGATCGAGTGCACCCACCTAGATGCTCGTTCTCTTTTCTCCAACCAGGCCAGAAGCTTACCCGTTCGCTCGCCATGTTCATATATCTTATGCCGGGTGGCGTTATATCTAGCTTTGGCCGCTTCCGTCAGAAGCTGTTGATAGTCAAGGCGCACCATGTCTAGCGAGTGTTGTGCCTCCGAGTCAGGGGTACATGCCAGGGCTTTTTCCTTTGCCAGGATTTCCTCCTCTAGCTCAGCCACTCGCTTAGTGAGTTCCCTCTTATGCCCCACCATCAGCGACAGGGCTCGGCCCTTCATAACGGCACCGAACGCCCCCCACAACACACATGCTGAAGTGACCGACCCCACATTTTCTGTAAAATAGCAGTCAGCGTCTTTGAGCAATGCCTCCCTAATGTGGGGTACCTTAAGTGCCCAGGGGTTTATAGTGAGGCGCTTGGTTTGCCCCAAGGTTAGTGTCGTGAGAACTGGGGAATGATCAGAGATTCCCCACGCGAGGCACCTGGAATCAGAGAAGACCGGTATATCTTGAGCGAGTGTGAACATGTGGTCAATGCGTGATTGAATATTGTGGGCCCCAGAATGAAAAGTAAATTGTATGGTGTTAGGGTTAAGCCATCGCCAGATATCCACCAAGCCCATCGCGGACAAGAACTCAGACAGTTGAGATCCCCCTGGAGGGTCCCTCCGGGGTGGGAGGCGATCCCTGGAGCCGCCTACTGCCAGATTAATAAGTATTTAGGAAGACAAGGGTGCCCCAATATATGAACCTGGGGTAATATGTAGTGTAAAGGAACAATGGTTCTAGAGTGGCCTAAAGGGTCCAAGGGGAAGTAACCCTGTAAAGGGCACTGAGGTAAGTAAAGGAATAGAAACTTAATTCATAAAAGAGAGCAATAGGAAATATAACGAGGGACATATAGGTCAATGTATGACAAGTATTTATTACACAATGAAGGTATTCAGGTGCTCACACAGTAAGTGACAATAAGCGTGACGTGAGAAGTGAGGGTGAACTTAAAATAATGACATCGCATTGACAACAGAAATAGAAGCTCCTTTAAAGATTTTTACAGAGTATAAGGAGTTCATGTTGTAGGGGGTCGACGACGTTTCGAACTCAATTATTCGAGTTCATCTTCAGGACAAAAAGTGTGAGCAACTTGAATCTGAAATTAATGGGAGCGAGGGGGAGAAAGCAAATAATAAAGGATAATTAATAAATAATTATCATAGTTTAGTCCCTAGATATACCAACATCATTTTCAGGTCAATATTAAAAAAAGGAAGAAGGAATGTGCTCTCTAGTGAGTGGTACAGCACAGTTAGGTTATGCATACAGTACCTAATAAGGAGAAACATAATAACATGGGATGTATTACGGTCCCTGAGTAATAAAGTACAAAATCAATTAGTAGTAGTGCTTATATTTAGATATTTTTAGACACACAACCTGAGTTTGCAGGATACAAGGCAAATACAAATTGACATTGGGTGGCCGGGGTTCCTGCAGGCGGCGTAGGTGCGGGAAGCATTAATACGCATAGTTAAACACAAGAAGGCTATGCACTGTAAGGTACCTCGGTGCTTGTCAGCTGTGTATATACGCCGCGGCTTAGATATACATCTATAAGCAAATCGGAGTACAAGCGGTATAATAGGGCACTTACTGAGCTGAAGAAGGAAGGAATTAATATCCTTGGTAAAGGCGTCTGCGTAGCGCTGTGCTTCTTACTTACTTGCTCCCAGCAAACCAAGTAAGTTTGTACCCCTTTTCCTACATACTGCGACCCATTTAATTTCAGGCTCTTTTTAAACTATATGTGTACTCTTCCCTAGGTTTGTTCCCCCCCACCGGGCACTACCAAAACGCGCATTAGTTCGCAGGCTATCCCGGTCACCTTAAGAAGCACAGCGCTACGCAGACGCCTTTACCAAGGATATTAATTCATACCGTAATACATCCCATGTTATTATGTTTCTCCTTATTAGGTACTGTATGCATAACCTAACTGTGCTGTACCACTCACTAGAGAGCACATTCCTTCTTCCTTTTTTTAATATTGACCTGAAAATGATGTTGGTATATCTAGGGACTAAACTATGATAATTATTTATTATTTATCCTTTATTGTTTGCTTTCTCCCCTCGCTCCCATTAATTTCAGATTCAAGTTGCTCACACTTTTGTCCTGAAGATGAACTCGAATAATTGAGTTCGAAACGTCGTCGACCCCCTACAACATGAACTCCTTATACTCTGTAAAAATCTTTAAAGGAGCTTCTATTTCTGTTGTCAATGCGATGTCATTATTTTAAGTTCACCCTCACTTCTCACGTCACGCTTATTGTCACTTACTGTGTGAGCACCTGAATACCTTCATTGTGTAATAAATACTTGTCATACATTGACCTATATGTCCCTCGTTATATTTCCTATTGCTCTCTTTTATGAATTAAGTTTCTATTCCTTTACTTACCTCAGTGCCCTTTACAGGGTTACTTCCCCTTGGACCCTTTAGGCCACTCTAGAACCATTGTTCCTTTACACTACTGCCAGATTAAAGTCTCCCCCCAGCACCAATAACCCCACTGGTAGGTCGAGTAGGAGTGCTCCAATATCCCGCAACACAAGACGCTGTAGTCCAGGGGGGGCATAGACGGATATGACATTAAGAGTCTGCCCCTCCCAAGTGCCTGAGAGCGCTACATATCTACCCTGGTCATCCGACCAAGTCTTGCGTATAATATATGGACATCCCCTAAGTATGAGCACACCAGCCCCACGTGAACCCGAGGTAAACCCGGAATGAACGACCAAACGATACCCCCACCAATTCAGTGCCCCACATGAGTTACCAATTAAGTGCGTCTCCTGGAGTAGGACTATGTCTGGTGCCTGGCGCTTCAGGTATTGCAGAACTACTCCCGCTTAATCTTGTCTCTCAGGCCATTAACGTTCCATGTAAGGAGTTTTAGATCTAAGTGTGATCCCATATGTGTAAAGATGCGCGAACAATATTGTGTCTAGGATCAGATGACAGGCTCAGGACAGGGCCATGGTGGCCATGAAGGCAGGCGGGCATGCAGTGCGGTAGGGAATCAGCCCGACCAGTGATAGGATCCACCAGCAGACAAATGAACACCCCTATAAGTACCACCTGCATACCCCATGGCGATGCAATTAGAGTCTGAATGTGAGCATGCTGTGCCACAGCGAAAATGTATAGTTGCATAAATCGAGTGGACCCATCAATGTAGAGGAAAACAAGCAGCATCATTGCACAAGTACCAAAAACAAAACACAAGAAACAAACCCCCCCCCCCCACCCCCCAGTACTCAACTCCCACCCCCCACCCTGCCTCCCTGCATAACGGGCACAAAACCACCCACCACCTCCAACTTGCAGAGTGCCTGTCGCCCACCCTCAACAGATTTGGGAACGTGATACAACCCCACTCCCTGAGGCATCTGTTCGTAAAGGCAATAACAACCCCGGCCATTGACCCCATAACGTACTATTCAAACATCATGAATGATCTGTTGCAATAACCATACGACAATATTAACACGCCTACAGCAAATCAATAACCAAGAGTAAGTGTGCATATATAATATATGACATGCCGGAACCCCTGCAAAAGGTGGTGCATTCTAACACAGTCTGTATTTATGAAATGCGTGCTGAGGGAGCCATCCGACTCCAGAGGCAGTCTCTTATACGTGCCGATCTCCGACCGCTATCCCTCTGGGCTCCGGGCCGCTGATTCACCGCCAGGCGGAGACCCCTGCCGCTGCCGTCGCCCACCAGAATTACCAGTGCCTCCCACGGGCTTGTGGGGACGCTTGCCGACAGTTCGCCAGCCTTCGAGCCAGTCCCATTCGTCCTCCGGTCTAGTGAAGAGCCACAGTTTACCCTCTGACTCGATCCGCAGCTTAGCCGGAAACAACATAGCGTACTTGATTTCTTGGTTCCACAGCGCTCGCTTCACGTCCAGGAAGCTACGCCGCTGCTTCTGAACCCGCAGGGTGAAATCAGGGAAGAAGGTGACTTTGCTGTTGTCGATCACCAGCGGTGGGGCCGCCCTCGCCGTCTGGAGTATGGCATCTCTATCACAGAAATTAAACTCTCTTGCCGGAAGAGGTCGTGGGGGCGCTCCAGGCTTGGGTCTACCCCCAGGTACACGATGCGCACGTTCAATTGAAAAGCATTTGGAAAGGCCCCTTGGCTGAAGCTGTTGGAGAATAAATTCCTCGACAAAGAGGTCAGCCGCCTGGCCCTCGGCCCGTTCCGGCACCCCCAAGATACGAATGTTGTTGCGTCTCATGCGGCCTTCGTAGTCATCAAGTTGCAGGGTCAGTGCCTCCTGTGCATTTTTAAGTTCAGTCACGTGACGCTTGAGGAGGTCTACATCATTCGTCAGTTCTTTGGCAGTGCTTTCAATGGCACTATCTGAAAGAGACACGTTAGTGACAGATTCCTTACCTTAGAATATCCCCAGACGTCAGGCTGGATCCGGAAAGTTTTTGCGTAGCAGTACCCTTGCGCGTCGGTGGCGGCGTCGTGCGGCTCCGCGTCCGTCGTCGGCGTCGTGATGACGGTAGCGGGCAGTACTAGCCGCCGCCCCTGCGCGCTGGCGTCAGTTCTTCTTTTCCGCGCCAGTAGCGCAGATCCGGGAAGAGCAGTGCCCTAGTCAATTTTTGACTAACTTTTTTGTGAATTTTTCACTGTTTCTTCATCGAGTCTTCACGACTCCTAGGTGTCGTAGGGATGCCCGGCTTCAAGCCATGCGGAGCCTGTGGTCGCATGATGTCGATCACGGACCCGCATCTCGAGTGTCTCTTCTGTCTCGGCCGAGACCACGACACGAAGTCGTGCCCTGACTGCCGGAAACTTCATCCAAAGGCTTTGCGAGAGCGGTCTCGAAAGCTACTCGAGGTCCGGCAGTCGGCTCCGCGCCGCACCAAGCCCCGGTCCCGGGAGAGGTCGAGGGCCGGTCGCGGAGTCCCCGCCGGTCTTCGGAGTCCAAGTCTTCGCGCTCCTCGGGTAAGTCGAAGCACAAAAAGTCTAAGAAGCATCATCGCTCTAAGACTTCGCCTCGCCGGTCTCGCGACTCGGCTGAGGCCCCAGTCGGCACCGTCCACGCGGCCCCGGACATGCCTGTAGAGCCGCCCCGCATTACCCGTCCTTTCCGGGTTCGGGGGCGACTCCGGCCGAAATACAGGAATTCCTGTCAGCCATGGCCCGCCTCTTCGGGCCTTCAGGTCCCTCCGGTGCGCCTTCGGGCCCGCGGGCCACTGATGGGGTTGCCCCAGCGCCGCCGTCGACTCCGGTCCCGGCGTCGCCTGTCCCGCCAGCCTTCATCCCGGCCTCGGCTCCGGCCTCGATCCCGGCTCCGGTGGTGCCGCAACCCCATCGGCGCCGGTTGACCTAACCACGCCTCCGCCGACGTCCCCGGTGCCGTTCCTGGCGCCGTCCGGGGCTCCGGACGGCGTCGGTCCCCGGCTCTCTCCGGCTCCGGACATGGAGCCGGACCGGCGTCGCTCGACGCCGGCTCCGGCGCCCGATGAGACCTTGGGTCCCAAATGTCCCTCCTCCTCCATATTTTGAACAAGAGGAGGACCAGGAGAGCTGGGAGGGGTCTGAGGACCCTCTCACACAACAGTGTGAGTATGATCCGGACTGGGCTGAGGAACTTGGGGATGCCAGTGGTCTAGACACCTCCCCTGACACTGGCATGCTGTCTCCTCCCGTGGCTACGGAGGAGGGAGCTAATTTTGCAACGGTGTTGCGTAGAGCAGCTGGAGCCTTACATCTCCAATTGCCTACTGTGGCCGTCAGGACTAACCTCCTGACAAAAGTGCTTCAGCCGGCGGCTTCCTCCTCGGAGACTGTGCTGCCGTTTAATGATGCACTCACTGACGTTCTTTTGGGTGCCTGGTCCAAACCCGCCACAGGGGCTCCTGTGGATCGGAACGTGGCCCGACTCCATCGCCCTGCTCCGGGCGACCCCTTGTTTCTCTCCCAACATCCCACCCCCGAGAGCTTGGTTGTCCAAGCCTCTGCCTCCCAAACCGCCTTCCCTACCGCCCCTCCGGATAGGGAATCCAAACGCCTGGACCAATTTGGGAAGAAGGCTTTTTCTTCCTCCAGTGCTGGCTTGCGGTCCGTCAACACCGCTTGCCTTTTGGGCCGATATACCCACTCCCTGTGGGATTCGGTGGCGGCTGTTTTGCCGCAGTGTTCTGAGGAGGTCCAGACACTGCTTACCCGCGCCATTGCGGAAGGGCGAGATGCGGCTAAATACACCATACGTTGTGGCCTTGATACCGCCGACTCGCTGGGCAGATCGCTTGCGACGACGGTGGCGCTACGTCGCCACGCCTGGCTGAGGACAACTGGTTTCTCAGGTGATGTCCAGAATACACTCCTGGACATGCCCTTTGATGGAGTCTGTCTTTTTGGTTCAAAGGCAGACCATGCGCTGGAGCGGTTTAAGGACTCACGGGCTACTGCCAAGTCCCTGGGCCTTTCTGTTGTACGCCCTCCGCTCACCTCTGCTTTTCGCCCCTTTGGGCGCCCAGTCACGTCAGCTGCCCAGCCACCGGCCCGCGCAGCAAGCGTCTTCGCGTGGCCGAGGACGTGGATACCGCCGTGGCGGTTCGGGCAACCAGCGTGCGGGTCAGGCCACCACCTCCAACCCGTCCGCGGCCTCCAAGCCCTCCTAGTCCCTCCTTTCCGGTGCACAGCACGCCAGTAGAGGGCAGGGTCCGCCATCACCTTCACCACTGGCGTCCCATCACCTCGGACAGGTGGGTCTTGGACATTGTCCGAAGGGGCTACTCCCTCCCCTTCGAGACCACCCCCAGCCATGCCACCTCAATTCCACCGCATGTCAGGGGATCACTTGGTACTTCTGCAGAAGGAAGTCACGGCCCTCTTGGCCAAGAGGGCCATCGAGCATGTTCCGACCCCAGAAGTAGGACGTGGTTGCTACTCCCACTACTTCCTGGTGCCCAAAAAGGACAAGGAGGACATGCGTCCTATCTTGGACCTCCGGAACGTCAATCGCTTCCTCCGGAAGGAGAATTTCAAGATGCCCACCCTAGCTCAGGTCTTGACTGCCCTCGACCCTGGAGACTGGTTGGTAGCGTTGGACTTGCAGGACGCTTATTTTCACATCCCCGTCAACCTGAATTACGTTGTTTTTGAATGACTATCTGGTCTCTTGCTGCCGTCTGGACTTTTCATGCGGTTCACGGTAGGCCTCGAGCATTTTCAGTTCACCGTGCTCCCCTTTGGCCTTACAAGTGCCCCTCGGGTGTTCACCAAAGTGATGGCGGTGGTCGCAGCTCATCTGCGCCGGGCAGGGGTTCCAGTCTTCCCCTACCTCGACGACTGGCTGCTGAAGGCGGGCTCGTCCCAGGCAGTCGTCTCCCACCTCCAGACTACGGCCGAACTCCTGCACTCGCTGGGGTTCTCCATCAATGTGCCGAGTCGCATCTGATTCCTTCTCCACAGCTCCTTTTCATCGGAGCAGTTCTGGACACGACGCAGTTTCGGGCCTATCCTCCCGAATGGCGAGTCCGGGATATTCAGGCTATGATTCCGATCTTTCAGCCTTTATCCTGGGTTTCGGTACGGATGACCCTGAGGCTGCTGGGCCTCATGGCCTCCTGCATCCTGCTGGTCACTCATGCCAGATGGCATATGCGGGCTCTGCAGTGGGACCTGAAGTTCCAGTGGGCGCAGCACCAGGGCAACCTGTCCGATCACGTCCAGATCTCGGAGGGGACTGCAAAACAGTTGCAGTGGTGGCTCTCGAACCGGCAATGGGTCATGGGCAGATCCCTCTCCCTTCCCCAGCCAGAGCACACAGTTGTGACGGACGCGTCCCTTCTGGGATGGGGCGGTCACATGGGAGAGGCGGAGATCAGAGGCCTCTGGTCTCCGGCGGAGTCCCGGCTCTATATCAACCTTCTGGAGCTCCGGGCGATCCGACTTGCACTCAAGGCATTCCTTCCCTCTGTCAAAGGGAAGGTAGTGCAGGTGTTCACAGACAACACCACCGCCATGTGGTATTGCAACAAACAAGGAGGGGTGGGGTCGTGGACCCTTTGTCAGGAGGCTCTGCGCCTCTGGACATGGCTGGAACATCAGGGCATGTTCCTGATGGTTCAACACCTGGCAGGTTCCCTGAACGCCAGGGCGGACGAGCTCAGCCGCAGGTGCATGATGGATCACGAATGGCGTATTCACTCGGAAGTGGCGCAAGGACTCTTTCTACAGTGGGGAGAGCCTTGGTTAGATCTATTCGCCACCGAAGAGCAGCGCAATGTCATCAGTTCTGCGGCGTTGGAATTTCCAAGGCGGCACTCGCTCGGCGACGCTTTTCGTCGCGAGTGGAGTTGCGGTCTTTTGTACGCCTTTCCGCCTATACCACTTCTACCCAGAGTGTTGAAGAAGATTCGGCACGACCGGGCCCAAGTCATTCTTGTGGCTCCGGACTGGGCTCGAAGAGTTTGAGTATCCCGAGCTACTCAGTATGAGCGTAGATCCCCGATCCGTCTGCCTCTTCGGGAGGATCTTCTGTCGCAGCAGCAGGGGACGGTCCTCCACCCGAACCTGTCCAGCCTCCACCTGCTTGCGTGGAGATTGAGCGGCGGCAGTTGATTCATTTCGACTTGCCTCCCGAAGTTTGTGATGTGATTCTGGCAGCCAGGCGTCCCTCCACTAAGGTGGTATACGCCTGCAGGTGGAACAAGTTTGTGGCATGGTGCACAGCAAAGGCTGTGAATCCCTTTCTGCCCCTCTTTCTGAGGTTCTTCTGTTCCTTCTTTCCCTGGCCCAACAGGGTTCTGCCCTGGGTACCATCAAGGGCTATCTTTGTGCCATCTCGGCCTTCCTCAGGCTTCTGATCAGCCCTCCCTTTTCAAGTCCCCTGTTGTTAACAGGTTTCTAAAGGCATTACACACCTTTTCCCTCCTGTTCCGTTTGTGATGCCTCAGTGGGACTTGAACTTGGTTCTTACCTTTCTTATGTGCACTCCCTTTGAGCCTCTACATAACTGTCCTCTTCGACTTCTGACTCTGAAGACAGCCTTTCTGGTGCCCATCACCTCCGCTCGGCGGGTGAGTGAGCTCCAGGCTCTTTCATGCAAACCTCCCTTTCTGTCTGTCCATCCAGACAAGGTTGTTCTTAGGACGCGTCCGTCCTTCTTGCCAAAGGTGGTTACTGCCTTCCACATTGGGCAGACCATCACTTTGCCCACCTTCTTTCCGCCTCCGCATCCTTCCAGAGAGGAAGAGAGGCTCCACCGTCTGGACCCAAAACGTGCGCTTTCTTTTTATATCAACCGCACACAACACTTCCGGGTGGATGACCAGCTCTTTGTTGGCTACGTGGGCGCCAAAAAAGGTCGGGCGGTGCACAAGAGAACCATCTCCTGCTGGGTGACCTTGTGTATCAAAGCCTGCTATTCTTTGGCTAAGAAGGAGCCTCCTGTTGGGCTGCGTGCCCATTCCACCAGGGCAACGGCTGCTACCACGGCCTTAGACCGCGGTGTTCCGCTGCAGGATATCTGTCAGGCAGCTACGTGGGCCTCGCTGCACACGTTTACCAAGCATTACTGCCTTGACAGTCGGGTCCGGAGGGACGGCTTCTTTGGCCGTTCTGTCCTCCGGGACTTCCTTGTCTGATCTTTGTTCGCAGACCCACCACCGGGGTTGGTATTGCTTGGGGTATCTATTCTAAGGTAAGGAATCTGTCACTAACGTGTCTCTTTCAGATGCACAAGTTACTAACTTGTGTAACGATATATCTGTAAGAGACAGTAGTTGGTGACAGATTCCTCACCGCCCACCATCCTCCCCGTTCTGCGAACTGATTTCTAGGGTTAAGGACACCCCTTTCAGGGCCCTAGTATTTTTCAGACACCTATGTCAGCTTCTTGCATGGCTCTGCGTTCCTGGCGCGGAAAGTCGTGTACAGAACTGACGTCAGCGCGCAGGGGCGGCGTCTAAGTACTGCCCGCGACGTCATCCCGGCGATCACGACGCCGAGAACTGACGCGGAGCCGCACGACGCCGCCTACCGACGCGCAAGGGTACTGCTACGCAAAAACTTTCCGGATCCAGCCTGACGCCTGGGGATATTCTAAGGTAAGGAATCTGTCACTAACTACTGTCTCGTACAGATATATCGTTACACAGGTTAGTAACTTGTGCAACGCGGTCAGACATCTTTCTCATGTCCGCTCTAATCAAAGAAACCTCTGTGGCGACTGTATCAATACGGGCTTCAAGTGAGGTACGCACAGTCGTTATCGCAGTTAATATGTCCTGCAGTGTGGGATCTGGTTGCTCCCCAGTTGGTTTGGGGTTAGATTGCTTCCCATCATGGCCCTTTTGCCACGCAAATTTTTCCAATTTCGCTTGCACCGCATTGCGACCACTGCGGCCGCTCGCCAAAATGCTTCCGGTGGGCTCGATGTGCCAGGAAAGGGGGGTCGAGCCGTGCCAGCTACTCACCGCCGCCTGCAGTGAGTATAAGCCCACACCGGCCTGTCGGTTTCCGCCGGCAGGGCTCCGACCAACCGTTAGCAGGATCGCCAAAAAGTACCGCACCGGTAGTGCAATGGGATCGTGTGGCCTCCAATTACTGAGGGGATGCAATGATGGCAAGCCAGAATGAGACAGAACCACCGTCCCCACCGCCGGAGATAAGTAACGACGTGGCCCCCAAGACCGCACCTCCACTCTTGGGCAACAAGGGGAATGCTGGCTCAAGTCACTCACCGCCGTTATAATACAGGCGCTCCAACCATCTGTAGGAGGCCCTATGTTGCACACTCTTGGCCCTTTAGTGCGCTGCAAGGCTTCACCTCTCACGGGGTGGCATCGCCAGGCTTACTGCAATTGTGATTCACGGTGTCCCGCTGTGGAGGCTCAAGGCGACTGGAGGGCTGGGCGCGGCGCGTCAGAAGAAGGTATGTGTGGATCCACTGGCCCCCCGGCACCCCCAGGACGGGACGCCTCTCCAGATCGATAGAGGACCGGCCCCGCGCCAGCCCCGGGACCAAGATGATGAAGTTTGTAGGCTGCTAAAGTCTATCAGAGCACAGCAGCTCTTGGGGCGAGCAGGGAATCAGGCCGCAAGCAGAAAAGACTGCTGCGGGGGCGGCACACTCTCCGCTGGAACCGCTGAGTCGGGAATCACAGCGCGGCCCCTGCCAGCACAGTCGCAGGTCCGTCCACGCAGCCGCGGCGTTGATTAGTGCACACGCCCGGGGAGGAACGGGGCACCCACAGGGTCGCTGAAGTCGCCGAACCGCACCGGATACTGCCTCCCCTCACGGACGCCTCCGATTGAGGCCGTATTTCACCCAGCCGTGGGGCAAGATGTCAGTCAGCCAGGCTCCACCACAGGCAATTCTGGCTGGGGCACAATGTTTAATTTCGGATTGATCGGGTGTGGCGCGACTGAGCTCGGCTACCGTGCGGCCATTTCCCTCAGCAGTTGGCCACGCCCCTCAGGAGCCTCTCTTTGAGCTACTGAAGTCTCCGTCGATAATCTCAATTCCCTGGTTTAGAACACTAAAAGGCCTACTAGGGAGGCTTTGGATGGAGGGGTTTTTGGTCTGACCCAGAAAGTCTGGCAACAATATCTAGATCGAGGCTGAAAGAAAGGTTTTGGGAAGTAACATCGCAAATTCTGGTAAAAGCTGAGGGTCGCTTGACAACTGAATTTCTTAATTTTAAATCTGCTCCCTGTTTTGAGGACACATTGGATGAAATTGTCCCCCCCACTGGCCCGCAAACTATTCTTTCAGTTTCGCTATAAGACCATACCTACGAAACTTTTTAGTAAAAATTGGTGTAAGGATGTCCCTATTGATGACACTTGTCCAGCTTGTAATGCAAGCTCTGAATCTATCGTGCACTTGTTATTCTTTTGCCCCAACTACAAATCTCTTAGGAAAAAATGGATAATACCATTGTGTAAATTAGTTGGCCCGGGCCACTACCTAGAGTTGTTAAGAATTTTGTGTACTGATACACGTAGAATAGTGGTCTTTGGCCTGTCTAAGTATTGGCTTGCACTGTGGATAAGGCGCACTAAATGCACTTTATGATGTCCTATATTTTTGTAAACTAACATGATATTTCATCTATTACCATGGCGATGCTATTTGAATTGCCCAGCTGTTGATATTTATCTTGATTAAGGGCACGAAAAGCACTTTATGATGTACATTTTTCTTAACCTACTTGGTTTTATATTGACTATTATAGACTTGATTTTACTTCTATTTTACTCCATTGACCTTGTTTTGTATGATGTATGTGCTGTGTACTTTTATGATCCTTTGTGATCGAAATAAAGTGATGATGATGATATCTTTACTGCAACATTTTCAATTAAATTATTGATGAGAAAACTGCATATTAGGTATATTTACCTTGGGGCCCTTTTAACTGACATTTTCACCTAACTGTAACGTCTCTTTAACTTTTTTTTTTCCTTTTAATCGAATTTCAAGTTTTTTTTCATGTAAAATAATATATTATGTCCATACTTTTTTTATTTTTTATTTGTTTATTGCATTTCAAAAATAAATTTCACCAACATAGGTGTCATGCGTTACTACGCAACATTACAAACAACTGTCACAACTCGTGACTCATCTGTACATTGCGATTATAGTTTATATATTTCAAGTTTCTCATTTCTCTAAAATCTTCTGTGTCCACTCTGCCTTTCAATACCCCTAAGCCTCTTGTGTAGGTGAATCTATTATGTCCCGTTGGTGAAGGAATTGGCGCAGTGGCTCCCAAATGTCCCTGGGTTTCGATGTCGTCGGCAGTTCCTCTGCGTATAACTCCAGTTTTTCTTTACAATATACTAGGTCTTTGAGCCAGTGAGTGTCCCGCGGTGCATGTTTGCCTCCCCATGTCATGGCCACCCGCCTTTTGGCCATCAGCAGTGATACTCTTACAAATTTACCCATGGTGCCCTTCACTGTGGCAGCAAACCCAGCAAGCACTCCTCCGGCGTTCCCTGTAAATCTATCCCAGTCATCTGGCGTATATGCCGTACGACTCGCACCCAGAAATCTGCAACACGTGCACACTCCCACGCCAAATGCCAAAAGTCCGCCTCCAAGTGGCGGCAACGCGTGCAACGACTAGAGTCCCGTAGGCCATATTTGTATATCTTGGACGGCGTGTAATACAATTGGTGTATGTACTTGAAGTGTATGATACGAAGGTTGCCATTGGGTGTGAGTTGTCTGGTTAGATTACATACACTTTCCCATTCTGATATTGTTAGGGGGGTGGAAAGCCTTTCATTCCACCGGGCTAGACTCCTGTCTGGGGCCATAGGGATGTCGGCTCGTATTGCTCTGTAGAGCTTTGTAACCAGCTTTTTCCGTGTAGGTGTAGTCAACAAGACTTGCAGAGATTGTAAAGTGGATGGTTCGCCCGAGTATTTCGAATAATGTGACTTTATGGCATGCCTAAGCCTGTGTATCGTGAATGTAAAGAGGGGTGTGGGGTTAGTAATGTATTGTAGGTCCTCCTTCTTGAGGAGTTTCCCGTTTGGGTATAAATCTTGCATTGTATTTAGTCCAGCTTCTCTGAGTGCCTTCAACGGGCCTTTCTCCTGCAGTACTGAGATGGCCGCATGGTGTGCAATGGGCAATGCCGGGCGTATATGGGTAATTTGGAGGTGAGCCTGCCAATTTCCTGCCATGCTGTAATTGTGGCATCTATGGGATTAATTTCATCTTTCGGGGTGTTTCTAGATGTGTGAGTAATGATACCCGACAGGGGAGTCGGACTAGCGTCACCATCCTCCACGGCAACATGCGGCGTATAGGCATGTGGGTTGAACCAGTAAAATGCATACTGCGCCTGAGCACTCAGGTAGTACGCGTACAGATCCGGAGCACCAAATCCACCCTTGGCGTAGTCAAGTGTCAGGGTAGCCCAGCCCACTCGTGCCTGTTTGCCTCCCCAGATCAATCGGAGCAAAGCCGTACGCAAGGTTTTAAAAAGTGCAGTGGCATAGTGATGGGGATATTGGAAAAAAGATATAAAAATCTCGGGAGGATCACCATCTTTGCAATAGCTATGCGATCAGATAGGGAGAGTGGTAAAGTAGTCCATCGATCGATCTGCTGATCGAGGGTGGCACTAGCACGCCCATAGTTTTCTTGCCGAACCACCGCCGGATCTCGATGTATCCAGACTCCCAGGTATTTAACTGGATCTGAAGTCCACACCAATGGGTAGTCTCTCGGTGGAGGGGAAGTAATGGCTGTCAGAGGTATTATGACAGATTTGTCCCAGTTAATAGTTAGTCCTGAAAATAGACCAAATCTAGTGTATTCTCTCAGTAGAGGCGCTAAGTTACAATCCGGCTCACGCACAAATAGGACCATGTCGTCCGCATATAGGGATATGCTTACCGGGCGATGTAGAAAATTAAGGGCTGTCTCCCGATGTCTTTGGCGTATCACACACGCCAGGGGCTCAAGCGCTAGCGCGAACAGTAAGGGGGATAATGGGCACCCTTGTCTGGTGCCACGTCTTATCGAGAATGGCTCTGACGTCAGTCCCCCACCCTCACCCGTGCTGACGGGTCATTGTAAAGCAGCCGCACCCAGCCCAGGTACATCGGAGGGAATCCCATTCTCTGTAGGATGACAAACATATAGCTCCATTCTATAGAGTCGAAGGCTTTCGCCGCGTCAAGCATAACTGCTGCAGCATGTAAGCTTGGATCAAGAATGTGCATCATTGCAAATATAGTTCTAAGATTGTGGGATGTGGATCTCTCCGGTATAAAACCGGATTGGTCCGGGAGAACCAGCAAAGGCATCAGGGGTTGCAATCTCATCGCCAGTATTTTTGCCAGTACTTTGGCATCTAAATTAATCAGTGACAGCGGTCGATATGAGTCGCATCGGTCAGCAGATTTGTCTTTTTTGAGTAGCGTTATGATTAGTGCCTGCCGTAGGGAGGGTGGTAAGATGCCCACTTCGTGAGCCTCCGCGTAGACAGCTAACAAGTGTGGTGCTAAAAGATCCGCAAATTCCTTATAAAACTCAGCCGTTAGGCCGTCCGGCCCTGGTGCTTTTCCACTGGGAAGGTCGCGTATGGCCGCTTTAATATCGGATATTCCAATCGGTTTGGATAAATATTCTCTATGGCCGTCTGTTAGCCATGCGCATGCAACATCTGCTAAATATTCCGCCACATTGGCTTCGGTTGTGGTCCCGCCCGATTGATACATCTCAGCATAGAAGGCTCGGAACTGCTCCACCTGCTCCAGTGTTGCATAGTGCTCTACACCCCTAGCGTCGATTATTTTATCAATGCGCGTCTGCTCGATACGTGTCTTGAGTTTTGTAGCAAGGTTTCTGCATGGTCTCCCGCCCTCACCATATGCCCTGGCTACATGTCTTCGAGAGAGATAGCGCATTTCAGACTCCGCCAGATTGTCGTACTCAAGAATTAGTTCGTGAATACGGTTGAGTGTCTCTAGGTCCGGTTGCGTATTATATGCCGCTTCCAGACCAGCAAGCGTAGTTTCTAGTTTTGCTAGCTGGTGTCTAAGGTCCTTTAATATGCCGGCCGTGGTACTCATGCAGACACCCCGGATCGTGACCTTGAATGCCTCCCATAGTGTTGCTGTGCTATCAACTGTGCCGACATTGAGTTCAAAATATTGCTCTATGGCCTTTCTTATAGTGTCAGTGTAAATGGGGTCGAGCAGCGCCTCAGATCTGAAACGCCATGTGAATGGGCGGCGCAGTGTATCTGGGAGAGTGTAGGTTAGCTGTACTGGATTATGGTCAGATAGTGTGCGGGGTAGCGTGACAACCTCTGTGTTCCACCCAGTTATCTCAGCACTAATAAGCCAGTAGTCCAATCTGGACCAACTATTGTGTGCAGGTGTGGCATGTGTGCCCTCCTTCACTGAGCTATTTTGCAATCTCCAAATGTCTACCAACCCAAATTCTATTATAGCTTCGTTTACACAGCGGGAAACCTTCGGTGACCGGGCACCCTGTGGGCTTGATCTGTCCAGCTCCGGGTCTAGATGTGTATTGAGGTCTCCACCCCACATTGTGACTGCCTCTGGCCAGTCTCTAAGTATTCCTACCATGCGTTGAAATGCCTCTGGTTCGTCAGCAATAGGCCCATACATATTTACAAACGTAACCAGTGTGTTTCCAAGTTTCCCGTGTACCATGGCACATCGTCCTTCTGTGTCTATGTGAGTGTTAATTGGAAGAAACGGGACGCCCCTCTTGAACAGTATAAGGACACCTCTGGCGTAAGAGGAATAGGAGGACGCCAATCTGAACCCTGCCCATTTTCGTGCAATTCTGGTTTCTGTCTCCCTGGTAAGGTGCGTCTCTTGCAGGAGAGCCACTTGTATGCCGTGTCTGTCCAAGTACCCAAACACTTGCCGGATCTTTTGGGGTTATTTAACCCACGGACATTCCATGTCAAACATCTATATTGTTCACCCATAGGTGCCTGGCGGTGTATATTCTAGCAGAGTGTGAAATCGCCCATTTAGTAGACACATTAATAAGAGAGGTTCTTGCATCAAAGAGGTACCGACATAATCACATAAAACTGATTGCAACTTAGCAAAACTAACTCCCCCTCCCCCCTCCCACTTCAGCAACCCAATCATGCCAAAGCCATACCCATTTCCCAGAAAGGGCTCCAACAAAAACACGGAGGACTGCCCCCTCGAAACTTGATGGGGTACTCCCATAGGGGGAACGTAGTGGCGCCTACTTCTCCCCGGTGTAGTAGGGAGGAGGCCGCCCTCAGATGTGTGGGGTAAAGCCCTGACCCACCTCTAGTCCATTTATTACATTTGGATATTACAAAAAAAAGAGTGCACCCAGAGCGGTACAGCCATCAACACCTTCTTAACGCTTGCCGGACCCATAATTCAGCCCGGCCCACCCACTCAAAATCATATGTAAGGGAGGTCGCATCCGCAGACTCTAAGCGTCCGCCCTATCTTAATATTTAACAGTATTCTGATGTGTAGGTCCCCCTCCAGCGACTCTCTGCGGCCCAGAGAACCCCGTAGCTAGGCCGCCACAACCCGAACATGAATGTCTAATCCAATGCAGAGCAAACCCATCAGGAGAGATATTTAAACAGGGCAAACAGCATCCTGCAGTCAGGGAGCATGGGGAGCCGGGACACATCATCAGTATCGCAACAAATCCCCTACTTTACGGCCAGATCCACTTCTGGCAGATCTTACCCGCCCCATCATCCCAGAGCGGGAAGAAAGCGGAGACTCATGTAGTCAGTCATCAATGTCAGATGTGTGTTCAGCTGTCTGCTTTTTGCGCCGCAGCGATTGAGCGTAATCCAGGGCCTGTTTTGGATTATTGAAGATTTTTGCCGCCTTGTCCACCCGTATCCGAAGGCGAGCGGGATACAGCATGGCATAAGGTACTTGTTCTTGTTGCAATATTTTTTTGACCCCTTGGAATTCCTTCCTCGCAGTCTGGACCAAGACCGTAAAATCCGGGTAAAAAGAAAGGGTGTTTCCTTGATGTTGTATGGTGCCCTTCTGACGGGCCACACGTAGCACCGTGTCACGGTCTCTAAAGTTGAGCAGGCGTGCAATGATAGGCCTGGGAGGGGCTCCCGGTGGAGGCCGGGGGGCAAGAGATCTGTGCGCTCGCTCCACCACCAGCATATTGGATAGAGTCTCTGGGCCGCAGACGTCCCGGAAGAGAGCCTCAACGTATTCCTCCAGCCGCCCCGTATTCGTGGACTCTGGTAGGCCTAAAATGCGCACGTTATTGCGTCGTGACCGCGCTTCGATGTCCTCATTCTTATTTTTTATGAGCGCTAGGATCTTTTCAATGTCCGAGGTCTTGGCTGCAACTTGCTGCAGACCATCTTCGGTGTCTGATATCCTCTGCTCTGCCTCACCCAGCCAAGTTGCCTGCTTATCAAGTTTGGCCGACATAGTGTCCATGCGACCGTTCAGCGCCTCGATCTTGCCATCTATAGATTGCAGACTTGCTTGTATTGCCGCAAGCGTCTTTTCAAGCGCTGTGGATGTCTGCGCTGTCGATTCTAGCTCTGAGTCCGATGCCGCGCTTTGTGTGGATTTGCCACCCTTACGTAGCTCAAAGTTTAGCCTTGGCTGGTTTTTATCCGGCTTCCCCATATTTACTGCGGGTATAGGATGCACAGCAGCCAGCGCACAAGGGTTGCCGCCGCCACCCGGACTCCCACCGGCGCGGGCAGCCCCACCACACAACAGTATCCCGCTGTCTTGAGCTTCAACAATTGAGGCCTACCGCCCACACTCACACTCCGTCACCGAGGCGAGCAGTAGCCCCAGCCTGCAGATATTTCAGCAGCCGGGCCGTGATCACAGTCTCCAGCCCCAGGAGTCCCACATCTGCCAGCGCGCTCTAGGGCCACAAGTCTGCCGCCATCCAGGCCTCAACACGCTCGCCGGCCGCTCCAAATCGCAAGGCTCTGCCTTAATTTCCATTCTTCACTCACTCAGGATTTACATCTCCACCTCCAGTGCACCAGCCCCTCAGTCTCAGTCAATTGTAGCCCACCGGGGCAGGCGAATGGGGTGAGGCGCCAATGGCCCGAGTTAATAGACGCCCGGTGTGGCGGCGACAGTGCAGTCCCCCCGAGCCACGCTCCAAACCTTGAGTCTCCGCCTCACTGGGAGCTGGCAGCCATCTTGCGCGCTGGGGCCTCCATCACAGAGCGGAGCCGGGCGCTTGCGTATCACTCACCCGCCGCCCCGCTGGTTCGCGGCGTGCAGGGCACCAAGCAGTTGCAGCACTCCGTCCGCGCCAGTTCAGGGACAGGGCTTCACCGTCTGCCAGGTATCGTAGCCGCCGCCGCCGCCCAATGATCGCTGCGCCGCCTCCGCGGCGGGATTGTAGGTGTAGCGTTGGGCACCCGACCCCGGTCAGCGCCGCCCGTCTGCCGTCTTATTTCATGTCCGCGGCCGCTGCGATGTGCGTTTTTCTGCTCAGGGGCGGTCCCCCGCCTTCGGCGTCGTACCGGAGGGTAGCCCTCCGCTCCGGTGCACTCTACAGTCGTGTTAGACCCCCGGCGGGTCTCAGCCTTTCAGGATATTTACAGGATTACCGCGGCGGCCGGCAGAGCTGCACTACTGTGCTGCCATCTTGCCGCGCGCCAAACCACGCCCCCCTATTATGTCCATACTTAAAGACAACCCCCATCGCACATGGCGAAGGCTGAGCGTAGGCCGCAGGGCCTGGCCTGTGACCAGGACCTGCAGCCAAGTCCCCACATGGGGCTTTGGCTGAGCGTGGCATGGAGTTGGCCACAGGGTCTGGCCTGAGGCCAGGCCCTTCGTCCAACCCATTGGCACAGCCCCCCCTCTCCAAGCCGTATGGGGCCCGGCACCCCTTTCCCAAGCACCTTTTCTTTTTCCTTTTCCAGGGAGTGGGGCCTATAGGCTCCTCCCTGAGTCACTAAGGGCTCCAGGAACTCCATCCATCTGTGCCTTTTCCTTTTTTTTTTTTTTTTTTAAATTAAGGGAAAGGAGCTCACAGCCTTCCTCCCCGAGGCAATAGTTGCCCTGGGGACCCCATCCACCAGGGTCTTTGGGGGAAGAGGCCATGCACCCCTCCCTGAACCACAGTGGGTCGCGGGAATCCTTTTTATTTAAAGGGGAGGATGGCGTGACCCCCTCCTCCCCATGCCCCTATGGACTCCCATGACCCCATCCTCCGGGGCCACCTTTTATTATGAAGGAGAAGGGGGCATGCACCTGCCCTCCCCATGCCACATGGGCCCCGGGAAACCTATCTCTAGGGCTGCCTTTTTTTTTTTTTTTTTTTTTTTTTGACGGGGAGGGAGCGTACAGCCCAACTCCCCGAGCATGTGTTGACCCCGGGGACATGATTCCATGGGGCCTTATGCCTTTTTAGGTGGGTGCCCATCCAGGGCACCCACCAAACACTACATTGAGGGCCATCTATGGAGCCCCAGGGCCCCTGCAGCCCCGGCTGGCTCCCTGCATGCACCCATCCTGGGTTCATTGCTGGCCGGCATTGCTACCGCCTGACAGAAGCAGCTGTTCTGAGTTTTCCTGCCAGCAGGAGAGCGGACAGGGAAAGTAAGTAAGCTCCCACCCTGCGGGAACTTTAAAAATGCTCCTGCCAGGTGGGAGTCGAGTTACTTTTCCTGCCCGCGCTCCTGCGAGCAGGGAAACTACTGTACCCCGTTGGTGGGCTCCCAGGGACTCAGTATATGAGCCGGTCTCAGTGGATGGGGTCCCTGGGACCTTTTAAGGTTTGGAGATGGGGGGTGTGTGGCAAACTATATACCTCTAATCTTAAGTAATGGCCCTGAGGGAAGAGTTCCCCGGGCCCGTAGCTGGCGCTGGTCTGTACTTCGCCTCGGAAGGTTGGGCACACACCTCCCTTATCTTCTCACTTCGACCCAAGAGGACGGGGTCCCCCTGGGTCTCGATAAGGCTTGGGAGAAGGGCAGCATGCCCCTCTCACCTTAATTTGTCATGATGGCTCATGGCCACCAGTTTTTCTGGGGGAGGGGGGATGGGGTTCCTGTAGAACTCCTGCGGGATTCCAGCTTTAAAAAAAACCCCCCAAAAAACGAATAATTTCTGCACCAGGGAGGTCCCTCAGGGACCCCACCACAGGGCCTAAGGGGGAAGGGTATCCCTACCCTGCCCCCTTATATTATTTATTTTAACAACTTCAGGACACTGTACTCAGTCTGAGTCCTGTAATGACTGCCAAAACATTTCTTAAGCTGTTGCGGCCAGCGAGTCAGAGAGCTGCCCAATGACAGGGAATAAAACCCTGGGCCAATCAGAAGACTTTTTTTTTTAACTAGGGTTTGATGGACTCTCGCGAGACTCCCTCAAACTCAACCATCCAGATATACAAATATATTTTTCCCTTAATATCGTAAAAATTACTGTATGGATTTAAGCCAAATCACCAAAAGCACTGTTACTGGACAAAGATCTAGCGTCCTGCCAAATTTTGTGTCATTCCGTTCCGCAGTTTTTGCGATATTGCTTTCTAAAAAATCGATAGAAATTCTTGTTGATTTTGCGTTTTGGGACCCTCTTTTTTTCTTTTTGCTTGACCACCCCTACCTCCCCTCACTTGACGAATCACCCCAAAACCAGGAAGGAGCTGAGGTGGATGAACTTTTTTTTTTTTTTTTTTTAAAGTTTTGTGAAGATTTCTAAAACAGAGCTAAAGTTATTAGCAAACGAATAAAAAAGCTCTTACTATTGAAAAGCAGTCCTAACTAGAACTGCCCGTTGATCGCCACTCGGGGGGGGGGGGTGTGTGTGTGTGTGTGTGTGTGTGTGTGTGTGTGTGTGTGTGTGTGTGTGTGTGTGTGTGTGTGTATATATATAGTTTAAGTTGTGTTTGTATAGGAAGAATAAATAACGTTTTCTTATCTATAACTTAGCTATAGCCTTTGGTTTTTTTCATTAAATAAAAAAAAATTAAAAAAATGTTTGAAATTGTAGTGTTGAATGTCATTCAGTTGAGTGAGTAGTGTGGTAGAGTATTGTGGAGCACAGTGTCATAGAGTGTAGTGTTGTACAGTGGTATAGAATGTAGTGGAGTGGCCTTGAGTGGAGTATGGTATAGTGCTATGGCATACCGTACAGTGGTGTGGTGTACAGTGGAGTGGTTGGAGTGGAATAGCGTAGAGTAGATTGGCGTAGAGTGGAGTGGCATAGAGCATAATGAGATAACTGTAATGGTGTATAGTGAAATAGCATAGAGTGTAGTGATGTACACTGCAGTGGCTTACAGTGGAGTGGCGTACAGTGTAATAGCTTTGAGTGAAGTGGCATGCACTGGAGTTCTGTCCTGTGGAATAGCGTACATTGGAGTAGTGTAGATTGTAGTGACGTACAGTGGAGTGGCATAGTCTGAAGTGGAATGGCGTGGCATTGAGAAGAATAGCGTAGAGTCTAATGGTGTACAGTGGAGTGGTGTAAAGTGGAAAAGAGTACATTTGAGTGGCATAAAGTGGAATAGTGTACAGTGAAGAGGCGTATAGTGGAGTGGGGTAGAGTGGAGTGCTGCATAGTGGAGTGGCGTAAACAGGAGTGGAGTAGCATAGAGTGGAATAGCATAGAGTGGTGTGTTGTGGAGATGGTTACAGTAGAGTGTATTTGCGTAGTCTTAATAGTCTAGAATGGAATGCCGTACATTGGATTAGCTTAGAGTTTAGTGGCATAGGGTGGAGTGCCACAGAGAGGAGCGGTATATAGTGGAGTGGTGTAGAGTGGAATAGAGTGGAGTGGTGTAGACTGCAGTGCCTAACAGTGGAGTGGCGTACAGTGTAATAATGTGGAGTGGCGTAGAGTTTAGTGGTGTAGAGTGCAGTGGCATGCAGTGGAATAGGGTAGAGTGACGTGCCGGAGAGTGAGTGCGTACAATGAAATACCATATAGTGGAGTGGCATACACTGGTGTGGTGTAAAGTGGAGTGGCGTACAGTGGAATACATTAGAGTTTAGTGGCATACAGTGGTGTGGCGTACAATACAACAGTGTGTAGTGGAGTGTTGTAAATGGAGTGGCATATAGTGAAATGCCATACTGTGAAATAGCGTAGAGTGAATTGGAATATCGTGGAGTGGCGTTCAGTGTAGTGTTGTAAACTGGAGTGGAATCGCGTTTAGTGTAGTAGAGTCGAATAGCATGGACGGTCATAAACTGGAGTGGTGTAGAGTGTCGTGGTGTACAGTAGAGTACCATACAGTGAAATGCCGTACAGTGGAGTAGTGTACAGTGAAGTGGCGCACAGTGTAGTAGAGTAGAGTGAAATAGCGTATGGTGGAGTAGCGTACAGTTAAGTAGTGTACAGTAGAATACCATACAGTGGAGTGGCATACAGTATAATTGCGTAAAATATAGTGGGATAGAGTGTAATTGCGTATAGTGGAGGAGCGTATAGTGGATTGACAGAGTGGTGGGTGGTACAGTTTAGTGGAGTACAGTTGAGTTGCTTAGTTGCGTGCAATGGAATAGTGGACAGTGTAGTGGTGTGGAGTTGTGTGCCATAGATGGGAGTGCGGTACAATGGAGTAGAGTGGTGTATGGTAAATTGTAGTGGCGTAGAGGGGAGTTGCGTACTGTGAAATAGTGTACAGTGGAGTGGGATAGAGTGGAGTTCCATAGTGTGGAATAGCAATGGCCTAAAGTGGAGTGGCGTGAGGTACAGTGTAGTGGTGCAGAAAGGAATTGCATACAGTGGAGTAGCGCAGAGTGGAGTGTCATAGAATAGAGTAGAATGTAGTGTTGTGGAATTGCGTAGAGTGTAGTAGCGTACAGTGGAGGGTCGTAGAGCGGAATAGTGTCGACTGTAGTAGCGTACAGCATAGTGTCATAGAGTGAAGAGGCGTACAATGGAATGGGTAAGAGTAGAATAACAATGTAGTGGCATACAGTGACATTGAGTCAAGTGTCATATAGTGGAAAAGCGTACAGTGGAGTGTTGTGCAGTTGAGTGGCGTGGACTGTAATACCGTACAGTGAAGGGGCTTATATTGAAGTTGCGTACAGTGGAATAGCATGCAGTGGTGTACACTGGAGTGGCATAGGCGTGTAGTGTCATAGAGTGGAGTAGCATATAGTGGAGGAGCGTATAGTGTAGTGGCGTACGCTGCAGTGTCGTAGAATGGAGTTGCGTAGAGTGTAATAGCGTACAGTGGAGTGGTTTAGATTGTAGTGGCGTAGAGTGGATTGTCGTGGAGTGACTTGAAAGTGGGTGTCCAGATATAGATTTAATGTGCCAGGAATATAGATTATAAGGTGTAAGTGCTAATTTTTGGTAGTAGGTGTAAAAAGTGTAACAATTGTTTCAGTTATAAGTGTTAAAATACTTAGTGATATATTGTGCCGCGGTAGACTGCGGTACAGGCCGTTATGAACGCAGTATCTGAATGGCTAATGGCTGTCTTTACAGAACATAAAAGGCAGCTACGTAGCTTTCAGCACACTTTCACTGCGTTCTGGGTTAGGGCCTTATATATAGGTAAGTATTATATGTAGTATGTTTTCCCTACCTATTACCACTTTATAAAAGGGATAATAGTTGGAGAAATGTATTTATAATTTGATATGTTGGTTTCCAGCAGTTAAGGGAGAACTGTGCTTTTTCTTTGTTTTTACATTTTTTTTAAGTAGCGCAGTATTTTTTTAGTAATTACTGTGGTACTCCATAGACTATTTTGTGAAGATTTAAATGTTAAAAAGTGAATGTACTCTGTTAGTACACTATATTTGAAAAATATAGTGTAGTACAGTGTATTTTTAATTTTTTAACATTTATTTATTTTTAAGTACAACGGTACTCCTTAGGCAGTAACGCAGTACTCCGTACATTGTGTTTTAAATATATAGAAATGTATTAATACTTTCCCTACTTTAATAAAGTGGTAATCGGTAGGTGAAATATATCAAACCTAATACTTACCTATATCTAAGGGTGAAATTCAGAACACAGCCAAAGTGTACCTAAAAACAACCTGGCTGTCTTTAACGTTTGACAAGTCATTAGGCAATCACATAATGACTTGTCATGCTATGTACTGGTGTACTAACGCAAAATACCACAGAGTTACCACAGCAGCAGATATCACTAAGTTAAAATGTATTATAACTTAAAAATACTTAACCTACTTAGCTGTAGTACCCAAAACGATCATCTGCACATCATAATGTGTAAGTAATCCTGCCAAATTTAATCTAAACACGACTTGGAGTTTGGTCGCCATGCGTGAGTACAAAGTCTAAGGAAAAATGCATTGGTGCCCAAAAGCGTTTTGGGACCCCCCTTTTATCGTTACTCACCCTTAAAGTTTCCATATTCCGCCACTGTAGAAAAAGGAATAAGTCTAGAAAGTTTTGTGGAGATTCGTCAAACGGGTGCAAAGTTATTAATGATGAAAATCAGAAGAATTCCTATCTCTGGTAACCCCAACTGTAACTACAGAGTGGCTACCGCTGCTCTGTAGTGAGAGATGTGTATAAGTATTTTTATATGTATTTTTATTTTTTTGTATACGTGTGTGTGTATATATGTGTGTGTGTATATGTATGTGTATATATATATATATATATTCACTGAAAAAACCATAGGTTTTAGGGACAGTTATAGTTACTTGGACATTGCACTCGTACAAAACCCGTGAAATTCCCCCGTTATAGTTAGTTCAGCTAACTATAACTCGCGCCCCGCAATGCACTGCTGATGACGTCACATATTACATCACTCATGACATGGTCAGTGACATCACTGATGACATCACTGATGACATCTCAAATGACATCACTGATGACATCATCCAGTGACTGTGTGTTTCTGTAAAGTTTAAATATTTTTAAAATATATAGGAAAAGACGTATTGAAGAATGAGTGGGTGTGTAAGTGTCTGTATGGATGATTTAGTAGGTGCGTGACTGACTCTATAAGTGAGTGATTTAACGTATCTTACTGAATGCATGGGTTAGTGACTAAACTGGGTGTATGTCTGTATCCGTCTGTCTGTTGCTGTGTAAGTGGCTGCATGTGTTTGTGAATAGCTAAATGATTTTCTATATGAGTTATTGAATGCTTGTCTGAGTATCTGTAAGGGTGCCTGAGTGTTTGTGTGGGAGGGGTGTGTGCAACTCTGTGCATAGATGTGTGAGTGGGTGATTCACTGGGTGGATGGTTTCAAGAGTGCATCTGTGATAGACTGTATGGGTGGGTAAGTGTGTGTAAGAGTGTGTTAGTGAGTGAATGTATGTCCCAGTGGTACATGTGTGAGTAACTACATATTTGAAAGGCAGTATATATGTGTGTTGGAGAATATAAATAGCTATAAGCAAGAGTGAGTGATTGTGATAGTGGCTGTATGGATGATTGTGTGCTTGTATCAGTGATTGTATAAGAGCGTAACAATGTGCTACTATTTGTATGAGTAAGTGAGCTGGTGTGTGTATAACTGTATAGGTGAGTAAATGGCAGTGTGTTTAATTATTTGCATGACTGACTAGGTGTGTGAGTATCTCTATGGATGAGTGGCGTTGTTTGAGTGTCTATATAGGAGTAAGAGTGCATATGATAGTCCTGTACTGAGTGACCGTAAGTATGAGTGACTGTACGGGTGAGTGAGTGGATGTGTGTGTGTAGACCTAAGAATCAGTGAGTGGGTATGTAGTTATTGGTGTTGGAGTGTCTATGGTTTTGCGAATGGCAGTCTGTAATTTAGAGTGGGTGTATCAAAGGTTATATTAGGGTGTGAGGAGGTGCATCAGATTATCACGTGGATGATGTCATCAGTGATGTCATTTGAGATGTCATCAGTGATGTCATCAGTGATGTCACTGACCATGTCATGAGTGATGTAATATGTGACGTCATCAGCAGTGCATTGCGGGGCGCGAGTTATAGTTAGCTGAACTAACTATAACGGGGGAATTTCACGGGTTTTGTACGAGTGCAATGTCCAAGTAACTATAACTGTCCCTAAAACCTATGGTTTTTTCAGTGAATTTCAAAGGTTTTTTAAATGCTAATTTGTCACTATAACGTGTCTGAAACCTATGGTTTTTTCAGTGAATTTCAAAGGTTTTTTAAATGCTAATTTGTAACTATAACGTGTCTGAAACCTATGGTTTTTTCAGTGAATTTCAAAGGTTTTTTAAATGCTAATTTCTAACTATAACGTGCCTGAAACCTACGGTTTTTTCAGTGAATTTCAAAGGTTTTGTAAATGACAATTTTTAAATGTATTAATTGTTATATTAATTTTTTTCATACTGATTTACTACATTTTTAGAAACAATTTTTTTTTACATATTTTATTTGTCAAATTACATTGTAATTACATTATACATTACATTACAAAAAATACTTTCTCAGAATGAATTACTTTAGTTTAAATACTTTGCAGATAGGCAATAGACTTTTAAGTACAGTAGTTACAGTTGTTGCAATGGGCAACACATTTTCAAACACAATGCAACATTCAGCTCAATGTGAATTTCTAGTTAAATGCAATTAGTTACTTTATGGATTACTTTTGTAACCACAGGACTGGATCCTAGATTCAGTCCTGGTACATCTCCTGTAAACAGTTGAGTAAAAGCGTTTTGGTTACAGTCGTGATTTTTAAGGAATATTATTGTATTTTAAAAGTTGACACTTTGAAACTTTTTCTCATAGAATCACCAATGTTATCCTATGGAAGGAAATTCACTTAGCAGGTAAAAACTGTTATCGTTACTTTTTCTTACTCAGTGTTGGATCCTGGATCCAGCACTGGTGCATCTCCTGTAAACAGTTGAAAGAATGCGTTTAAGTCATACAGGCGATTTTTAAGGAATATTTGTAGTTTGTGAAAATCAACACTTTGAAACTTTTTTGCTGAAAACCAGTCAATGTTAGCCTATGAAGGAAATTCAAGTTACCGGTAAGTACGGTTAAAATTACTTTTGAGGATCAGTACTGGGCTGAAACATGCAGCACTGAGGTCTCTCCTGATAACAGGTGAGTAAATCGGAATTCGGATTTCGGCTGATTTTAGAGGAATATTTGTATGTTTAAAAAATCAACACTTAGAAGAATTTCCAAGTGAAACCAGTCAATGTTAGCCTATGGAAGGAAATTCAAGTTACTGGTAAGTACGGTTAAAATTACTTTTCAGGACCAGTACTGGGCTGAAAGATGCAGCACTGAGGTCTCTCCTGATAACAGGTGAGTAAATCAGAATTCGGATTTCGGCTGATTTTAGAGGAATATTTGTAAAGTTCCAAAACTCCACACTTAGAAGAATTTCCAAGTGAAACCAGTCAATGTTAGCCTATGAAGGAAATTCAAGTTACCGGTAAGTACGGTTAAAATTACTTTTCAGGATCAGTACTGGGCTGAAAGATGCAGCACTGAGGTCTCTCCTGATAACAGGTGAGTAAATCGGAATTCGTATTTCGGCTGATTTTAGAGGAATATTTTAAAGTTCCAAAACTCCACACTTAGAAGAATTTCCAAGTGAAACCAGTCAATGTTAGCCTATGAAGGAAATTCAAATTACCGGTAAGTACGGTTAAAATTACTTTTGAGGATCAGTACTGGGCTGAAAGATGCAGCACTGAGGTCTCTCCTGATAACAGGTGAGTAAATCGGAATTCGTATTTCGGCTGATTTTAGAGGAATATTTTAAAGTTCCAAAACTCCACACTTAGAAGAATTTCCAAGTGAAACCAGTCAATGTTAGCCTATGAAGGAAATTCAAGTTACCGGTAAGTACGGTTAAAATTACTTTTCAGGACCAGTACTGGGCTGAAAGATACAGCACTGAGGTCTCTCCTTATAACAGGTGAGTAAATCGGAATTCCTATTTCGGCTGATTTTAGAGGAATATTTGCACAATGGTGAAGGGAGGGGCGGGGCCTGAGGTGACATCTTTGCAAACGCGCCCCGTGGCGCGTTTTAAGTTGGGGGATTAAGTTCCCTTGAATCCTGAGGGTCCCTAGGGGCCAACTAGACCACCAGGAACCTCCAATATGCGCCAGGGGCTGCGTTGCAGAGACGTGTAGAGAGGCCACACCCCTTTTACACCTCTCTGCAACGCAGCTCTGTGGCGCTTTCTGGATGTACCTGTTGGGCTAGTTGGCCCCCAGGGACCCTCAGGATTGAAGGGGATTTAATTCCCCATCTTAAAACGCGCCACGGGGCCTGTTTGCTCACATGTCACCTGAAGCCCCGCCCCCTCCCTTCACCACTGTGCAAACGCGCCCCGTGGCGCGTTTTAAGTTGGGGGATTAAGTCCCCTTCAATCCTGAGGGTCCCCGGAGTCCAACTAGCCCACCATATACCTCCAAAAAGCGCCACAGAGCTGCGTTGCAGAGAGGTGTAAAAGGGGTGTGGCCTCTCTACACCTCTCTGCAACGCAGCCCCTGGCGCATACTGGAGGTTCCTGGTGGGCTAGTTGGCCCCCAGGGACCCCCAGTATTCAAGGGGAATTCGTTCCCCCTCTGCAAACGCGCCAGGGCGCGTTTGCAGAGTGGTGAAGGAAGGGGCGGGGCCTGCGGGCCCGATCGTTTTTTGTAAAATTTTTTATTTGTTTTTTTGGGGGAGGGGGCCGCGTGGCCCCCCTCCGGGCCACTACTTGCCCCGGGGACCCCATCCCCCGAGGCCTGGCCTCTCGTGGACTGTGGGGGGTCCCCAATCCCCCCACAGTCCCGCCGGCTCCCCGCGTCCCTAGGGTGCCGGCATTGCTTTACACATGGGGAGCAGCTAACATGCTGCTCCCCATGTGTAAAGCTATCGGCTTTGGATATTGGAAGAGAGAGCAGGTTTCCTGCTCTCTCTTCCAATATCCAAAGCAGTTTGCAATGACAGGACGGGAGCCGCGAGGCTCCCGTCCTGTCATTGCAAACAGCAGTGTCCCGGGGGTAGGCACCCCGGGACACTGCAGGAGCCGGCCCTGGGGGTGGTGGTCCCCAGGGCCATCAAGGGCTCCAGGAGGGGGCCGCGCGGCCCCCTCCCATTCAGTACACAGCCCCGGGGAGGTGGTGGTCCCCGGGGCTCTGGGGTCCGTAACGGACCCCCATATTAAAATGTTTAGTGCCCCGGGAGGTGGTGGTCCCCGGGGCGTGTGGGGGGGCTGGAGCCCCCCCCACACAGGTTTAATAATTTTTTTTAAAAAAGCCCCGGGGAGGTGGTGGTCCCCGGGGCTGCGGGAGGGCTCAGAGCCCTCCCGCACCATTTTTAAAAAGCCCCGGGGGGTGGCGGTCCCCGGGGCTTGGGGGCCCTTTGAGGCCCCCACACATTAAATTATCCCCCCACCATGCCCCCGGGACTTGGGCCACCCGGGGGCCAATTAACATCGAAGCGCGGGAGACCGCGCTTCGATTTTTTCCGGCAGGATTCGCGCACCCTGAGCGCATCCTGCCGATTTTTTAAAAAAAAATATTTTTTTTTTTGCCCAGGGGGTCCTTGTGGGACCCCCTGAGCAAACCTAGGGGGTCAGGGTGTTTCTACCCTCCCCCTTTGTGCGCTTTGCGCACTTGTTTCTGTCCCTCGGTTCTACCAGAGGGACAAAATGGCTGCCAACATTTCCTGAATCGGAATGTTGACAGCCAGCTGACAGCCAATTAACATGCAGCTCGTGATCGGGACGGTGCGCGCAGGGTGCGCTCAGGGTGCGCGAATCCTCCGTGCCCATAGATATATATGTACTTTTACTTTTTGATTTTCTCAGCAACTACTGAACGGATTTACACCATTTAACAAAAGGGTTCTTTCTGAACCAAGAACTACCTCTTTGCCAAATTTGGTGTAATTCCGTTCAGCAGTTCGAGCTGTAGCCGTGTCTAAAGTTTCCTATGGGAAAATGCATGGGGAAAACGCGTTTTGGGACCCCCTTTTTTCTCGGCCCCCGCTTGACGTATCACCCCGAGACTTTCAGGGTAGGAGCGGACCGGAGCGCCCCACGAAGTTTGAAAATTTCGCGAAGATACGTCAACCGGCAAGAGAGTTATTTCAAATAGAATGTCGCGGATTTCCTATGGATAATAGGTTGTAACTATAACTATCTACTGGCGACCGCCAGTAGATAATATATATTTTTTTTCCCTTTACCTTTCTCTCTGGGAGAGAGAATTGTTTAGTCTCTGCTGTGCAGTCCATGCTTACACCTACCGGAGTTGCATGACCGGTAAAGATCTCATCATCCTTTTCTCCTTAATTTGAAACACAGGGAAAATTTTGTTTTTTTAAAGGACACTTCAAATTTTCTGTTGTGTTGGCATATAGCATGATAAACCGCGCACCTAAAAAGGCAGATATCTTTGGGTTTCTAATCAGCTATGGTGTGTGGGGGCTAGTGCTTTTACTTTCGCACTGCTAACACTGTGCAACACAATACCTCCCTGGAGTACACCTTTTTCCTCTGGGAAACAGCTACTCTTATGCAATTTTATAATGTAGATTTTCATCCTAATCTGTAGCTGACTTTGCTCCAAAAAGCAAAATCTACACATAGCCAGGGGCTGAACCATCTCGAGTCATTGGAGAACTGCTTCGCAACAGATGCCAGCGAATGTGCCATGCATGAAGTTGCACAGTGCATGTGAAACTGTGGCAGATTACATCTTAGATCGGCAGACAGATGCATCTTTGCAGCAAATGTGTACTAACACTGCATTGTAGACTATGCTTCTTAGTGAATGCTCGCAGATATGATTTAAAGGCAGAGCAACATGAATCCTTGTGCGAAGTGGAAAACAGAGATAGGCCACGTGCATTTTGGACCTTTTCATTTAACTCCATCTGTTGTATGACTGATACAGTTTTGCAGATTTAGCAGCCTTTGCCAGGTCATGTTTTTGTAGTTCTAAATCCCATAATATTTAATTCTTTTGAACTATGATACCATCTTCATTCCCTCAGGTAATTGAATCCTTTCAATATGAATGATAAAAGCGTAATTTTGCTTCAAGAATCTATCAAATATTGAAGGTTCATCTATCCCTATAAAATCTAGACCTCTGCTAATGAATCTGTTATCCTCTGTAGGCGACAAGGCAGCAGCAGTATCACTTCCACAATGCATAGATACTGAAAGCATATTTTGTGTAATCTAAATATGTTAATTGTTCAATGTAGTTATTTTGCAGTCTGATGTAACAAAAATAAATCAGTAAAAATATATATTCTGTCTCTGAAAACAAATGCCACCAATTAAAGTCTCCTAACAGTGACTTTGCGAAAAACCACCAGTACTTTCAACAATGGTCCTCAGCATTCGAAGATTTACAGGAATGTGGCTTTGTACAGTGTGCCACCGTATATGGATGTTGGCCCATGGGTACCATTATCTTCTATACAGAAAGGTGTGTTGATCAGCTCAGAACTGAAAGTGGGCTATCATGTTAACACTCTAATAGGACTCTAGGTGTCTTTGTATTCCTTATCTAAATCATTGCCTCATTCAAAACACCAGTATTCCCAGATCACACCATTGTTACTTTTACACAACAATCCAACATTTTCTGCAGCTCCTAGAGTGCCTAACTCATTCATAAATTTCACATTTGCGCAGCCTGTTTTATGCTGTTAAGTTTACATTGCCAGAAGCCTCTTGTGGGCACTGCCATAGAGTTGATAGCAGCCTGTAGGCTGTCAACAGTGCTGATCCATTAGCAGTAGCCTGAATACATACTATTGCTTGTAAGTGGTTGTGTCTAGTGAACTAAAGCAACAGCATTGCACGGTTATTTTAGCTCCTTTGTTATTGTCTCAAATGTATTAAATTCACAGCATTACATATTTAGTGGGTGCCTAAATTATGTTAGACGCCTACAGTAATGCCAAGCAAGGTTTCGATTTAGCAATATGTGATAAGTATGAATCACTACTATTTATACTAGTACTCTGACGGCAAGGCTGGGCTCTGTCAGTAAAACAGATTGTGAAATAACCCCTGACCCAGACACAGATCTTGTGATGCTTGAAATAAACTCTCTTAACACCACTGTGTTTTAAAACTCTTGCCAGTCGAAGGACATTGAAATGTTTAGCACTGAAAGCTGGTTTTATTTGGATCAGTGGCGGTCGGCACAGTTCGGGGGTGGAGGGGGGTGAGAAGACGGAGGGGGGGGAAGCGAGTGTAAAAAAAAGAAAAAGCGTACCTTCTCGCAGCGTCTCTCCTCCGTAGTCCCTCGTTCCGGCCTGGAACAGGAAGCCCACCTAGGCTCCCCATATGCATATGCTCCCCATATGCAATCACAACGCTGCAATGCAGCATTGTGATTGGTCTGAGCGCCGTGGTTCGGTGCTCAGACACGCAGTGGGAGTCTGAGCATGTTCTCCACCAGGCTGCAATACAGCCTGGGTAGAGAACATGCTAAGTGCGCATGAATGTTTGGCCGGCCCGAGACGGCAGGCCAAACATTTATGCACACTTAAAGTGTGCTCACCACTCCCTATGCTCCTATCGTAGGAGCAGCCCCGCTCTGCAAAGATGCTGCAGCGGGAACAAATAAAATGATAACGTCCAGTTATTGTCATTTTATTTTTCCTTTCAGTGGGGCGACGCTCCTCTGCCTTAGTGGAGGAGCCGCCACTGATTTGGATTCCAATATTTGGCACCAAATAACTGATTTTTACGGCACTAGACCTAAATTCCCTTTTCCTCATTATTCAGTTAATTTAATGTTATGTCTGTATCGTTCACACAGTGGCTTTAATAAAACGTTTTAATTGTGTTTTTTGATTCATAATTTGAAAACGGCAAACTCATATAAGACTTGCTGCACCCATACAATCCAATTATTTTAAAACAAAGTAATACTGTCTGCCTTTCTCTGTCTCACCTTTCCTCCCATGCATTGGGTTTTTATAGCATGTTTCACATGCACTCTTAAAGTGTGTCCTTTACATTGTGGTTAACATTGAATTCCTGCTATGCTGCTTGTTGAGTTTCTTTTAAAATAACATAAACTGTCTTTAAAATTACTCCCAGTATAGAGTTTGTTTGATTAATCTTTGAAAGTCCTCTCTGTTGCTTGAGAATTGAGCTCTGTGAAAATATAACCTTCTTGTGTGAATTTTCTTTTTCAGCAAAGCGTTCTGAACACGCAGTGTGGATATGACGCTAGATTGCCTGTGAGTATATCCTGTATGTTTGTGATCTGTGTGAGATCCACAAGTACTGGTCCTGGCCTTGTGCTGCAAGCCGAGAGATAGGACTGGAGAAAGTGCAACATTTAAATGCTACTTTATAGGAGGGTGTTATATCGTGTTCTTATTGGGAAAGGGTTCCCCACTTAATGAGCTCCACAGGTGCAGATTCAAGGTTTGGGTAGTCTGTGCTTGGCACATTATAGCTAACTGACTGGGGCTGGAATTCCCATTGGCCTGCTTGTAGCGTCTCTAGGGGAGGCATTTGCAGGATTTTAGTAGTTTCAGCCTGCCTCACCCGGTTGAGAGACGAGCATTCTAAATGGTAGCATGCCACGCTGTACACGACATCTCAAGACTAATTGCACTGCCTGTAATGACGTTGCATATCTTGATACTCTGACACCAGAAGCCAGCAAGCCTTTGTGAAAATATGCTGGGTGTTTGTCCAATCCTCTGATAGGCCTTGCGAGTTGCATGTGGGCCGGCCAGACTTACAGAGGCACTGAACTATCAGTGCATCTTTTTCTATGCATTGTATTGTATTGTAATTGCATTTATATAGCGCTTACTACCCCTGACGAGGCGTCGAAGCACTTATTCGGCGAGTAGCACTCTACTCCAGAACCCATAAAGAATTAGTGGTGAATTAGTATAGTGAAGTTCTACTTTTGTGTATCTCAACTTGGGTCTCTGTTATTGGCCAATGCATGTCATTTTCCATTCTCTTTGTTAAGACTTTAAAAAGAGTCTGAGAGCAGCTGCCAGTGTAGCTCTGAAGATTCACGGACAGCCTGAAGTGTTGCGATACAGGGGCTCTCATTTATATATGCAGACTTTATAGAGGAACTGGGGAAGGCACACAGATTTCTACAAATAAAACGACCTGTATGTTTGTTTTTATTTCAAAGGCACCTAAACAAAATGTACTGCGAAAGTCAGGTTGTCTTTATCAATAAAGTACTGAAAATGCATTTGTTCATCTGTAAGACTATGATTGCAAACAACGATACCATGCATTGTATGTTCAACGCTCTATCATAACCGCAAGTTATAGGTAATAAAGTTGGCATTAGTGACTGTATCAATATTTGCTTCTTATGTTATGTTTTTTCCTGGAAATTGAAACTAAAACAATAAAAAAAGAAAATAATTTGTTCATTTCTTTCTGAAGGGCATTACTAGTAGTGCGAGAAATACTCCAATTTATGAGAGAGGATGTATTCCTGTTCTCGAGGGCTGGTTGCCAAGAAACATCTACATTGTGGCTGGAGTCTTCCTCGGAATCTCATTATTGCAGGTCAGTGTACTTTGATTCCCAGTTATGAATTAATGAATGAATGTATGAATATTTGGAAATATCCAGCTATCTTCGTGGAATTTAATCTCTATACCAGTTCGCTTGTATTGTCAACTGATATTGCAGTTGCCACTGTGTATAATTCTGTCATTTTGAAATGGAAAGAACTCAATTTCCCCAGTAATTCTGCATTTCCTAAAATTATGAGGAAGTTAATCTGAAATAAGCTGGCTTGGAGCTTTTCAGCATCTTTCTTCAGTTTTTAGGTCTCGCCTAGCGATGCAGCGCCATGCGCTGCTCGCCAGGCGAGATCTATTGTTGCCGACTTGCTTTGCGATGCGGGACAGGACAGGTGCACGCGTACGGCAAGTCCTGGACAGGAGATGTGCACGCGTATGGTGCCAGCAGAAGTTGTAATAACGCCGCAAGCCGTACGCGTGCACATCGACTGTCTGTGCTCAAGCTTAACAGAAAGGAGATGTGCACGCGTACGGCTTGCGTCTTTTTACAACTCCTGCTCGTACCATACGCGTGCACATGTCCTGTCCAGGCGCGGCGTCCAGCATGCCTCCCGCTCAACCCCACTCACCGGCTCTTGTGGGAACTCTGCGCTGAATCTTGCTCCGGCCGCACCATGCGGCATTCACGAAGGCGGGGTGGGCTCCCGCCGGACTTCCCTCTGCGGGGTGGGCTCCCGCCGTACTTCCCTCTGCGGGGTGGGCTCCCGTCTCGCTTCTCCAACACACGGGGCTCCCTCAGCTCACGGGAGCCCCGGACACCTCCGGCCGCGCGCTCCATGCCCCGCCCATGCCCCACGCAACTGACGTCGCCCAGCGCCGGACAGCAGATGTGCACACGCACGGCGGCTCGCGGGCTTCAGAGCCTTTTGCGCAATGTCGCGAGCTTGTTTCATACTGAGGGTAAAAATGGAGGGCCGATACGGTCCCGTCTCAGCACCTGGTTTTAAGAACTGGCGGCGCTGAGAACTGACAGGACCCGGTCCACTTAAAGCCCTGTCTCTTGGCGTGTACAGTATAGAGAAACCGGTTGTTCCTTTGGTGTTCACCTGTCACTTGCAAAAAAAACATATCCCTCAGTCTCATGTACTGCTACTGCTGCGGGTGTTAGACTTGGGGGCGCTTTCGTTGGTAGCCTGTTAAGCCCGGGAGATAGGCATGGCCCCAGCAAAGTAAACGCCACCACTAATTTCCTGCCAAACCAGTCTCCCCCACCCCCGGCCCGTCATTGCGCTTGCGCAGTACACACCCGGCGCCAGCGCATTCTTGCCAATTGCTGTTCGTTCGATGGTCAAAATAAGAGTCTGGCCCGGCAGGGAACAGGTAAGAGGCAGCGTGAAGGAGGGGAAACGCCTGGCGGCTCAGGGGCAGCGCAGTAGAGGGAGGGCAGATCAACGCTCGTTGTAGCTGGCCATGCACGGGCAACACTTGGGGCTCTACGGCATGTAGCGTGAGTCAGAGCGCCAAATAAATCGAGACTGCTGCGCCCTTCACCGCAGCGAGAGGACACCAGCGTCCAGGGAGGCTGCACGCGCTGCATGGTGGGAAGGAACATAGCTCCAAAAGCCTGCAATCCGGAGGTGGTTGCAAAAGCAGAGTAGTGCTGTCCTCTTCAGAAAAGCGGCACGCCCCTTGTCGGACGGTACTTAATGGCTGTCACTGATTGTTTACGTTCCGTGATATCATTATACTACGATTGCCTTCCTCCACTCTAAAAAGTCTTCCAACCACTTTTCTTGCTAAGGAAAATGAACTATTCTCGTGTACCTGCTCGGATGATTCTCAGCGCTAGGACGCTCCCAGGAGTAGCCGGGCACTTTACAAAACACTTTTATTCATTCATTCTGTGGAATACTGCGGCTTTAGAGCTTATGTCAGCCCTGGATTTTATGTTTTCCTTGAAAGGTTGCATGACGAGTTCCTTCACTTAGCAACACTATTATCCCAAAAGGGCGTACATGTTTTGTTGCATATCATATAACTAACACCTCTAAGCCATCAGGGGTGTTTATTAGTAGTTGATTGCTCCCTTCTTTATGTTTATATTATGATAGTACCCTTTATTGGAGAGCAACGGCATCTGTTAACTTTCTTTGTAAAGTTTACCTCAGCATAACTTTCACCCATTTTTCCTGAATTCCCAAGTCCTCAACATTAACTCTATGCTACCCTAGCAACCTAAACATCCATAAACATTGCAGCCGCACAGCAGTCAGTCCACCAGGCACCATCAGCTTACGGTGAATCATATCCACACTTATTAACTGCATAAACATATACAACTAGAACCTCAGCTCCATACTGCCTAGCCTCGCTCATTTTTAAGTTGAGCCTGGGCAGTGCATGCGCTGCTGCGAGGCATGCAGTATTGGAGTATGGCTTTGAAGCCCCGCCCACTCTCTGCCCATATTTTTAATTGGCTTGTTTCATTGTCCTTCGTAAACGATGGCTTCCGATTCATTATTAGGCTTGTTAGTCCCTCCTTGGTAGTCCCTCCTTGGTACCGCCTTGTCTGCATTTATTAGCTCCCATAACGACTGGACCTTTTACTTGTCTTGTTACACGGTCTGCTTTATCTTGGCTGTGAGCACTATTTTGTTTAATGATTTGCCCCATACCACCCACTACGTCGCAGCACATCGCCCGCTTTTATTTTATTTACTAATGTTGGTCCGCTTTAACTATAGCAGCCGCGTTTCTTTAATTATTTTAGCAGCGCGGTCTGCTTTAAGTATAGCGGCCGCGCTTACTTTTTTTTTTGTTTTGTTTACTAGCACCCATGCAACGCTTTCACATTCATGGAGGTCGCGTCCCTTTCTTTAGACAAGCGGCATCTAAAGAAAGGGGAACAGTGCTATTAAAGTCAAACCGCAGCATGGGGTGTTTTTTCAATAAAAAAACATCAGTTTGTCAACTTGACAAACTGATTCGTTTTTTTTGTCAAAGCGCCCCATGCCATGGTTTCACTTTAATGTCGGCTACGGCCATTTCTTTAGACGCGGCTTGTCTAAAGAAAGGGGCACGGCCTCCATGAATGTGAAAGCGCCACATGGGCGCTAGTAATTTGCAATGCAATAGGTCTCGCATTTGCAAGAGTTTAAGCTATTGCATTTCCAATAGCTCAAACTCTCGTAAATGCGAGACCTATTGCATTGCAAATGCTTGTTGTTCATATGTTTTAGAGTTCAAAATGCAAAAAATTGCTTTGAAAGGAACATTGTTTCAAATAGCTGGACCACAATTTACAAAATCCCTTTAAAAACGTGGTCTTGGGAAGTCACTGCTGGGATTCGTGTGAATGTTTTCTAACAACATGATGAAGAACAGAGCATTTCAAGTATCTTTTGAATACAGGATAAACCGTTGTAATAAATAATGAAAATGTCAGTTCAACGAATATGTGATGTCTCTCTGGTGCTTGATGATAATATTAAGACTTCGTGGTCTATCATGCATAAAAAACAACATCTCATTGGCTCACTATAGGGAAAGGAATACAAGAACTCCTAAGGCTTTTGCGAGGCTAAAACATTGAAGACAGGAGATGTCATGCATGCACTGCCATAGGCTTCATCTCCTGTATGTCCTCAGTCTTGCTGCAGCTCTCCGGAGCGCCTCTTCAAACCTTAGCCAGATTATACCTTTTACAATTCACTTTCCTTTGGGTCTGTTAAGTTTTTTTTTTCTTTCTTCTGTGTTTTCATATTTGATGCGTTGGCGGATCACAGTGACTTTGCTTCAGAACCACAGGGGAAAGCCATGAAATACGCTAGTCGATAAGCCTTTCCTTTCTTTGAGTGTCCAGTCAGGTGCTCTTTCTGGAGAACTACTCCCAACAATTGGGGAATGGCTTTTAGAGCCATGATAATAGCTGCACTGTAGCCTCCTCTCTTCCCTTGCTTTTCTTCCAATCATGACCCGGAAATGATTTATCTGTCCTGGAGTGTATTCAGAAACGTAGTACATTCCAGGTGGCGACATGTGTGGGCAGCTCAAAAACCTATATAAGTAATGGCGATTATATGGTCTCACCGACATTATGCTATTCGCTTTCTGATGTCGAAGAACTGTTGTATACAGTCTAATACTTGGAGTGGTGTTTAGGTCAGCCCCTTGCTTTCCATTGGTTTACGGCCTTGACAGTCTCATTTGCTTGCTTCTTATTCAATGTCTTTCCTTCCTCTTCTTGTGTTTGTCCATCCCCTGGAGCATAACTTTCTGTTTGAGGCATGTGTGTTGTAGATATACATGCTTTGCATACTCCTGCCATCTAGTGTTGGGTCAGGATGTTTGCAAGTTGTTTTTGTCTCCGAAGAAGTCTTTCCAGTCACGAGGTAAGTTGACTCCTCCTTTCGGTAATAGTGCGCATGGCCATCGACTCCATTGTTAGATAGTTTTTTTCCGCCATCGGGTTCGGACGTGTATTGCTGCGCTCCGGTTCGGAATTGTTCCTCGGGTTCCCCTCTGTGCGCAATCCACTCTACCCTTGATGGTATTGTTTCGAACGCGTTTCCCACTTCTCCGCATTTCGGTCAACGAAATCTCAAATTCCGATCTGAAAGTTTCGTGGGCGGCCTTCGGGCCTAACCGCATTGGTCCGGCTCTTCGTCGATGGACCGAACTCCAGTCAAATTTTGCCCCCGGTGCCACACCAAGTACCAGCGTACCAACTTGCACCAGGTGTTATTACCCGTTACTCTGAAGCAAACTGGAATTTACCATTGTTATCTTTTGAATTTATGAATATTGAACACCATGATTAGGTATTGCATCTTTTTCACTATCGTAGAAATCCTCTTCCTTTTTTTTTTTTTTTTTTTGTAACGCTATTATCTTGCATGAACCTACTCAAGTCTTTGTGACTGACGCTTTTATATAACAACTCCTACTGTATTAACAGCATGGGGCTTTTTACTAACCCACTCAAATAAAGGTTCCGAGTCGCACGTCGCCTAAACTTTCCGACGACATTACAATAAAAATATTGGATACTAGTCTTTGCCAGCACCATATATCCTTTCCTTTCCCTCCTGTTCACACATGAACTCTTTTCTTGTTTTCCCCCTTCATCTATGGATATAAAATGTTTTTCTGGATTGTTTTTTTTCACAACTTTTCACACATTCTCTATCGAAGCAGTCTTTCTGCCTTTTAAAAATAGTTAATAATAAAATATATAACATTAAATTCTTACTTCTTTATCTTTTTATCTTTTCACCTGAGCACTAGCCGGTGTTTTTCCTTTGGGGCTCATCGCCTTGTTATACCTAGTACTTACTGCATTTTCTCTTTCACAGCCTTGAGAAAGCCCTGGCTAAACTTGCCACATAGGGCGAAACACGTGTCGGCTGTTCTCCTTTCTTTAATAATCACGCTCTAAAAGAGCCAAAAAGAGTGAAACTATGTACAATGGATCTACAAAGCGGTGAATCCAAATAAAATGACTATCTCTATTCAACCCAATCTGGACTATTGTTCTGTATTATAAAAAGGAATTATCCATTTGGTTAAAATAGATTCCCTGGAAGGGAGGAACATACTCTCACACCCCTATTCATACTTGTCAATACGAGGCTGAAAGGGTCCAGAGCCTCGAGCAAAGTTTCTCCAGCATCATAGGTATTAATATCCAGAATAAGGATCTCTGGACCTTTCCTCACTGCTCTGAATTCAGGTGTGCAACTTGTGCTTGTCTCCAGAGCACAGAGAACAAGACTGCGATGTGTGCAATTCGTTTCGATCGAAGAAAACGCTCCGTGATTGTCAGGCTCGACGTTGGGAGATGCAGCGCCAGCATATAGAAGACATGCCGGATATCTTCGGTGAAGACTCCGAGCAAGATGACCCCGAGCCAACAGCGGCCGAGGAAGAACAGGCCTTCGACGTGTCGGACTCCGGATCAGAGTTGGAGATAGACCTCGACGTCGACGATGTGCCGCAGGGACAGGGTGACGTGAGTACAGGAGACACCTTGCCCTGTCAACCCATCCCTAAAAAATCTAAGGGTTTCTGCACCACCTCCGCCTTCTGGCCAAGATCGGCACCAAGACAATGTTTCTGACGCTCCGCCTACCGGCTCGGCACCGAAACATACTGTCAAGCCTTCCGGCTCAGGACCGAGTCGGCCAAAATCCATTTCGGAGCCGAAACCTTCCAGTTCCAAGCACAAAGTCAGTTCGGCGCCGAAACCTTCTACACTGAAAAGCAGCAAACAACCTTCGGAGACGAAATCTTTCGCGCCGAGAGGTCATTCCATCTCGACTCTGAAACCTTCGGTGCCGAAAACCAAAGAAGTTCCTTCAGTGCTTTCGGATCTGAAAATAGACATTATACCTTCCAAATCGGTTCCCAAGCAAAAGACGCTCTATATTAATCCTGACACAGGACATATTCACGCCAAGACACCATTCAAGCACAAGTTTCCCGATGACGACAGTCATAATAAAATCCCTTTGAAAAAGTAAACTTTTGGTACTAGCCCTTTCCTTCCACTACCATCGTCTCCTCCTCCTCCCCCCTCCCCAACTTTACATCCTTTACACATCACACCTCGTCACTCTCCATTATCTCACCATGGCGAAGCCGATACTGATGAGGGAGACACACACTTACCAGTGGATCTGTGGACGGATTATACAATTGACCCTCCAATGGATAATGATCCTGACCTTTACCCTGCCAAGCCATCTCCACCTGATGACAATTTCTTCTACCAAGAACTCATTGCCAGAGCTGCACAATACCATGGGGTGGAGCTCCACAAAGAATCCTTAGAGGAGTGTTTTCTATTTGAGACTTTAGGATCCACACACCGGTCGAGCCAGACACTCCCTATGCTGAAAGGTATGATGAGGCATGCAGACGAAATTTTTAAAGACCCTGTACGTGCACGAATCCTCACTCCTAGAGTAGACAAGAAATATACACCTTCCCCAACAGATCCAGTATTTATTAAAGGCTAGTTACCACTTGATTCTTTGGTAGTATCTAATGCGCGCAAGCGAGCTAATTCTCAAACTTTAGGGGATGCTCCTCCCCCAGATAAAGAATCAAAACTCATTGATGCTTCTGGCAAACGTGTAGCTGCACAAGCGGCCAATCACTGGCGCATTGCTAACACGCAGGGCCTTCTAGCCAGATACGATAGGGCGCACTGGGACGAAATGGAGCAATTACTACAATATCTCCCAGAGGAGCAAAAAGCCAAAGCTCAAGACTTAGTCCAGAAAGGGAAATTAATTTCCAACTCTTCCATAAGGTGAGCTCTAAATGCTGCTGACACCGCAGCTAGGGAGATAAATACTAGCATCTTACTCAGAAGGCATACCTGGTTACGGATTCCCGGGTTTAAACCTGAAGTCCAACAATTCATTTTAAATACACATTTGATAAGCAAAATATTTTCGGCCCAGAAGTTGATCAAGCGCTCGAGAAAATGAAAAAGGACACTGAAGTTGCCAAATCTATGGGAGCACTTCAGTCTCCTTCAAACAGAGGTTCCTTTTGGCGCTCCTTTTACGGGGGAGGGTCCAAGTCAACAGCCTCAGATCAAAACACGTCCTCCTACAGAGGTAACAACCAATCCTCTTCTCCACAAGGATTTTTCAGAGGAGGTTATAGGGGAAACAGTTCCAAAGGTAGGGGTAAAAACACCACACCCCTTTTCTCCCCTTTCCCTAATAAACAGTGACTTCCCCACAGTTCCCTCTGTTTATTCCACACCTGTCGGAGGAAGACTTCAGCACTTTCTCCCCATTTGGGTATCTATAACAGCCGACAAATGGGTGCTTGGAATTTTCCAAACTAGTTATTGCCTGGAGCTTACCACCAATCCTCCAAATATTCCACCTCGTTTTCACAAATTGTCACCAGACACCTCAACTTTGCTCGGTGCAATCTCTTTTACTGAAAGGAGCTATAGAACCAGTTCCACTTCAGTACCAAGGGTCAGGGGTCTATTCTCTCTACTTTCTGATCCCCAAAAAGGACAGCTCGTTAAGACCTATTCTAGATCTCCGAGAGTTGAACCGATACATACTGTCAGAGCACTTTCACATGGTGACCCTTCACCAAGTACTTCCTCTTTTATAACAAGGCAATTTTATGTCTACTCTAGACTTAAGACGCATACTTTCACATTCCAATTCATCCAGCTCATTGCAAATACTTCCAATTTGTCAAAGCAGGCAAACATTACCAGTTCAAAGTACTTCCGTTTGGAGTCACTACTGCTCCCAGAGTGTTTACCAAACGTCTGGCAGTAGTAGCCGCTCATCTCAGAAGACCATGTATTCATGTCTTTCCCTACCTAGACGACTGGCTCATCAAAACCAGCACTTACCAAAGCTGTCTGCAACACACTCAGACAACAATACACTTCATCAGTTGGGCTTCACCATCAATGCACAAAAGTCTCACCTGTGTCCTGCACGGATGCAGTCTTATCTAGGAGATACTATCAACACTCTCAAAGCTCTAGCCTCTCCCAATGCAGCCAGAATTCACAAGATTCAGTCTTTGGTACTACAGTTTCAACCCAATCAAACATTACCAGCCAGAGTTTTCATGCAACTGCTGGGAATGATGGCATCTTGCATCGCAATCGTACCTCATGCAAGGCTTCACATGCATCCCCTACTAGAATGTCTAGCGAGTCAGTGGAATCAATCACAGGGTTAATTAACCGATCTAGTGTTGTTAAGCTGCCGCACCCATCACCCTCTGCAGTGGTGGAACCCTCAAAATGTATCAAAAGGACAGCCCTTCGTAGACCCTATTCCACAGACTGTGCTAACAGCAGACGCATCTCTCACTGGTTGGGGTGCCCATCTCCAACATTACACAATCCAGGGTCTGTGGAGCGACAATCACAAAAGTCTCCACATCAACTACCTAGAACTTCTGGCAGTGTTACTAGCACTCAAAGCTTTTCAAACTCACCTTATAGGCAAAGTTGTCCTAGTCTGCACAGACAACATGACAGCAATGTACTATGTACAAAAACAAGGAGGAACACACTCTCTCCAACTGTCACGCCTCTCACAAAACATTTAGAACTGGGCATTTCATCACAAGATCTATTTCCTGGCGGAGCACCTTCCAGGAGTAAACAATCAGATTGCCGACCTCTTCAGCAGACAAAGGCAGCAAGTTCACGAGTGGTAACTTCATCCCCAAGTTCTTCTTCCCTACTTCCAACACTGGGGATTTCCACAAATAGATCTGTTCGCAACGGTAAACAACGCAAAATGCCCAAACTTCGCATCCAGGTTCCCACACCCTCTATCCAAAGGCAATGCCCTATGGATGAGTTCGTCAGGGATATTTGCCTACGCTTTTCCGCCTCTCCCACTACTTCCATTGCAAGTTCGGAAGCTCAGGCAATTACTCACACTGATCCTAGTAGCCCCCACATGGGCTTGTCAACCTTGGTACACCACCCTGTTAGAACTATCAGTGGTTCCACATCAAAAACTACATCTCACCTCCAGTCTCCTCACTCAGAGCCATGGAGAAATCAGACATCCAAATCCCAAGGAGCTCAACCTAGCGATTTGGCTCCTGAAGTCCTAGAGTTTGGTTATTTAAATCTACCATCACAATGTATGACTATTTTAAAAGAAGCAAGAAAGCCTACTACCAGAGCTTGCTATCCAGCAAAGTGGAAAAGATTTGTTATCTATTGTAATAACAACAAGATCAATCCTCTAGACGCTTCTTTACAAAATATTATCTGTTACCTGTTGCATTTACAGTAAACAGGGTTGGCTTACACATCTATTCTTTTACACCTTGCAGCAATGGCTGCATATTTGCAAAACAGACAGCATTTATCTCTTTTCAAAATTCCAGTAATCAAAGCTTTCATGGAAGGTTTGAAAAGTTATACCACCAAGGGTTCCACCCGCACCAGTGTGGAATTTTAATATTGTCCTTACAAGACTTATGGGTCCACCCTTTGAACCCTTACATAAATGTCCTCTACAGTTTCTCTCATGGAAAGTGGCTTTCCTTATTGCTATCACTTCGTTGATGAGAGTTGGTGAGCAACAGGCTTTAACCCTGGAAGAACCTTTTTTTCAACTCCACAAAGATAGTTGTTCTTTGCACCAATCCAAAATTCCTGCCCAAAGTGGTTTCTGCTTTTCATATTAACCAATCAGTTGAGTTACCTGTGTTTTTTTTTCGACCTGATTCAGTGGCAGAAAGAGCTCTACACACGCTAGACTTTAGAAGAGCTTTATTATATTACATAGAAAGGACCAAAGTTTTTCATTTGCGCCACCTCACAAAGGCAATCCCATCTCTTATTCAGGCATTTCAAGATGGATTGTGAAATGAATTCAAATATGCTATGCAAAAGCCAAAAGAACCTTTTCCATACCCCCTAGAGCGCATTCTAAACGCAAGATAGGGGCTACTATGGCCTTTTTAGGCAACATTCCTCTAGCTGACATTTGTAAAGCAGCTACATGTTCTGCACCACACACATTTACTAAACACTACTGTGTAGATGTGTTAGCAAGACAACAAGCTAATGTAGGCCAGGCAGTGCTTAAGACACTATTTCTAACAACTGCAACACCTACAGGTTAGCCACCGATTTGGGAGCATGCTGCGTTATAGTCTATGCAAAGCATGTGTATCTACAGCACACATGCCTCGAACGGATAATGTTACTTACCCAGTAAGCATCTGTTCTTGGCATGTAGAGCTGTAGATTCACATGCGCCCACCCGCCTCCCCGGAAACCTTACTTACATACATACGCATGGCATCTCTATTCTACACTTACGCACTCCATTCTCACCCTCTTGCGGGAAAACAATCTAACAGTGGAGTCGATGACCATGCACACTATTACCCAAAGGAGGAGTCACCTTACTGCGTGACCGGAAAGACTTCTTTGAAGACAAAAACTACTTGCAAACATCTGGATGCAAAGTCCTGCCATCTTGTGTTGGGTCCGAATGTGCACAATGTGCACAAGTAGTTTTTCTTCAAAGAAGTCTTTCGAGTCACGAGGTAAGGTGGCTCCTCCTCTTGGTGATAATGTGCATGGGCATCGACTTCATTGTTAGTTTGTGTTCTTTCTGCCGTTGGGTTCAGACGTGTATTACTGCCTTCCTGTTCGAGACCGTTTTCAGGATCCTTTTTGTGCGTTATCCACTCTTACCCTCGTCGGTATTGTTTTTCGAACGTGTTTCCTTTCTTGCATATCGAAGTTTGGAAGACTTTCATTTGTCGAATCGATGCATTCCACGCCTTTACCCTCACTCGGCTCCATCAATGATAATCTGCTAAAGGAACGGACTTGGTTTCGATTCTGCTCCCAGTGCCACTCGAAGTACCTGCGAACTGACCTTCCCCAGGTCTGAAACCTGTGCTTATCCCCCAAGCACAGGTAAGAAGACTGTGAAGCCTGCCGGTCGTTTCAGTTGAAAAAGAACCTGTGGGACCAACGGGCATGGCGCAGAGAAGTGCAGGGACTCGAGATCGAGCAGATGCCTGATATCTTCAGACTGCAAGAAATCGAAGAGGAAGAACTTGAGGCCTCTGCGGCCGAAGAAGAAGAAACCTTTTCTGTACAAGATTCATGCTCCGAGCTGAAGATCGATCTGGAGATGCAGGATCTGCTGCAGAGTCAAGGTGCCGTGAGTACCCATACCCCTCACCTGCCCACACCAAAACTTTCGGTTTCCACCTAACAAAAGGCTTCCAGGCCACCATTTCCATCTGGCTATGTTTGGCATCGAGCTTCATCTTCCCCACCCTCGGGCTCGGCACCGAAAGCATGTCCAGAGCCTTCCGGTTCCGCACTGAGACTCCACCTCTTTTGCTCCGACCACTCCGTTTTGGGAACCCAAAATCGGGTTGGCTCCGAAACCTTTGGTAGCGAAAACAAAATCGACTCCAGAGCCTATTTTGGTAACAATGCAGGAGAGACTCTAACCCAAACAGAAATGGATCCATATCTATCCTGATACTGCCTGCCTTATTGTAAAGACTGCGTCAGTGCCTTCTTCTTCAAAGCGGTTATCTTCTCTTCAAGACACCATTGATTTGCCAGTGCCTATGAAGAAAAAGAAAAAAGACAAGGCTACCGGTCCCATGAACCCTATTCTTCCTACTTCTCCATCTCCAATACCACCACCCTGCACCTTCTACACCTCACTCACCACATGATCCCTTTAATATTACACCTCGGGGATCTCCACATATAGACCCAGGTAGGGATGGGGGGCATAATAACACTTATGGTGCACCACGACCACCAGACCCCTTGCAGGATTACGAAGTAGACCCCCCAGGGCATCCAGATCTATACCCTGCCAAACCCTCACCTCCTGATGATACTACCTTATATCAGGAACTTATTGCTCAGTAACTAATTGCTCGGGTGACATTGTGTACCACACACAGAGCTTCTCTAACGCTTCCAATGCTCAAAGGCATGATGTGCCATGCAGATGATATCTTTAAGGATCCTGAACAGGCTCGCATTATTACCCGTAGGGTAGATAAAAAAATATAAGGCCGCACGATCTGACCCAATTTTTATTAGGGGCCAGCTTCCACCTGACTCCCTAGTTGTTTCAAATGCTTGTAAATGGGCTAATTCATAAACTATAGCCGACGCCGTCCTCTTGATAAGGAATGGAAACTTACTGATGCATGAGGCAAACATGTTGCTGCACAGTCTGCTAATCATTGGCGGATTGCAAACACACAAGGGCTATAGGCTAGATATGATAGAGCTCACTTGGATGAAATGGAGGAACTCCTCCAATACCTCCCAGAGGAAACTAAGAAGAAAGGGCAGGCGCTAGTTCAGGAAAGGAAGTTAATTTCCAATTCTTCCATTAGATGCGCACTGTACACTGTGGATACTGCCTCCAGAGGCATTAATACTAGTGTCCTCCTATGCAGGCATGCCTGGCAGCGTATCTCTGGTTTTAAGCCAGAAGTCCAACAGACATTACTTAATGTCCCTTTAGATAAAGAGCACCTCTTCGGCCCACAGGTAGATGAGGCTTTAGAAAAGATGAACAGGGACACTGAGTCTGCCAAATCCATGGGGGCACTCCAAACCCCCCACTCCTCCTGGTTCCTTTCGTTGCTCCTCTTACAGAGCAGGTAACAAAGCGGCATCTACAGATACCTAGTCATCCCCCTACAGATCAGACTCACACCTCTCCATCTAGAGGGTATTTCAGAAGCAACTATAGAGGTAATAACTTAAAAGGTCGGGGCAAAGGAACATCCACGCATAATGCCCCATCGGTAACCAGCAGTGACTTACTTCTCCTTACCCCGATCATTCCATACCTGCCAGGGGTTGATTGCAGCAGTTTCTCCCCATCTGGCAGTCCATTCTCGGACATTATCCAACATGGTTATTGCATGGAGCTCACCACCACTCCTCCCAGTATTCCACTTTGCACACACAGGCTCTCTCTGAATCATCAGCAACTGCTCAAACAAGAGCTATAGAGCCAGTTCCTTTATAACATCAAGGGTCAGGGTTTTACTCCCTGTACTTTCTTATTCTCTAAAAGGACCGTTCCCTACGGCCAATTTTATATCTACGGCCTCTAAATCACTATATATTATCAGAGCACTTCCATCTGGTCACACTTCAACGGGTGCTTCCACTTCTACAGCAAGGCGACTTCATGTCAGCACTAGACTTAAAGGACGCTTACTTTCACATCCCCATTCACCCAGCACACCGCAACTACCTCCAGTTTGTGATAGCAGGAAAACTTTATCAATTCAAGGTACTTCCATTCGGAGTAACCACTGCACCCAGAGTGTTCACCAAATGCTTAGCAGTGGTAGCAGCGCATTTACGCAGACAGGAATAAACCCTCGGCCCCTTGGTTCACGACTGAACTCCGTTTGGAGAAGAGCTTATGCAAGCAGCTTGAGCGTGCTTGGCGGAAAAATTATGAAGCAGAGGCCAAGTGCGCATATAGAGCAGCATTAAAAAAATGTCATGGGCTAAAACGTAATACCATTAGGGATTACGTTGCCAAGCATATCAAGTCCTCCGACAACACTGCGAAATACATTTTTAAGATAGTCCAGGGCTTCATTAAACCGCTGGCATCGAAGAGTACTATTGCCCCTTCAGCTACCCTTTGCGAAGATTTAGCCACCTTTTTCCAGGAGAAAATTCAGGCTATTTACTCCTCTTTTCCCTTGACAGGGTCGCTAGATATGCCATCACACATCCCCCCCCACTCTGGCATGTGGCCTGAATTTCGTCCTTTTTGCCCTGAAGCGTCCCTGTCTGAATTGAATAAAATTAAATCGGGCTCTCCGGCCGATCCTTGCCCAGCCAGATTTTTCAAGCTGTTGGCCCCTTGGTTCAATCCTTTATTAAACTTCATCTGGAACTCTTCCTTGAGATCAGGCTCCTATCCAACCATTTGGAAAACGGCTTTTGTCCGGCCTATCCTCAAGAAAGAGGATGCAGACCCGGCAGAACTCAAGAATTTTAGGCCAATTTCTCTCCTTCCAGTGCCGGCCAAAATTCTTGAGAAGGAAGTTCAGAAACAACAATCGGATTTCCTGGGGTCTAATAACTAACTGCATGACTCCCAGTCGGGCTTCAGGTCAGGCTATAGCACCGAGACAGCTCTGCTTGAAGTGGCAGAGACTATACGTGCTACTTTAGATCAGGGAAGCTGTGCAATGCTAGTGCTGTTGGATTTATCCTCAGCTTTTGATACGGTATCGCACCGGATCCTTTTAGAAAGACTCGAGCTCCTGGGAGTGACGGGAACTACCCTAGCCTGGTTCCGCTCATTTCTTGAGGGCCGGTCTCAGCAAGTGTTTCTCCATCCCCATGTCTCTTCCTCCAGCCCTCTGATGTGCGGAGTTTTTAATATCTACCTCACCCCCCTCGCCTCGCTAGTCGAGCAATGTGGTGTGAAAGTTGTCTCATATACTGACGATACTCAGCTAGTGTTCTCCTTTAGGGAACACACCGAGGCAGCTTTCACCAATTTTAAGCAGGGTCTTCTTAATATCTCGTCATGGATGACGGACAGTTGTTTGAAATTGAACACCGATAAAACGGAGGTGCTGTGTTTTAATCAATCTTCTCCTCCACGGTCAGAACTCTGGTGGCCGTCCGAGTTAAATCCTCCTCCACTTCCAGTTGCTTCCGCTAGGAACCTGGGGTTCAAGTTTGATTCTAAACTCACAGGCAGGGCCCAGATTTGTCAAGTCTCCTCATTGTGCTTCTGGAAACTGAAAGCCTTGCGGAGATTCCTACATTTCCTCCCAATGGATTGTAGGAAAACTGTAGTCCACGCATTGGTCACATCTTAGCTTGACTATGCTAATAGCCTGTACTTGGGTCTCCCAGCTTATCTGATCAGGAAGCTACAGATTATTCAAAATGCGGCAGCCAGGCTCATTAGAAACGTTCCACTTCGCCATTACATTTCCCCCCACTTGCATAGTCTTCATTGGTTGCCTGTAAAAAGAAGGATAGAGTTTAAGGCGTTGACCCTGGCCTACAGAGCAGCTGGAGATACCGGCCCACAATATCTGAAGCTGAGACTCCAGAAATACCTCCAGACCAGGGCTCTAAGATCAAATCACCAGGAATTGCTTGCGATTCCTCGCTTCGCAAAGGCCAGGATTGGCGGTCGAGCTTTTTCGGTGAAGACTGCCTCTTTATGGAACTCCATGCCTGTACACATAAGGAAGGCCAAGTCCGAACTTATGTTTAGGAAGGCGGTGAAAACTTGGCTTTTTGGCCTACCCTAGAGATCCCCCACCAGTCCGTGAGTCCTCATATGCTGTTGCCGCTGTTAGCGCCGGGACACTTCCGTTGGAGGTAGCCGTGCGCTCTATAAACTGCAATAATAATAATAATAATAATGTCTTCCCGTATCTAGACGACTGGCTTATCACAGCCCATACACACCTTTTGTGTTGTCAAGACAATCAGATTACCATACACCTCTTACATCAATTGGGGTTCACTATCAATGTACAAAATTCCTATCTTCAACCTTCACAGCTGCAGTCATATCTAGGGGCTAAGCTCAAAACTCAATTAGGTTTAGCCTATCCAAATGGAGCCAGAATTCGAAATTTTCAAACACTGCTACCACAGTTTCAAGCCAATCAATACTTGACATTCAAGACTCTCATGCGTCCTTTGGGAATGATGCATCATGCATCGCTATAGTGCCTCATGCAAGACTGAAGATTTGTACTCTACAAGAATGTTTAGCACAACAGAGGACTCCGTCACAGGGTCGACTTGACAATCTAGTGTTGATAGACAGCCACACCCATCACTCTCTGCAGTGGTGGAACACACAGAACCTGCTAAAAGGCGACCGGTCATCGATCCTGTTCCACACATCGTGCTAACAGACTCATCCCACACAGGGTGGGGTGATCACCTACAACATGTAACAGTTAAGGGTCTCTGGAACACAAAACACCAGAATCTCCATATGAACTACCTCGAGCTTCAAGCTATTCACCTAGTGCTGAAAGAGTTTCTACCTCACCTCATAGGCAGAGTTTTCCTAGTCGGAACAGACTATATGACACCCATGTACTATGTACAAACAATAGGGGGGGGCACATTCTACAGTTATTGTGCCTCTCACAGACCATTTGGCAATACATCACAAAATCCATCTGTTAGCGGAACATCTTTCGGGCATGGACAACTATTTTGCCGACCCCAGCAGGATGCGGCAACAAGTCCACGAGTGGGAACTCCACCCTCAAGTCCTTCTCCCATACTTCCACAAATGGGTGTTTCCACAAATAGAACTCTTTGCGACCGCACAGAACACAAAATTCCCAAACTTTGCCTCTAGGTTCCCACACCCCATATTCAAAGGCAATGCTCTATGGTTGAGTTGGTCAGGGATATTTCCCTATGCTTTTCCGCCTCTTCCTCTTCTTCCGTTTCTGGTTCGGAAGCTCAGGCAAACATCTCTCACCCTCATTCTGGTGGCTCCCACTTGGGCTCGTAAACCGTGATTCACCACACTACTCGATCTCTCAGTAGTTCCACACTAGAAGCTGCACCTCAACCCGGATCTTCTCACTGAGAACCGTGGCGAAATCAGACATCCAAACCCAAAGGAGCTAAACCTTGCGATTTGACTCCGCAAGTCCTAGAATTCGGATACTTAAATTTGCCACCATAATGTATGACCCTTCTTCAGGAAGCACGTAAACCTACCACTAGAGCTTGCTATGCAGTCAAGTGGAAAAGATTTGTTTTTACTGCTGTAACCAAATATTGACCCATTCAGTGCTTCTGTTCAAAACATTGTTCACTTCTGCATTCACTTACTTTAGAAGAACCTTTTTTCCAACTACATAGGGATAGGGTGGTTCTTCGTACCAACCCAAAATTCCTTCCAAAGGTAGTGTCCCCTTTCCACCTTAACAAGTTGGTTGAACTACCTGTTTTCTTCCTTCAAACAGATTCTGTGGCAGAAAGAGCTTTTCATACACTAGATGTCAAAAGAGCATTAATGTATTCTAGTGGTGGATTCAAAGACTTTCGCAAAACTAAACAACTTTGTTGCTTTTGCACCCCTTCATAAAGGAAAGCCCATTTCTAAATCAGGTATTTCTAGATGGATCGTTAAATGTATTCAGACATGCTATGTCAAAGCTAAACTAATTTTGTCTTTACCCCTTACAGCACACTCTACTCACAAAATCGGGGCTTCTATGGCAACATCCCTATAGCGGACATATCTGAAGCAGCTACATGGTCTTCACCACACACTTAAACTAAGCACTATTGTGTGGATGTTCTAGTACGCCAACAAGCTAATGTTGGACAGGCGCTGCTACGTACACTTTTTCAAACAACTGTAACACCCACTGGGTAACCACCGCTTTTGGAGAGCACTTCTATACAGTCTACGCAAATCATGTGTATCTACAGCCACACGTGCCTCAAACTGATTGTTACTTACCCTGTAAGCATCTGTTCTTGGCATGTAGTGCTGTAGATTAACATGCGCCCATCGTCCTCCTCCCGGACACCTATGGTTGTTGCAGTTCCTATTTACACTTTCACATGCATGGACATCTCTTTACTGATACTTATACTCCATTCTCACTCACCTGCGGGAAAACAATCTAACAATGAAGTCAGTGCCCATGCGCATTATCACCAAGAGGAGGAGTCACCTTACCTCGTGACTCGAAATACTTCTTCGAATAAAAGCAACTTGCACACATCCGGACCCAAGACTAGATGGCAGGAGTATGCAAAGCATGTGAATCTACAGCACTGCATGCCAAGAATAGATGCTTACAGGGTAAGTAACAAAATCCTTCTCACATTGTCATAACTGCTGACAGTGTTGCAGTAAGTTGTAATATCTGAAGTTTGGGTTCTAGGTGAGCCACCATTACTGTCCTAGAAAATTAAACATTGCAACAATAGTCTTTGTGAATACCATATTGTGCAGAGCTGACAGCAGGGTTGTGTTTGTTTGGGGAATGGCGTGGTGAGGAAGGAGAGTTAGGACAAGCTCCCACTTCTAGTACCATGATCTGCAGGGTTTTGGGATGTGTGCGCTCAAATCTTTCTTGAGGTCACTCGGCTGGCTGCAAAGGAGATCAGAGATTTAATGCTAGGAGGCATTTCTTGGATCTTCCCTTAGAAAATGAGGGATGTAAAATTAGCTTCCACCCAGCGAGTGTGAGATGCTATGCCCATGAGCCCACAATTGTCAAATGGACAACTGTATTAGATCTCCTGGATCTACTGTGGACAGTTTGATTACTTAACAACATTTTCCAATGATTATATTATTTGTGATTAAACCATACCTTATGCCTGTCGGTATTAATTAGTTGTGTCTTGTTTCTTGCATTTCAGATTTTTGGAATTTTCCTTGCTAGGACTCTCATGTCCGATATTGATGCAGTAAAAGCTGGCTACCACATTTGATGGTTCGTATCAGACGATGTGTTATCTTACTGGTCTACAAAGATGTTTTTTCACCATGAGCAAGGTTTATGTGCACTGGTCCACGGATTACACCTTGCCCCCTTAAACATGTCTCTGCTTCCCACCTCTGCTCCAGGAAAAGAAACCACTTACTTGAAATAGACTTCACTTAAGCCGAGTACTACTCCCCATCATTTATTCCTGTGAAAGAATGCTACGAAATGCCCTGAGAATATGAAATAATGGAAATATTGAACTCCCTGCTTTTTTTCACTTTGTTGAGGACGGTCCCCTTAAAGTTGGAGCAACCCTTGTAATACAAATATGGCAGCAGTATCCTACAAAGGGGTAGCTAATATTTCAGTACTCGACATACTTACTGCAGAAAGAACAGCGCTGCAAGGGTCTGTCTAAAGCATCACCAACAGTTTGAGGCATCACAGACTTCTTGCAGGTAATACTTCCACATCCGTTCCTCAGTAGTGGAGGATATGCCACCATTGCGGAAGGGTTTTCGGACAGGATATGTCTGCAGAAGGCGGCCCTGAATGTTGTGGAACAAGTGTGCTTCTCAATGTTATAATGTTGAGATTTTTCATGTTTTGATGTGCCTGCCTCCGATAAGCGGTTTATGTGCATTACTGTTTACCATGGTCATCGTATACAGCTCTCTGCTGTACCTGTTCAGCTGTCAAATGTTGCTTGATTTTCTTTCTTTGGCCTTGCAGGATATCCTTCATGTCGATAGTAGAACTTCACTCATCCCAAAGTATTGACATGTAGTTGTTTAGAAGTCATACTGTGGTTACATTTAAAATGTTTTTGATGGTATTATCTAATTTGGAAGAATTTTAAAGAAATGGTCAGAATGCCAAGTATATTCTAAAAGGTGAAAGATTGTTTTTTATGATAGGGCACCGCAGTCTGTAATATGTTATCAAGTGTGCTACAATATCTTCTTCATTTAACAATTGAATCCATTTAGCTTCATTTTCTAATGGCCGACTGTTTCTTGATTGCCAAACCCATTTCTTCCAGCGGTTTCTCCAGGACTGTTTGACTTGAAAGACCATCGAAAATAGCGGGAAGCAAATGAGAGTTCGAAATGTATTCTAAATCTTTTTGTCGAAAGAGACCTCCCTGTGTATGGATGATCATCGCTCCTTCTAGGTCCAGGTTTCTTAGAGGTCTAATCAGCATTTGGTGATTCTATCACTTGAAGGACGCCTGTTTCTGTTGCCTAATGAATATCACTAAAGTTCAGAAATGGCAGTTATTTTGAATATCCAGAGTGTATTCACTTGCTTATTTAAGTGTTTTACTAAATGTCTGAGACATGTTTATATTGGGTAATTGGGGAGGGAGGTTTATAATTGCGTAGTTTACTTTTTCTCTACAGCTTTGTAAATAGTTTATATTTATAGGAATGAAAAAGTTATATCTTACCACCGTTCGCAATTCTATTTAAACATGTTTGACTGAAATCACACGAAAAGCTCCTCCATTTGCAAAAACGTCTGTTTTCTGCGTTCTTCAATTGCAAATGAAATAGTTCTCTTGGATCACTGAAGATTGATTTGTGCTATTCCTGCATAGACATTGTTGCTCCTGTTGGTGTACTTAGTATAGAGATCACTATGATAGGGTTCAGACCAAGGAACCCATCATGGACTCAAATATCAGAGTGAGCAAAACAGGATTCAGACACTTAGCGATTTTTGCATCTGTTACTTGTGTCTCCTGTAGGCCTATGCTGGCTACCTTTCCCAGGTGTTCAGTGCTTTGCAGCTTGAGCTGGTTGACACAGTCCATGCAGCCGTTTTTTGTAGGTTTTCCAGGTCAATAAAGGTTTGTGACTTCATCATTTCCACAGTGCTACATGCAGGAACACTTGCAGCAGTTTTTCTATTTTATTTACGAGTTCACCTTCATTTACTGAATGCAAGTGCTGTTTTCCTACAACCACTATTTACTGCATCATGTTGTAAGCTAAACTTGCGGTTAGTTATACAGCATTCACGGCCTCTTATCTATTTTCCTTCACCTGGTGATACTGGCGTATTTGGAGTAAAAACAACAGTGCATATATGATGTACATGATAAATGTTGAGATTCAATGCCGGGGACTGATTGTAAGCAAGGTTTATTGTACCTACCAATCTTGGCATATTCTCTCTGCAACTCTTGTTTCTCAGTCCTATTCATTGATGCTTCCTCTTCCCTTCAATTTCCAATCCAAACCTTTCACTTAATGAGTTTGTTTTTTATATTAGTGACGTTTTACTTGTATAGTCTGGAATTGAGATTCGAATTATAAAATGATAGTCTTGAATTTTTTTAGCTGGTAGGGTTGTGGCTATAATGTCCAGCTTATGTGTTCGTCTTGCTTTCTTCGCTGCAGCGGTTTTTATGCCTTTTACCTTTCCTGTGCATAACCTCCTCAATGCCATTGCTAACTGTGTTTGATGCACCTATGAATACCATAGACTTTGATTTTTAAAGTCAGAAAATTATTTATTATTTTTACCAGAAGGTACACCCGCCACTATTACATAAGTGGTGGTTGTTCAATTTTCCTTCATGGTACCCTTCGTAGTCATTTCAAAAACACATGATCTCTAGCAGTGTACAAACTTGTCAAGGGTTTTTCTGTTTAAGCAAACGTATTGTGCATTACACTGCCATATAATAACATTGTCAGAAGTGTACAAGGCTCAAATGTAAATATGCATTATGTGGGAGAATTAAGTCATTTTTCTCCATCTATTTTCAAACCTGTCGTGCTGTGAATTTTGGATCCAGATACCATGAGGCAAACATCTGAAGAAGGGTTTATTCTTCCAGTCGTATCCGACCATTCCAGGATGCAGTACAATGTACGGGTGTTTTATTATTGTTGTTTGTGCTGACGGTATATTTATCCTTTTTTTTTTTTAATGAAATATGACCACTTTGTTTGGTAAACTGTATAATGTATCCAATGTGTTTCAATCAATATTTTTGCGGAGCCCTTCGTGGTGTCGCGTTATGGACCAAAAGTGATAAAACAAAGCTTGAGCACTTGATGCTCTCATCTAAACCTACATACAAACATTCCACACTTGTAAATCTTAGCTTTTTCCAGATTACTTACCTTATTTTCTTAAAGACTCTGCTCTGCCCCTCTGTCATTCCCAAAATTATGAATCTCATTCCCTAAGGGATATTAGTTTTCATAGCTTGCTAAATATAGTCCAGACCTGGCATGATAGGAGCAGAGGGTGTGTAGAAATCACGTTTAGCTTCCACTGTTGTTTTGCAACCTCACGCATCTGCAGATTTAGCGTTATATTGCCCAGAAACAAATTTCTTACTAAGGGATGTACATGTGGAAAACAAGTTTATGGGTTTCTCATTAGATTTGCCACATGCACAGACCTTATATTTTCTTCCATGAAAATGCCTGCGGTTCAAACAGTGTCTTCATGAACCACGAAGGTGTGCACCGGAGGCAGCCATTTTAACATATTTTCGTCTTGTGATAGGAAAGAATATCACAAGTAGCACAAGAAAATCTTGCCTTTTTCCTCTTCAGTTGATATATCATTCAGTCATAAAAATAGTAGTCAAGGAGATGAAGAGTCCTCGGTGTACTTGGAAGAGCGGAAAGTGGCTCCTCAGACACAGCTCTAGTGTTGAGAAAGTCCTTTTCCATCTTGTCCCTGCTTTTGAATGTCAATGGCTTGAGTTTTCTGTTGTGTCAAGCACCTTCCCTGTGTGTCGTTCGCTGCAGATTGGCTCCTTTATTTTTGCCCTCAAACTAACTGAATTTGTATATTACTTTTCTTTGAGCGTTATTTAGATTTTCAATTAGATTTGCATGAAAGTTATGTAAAATAATAGGCTTGTTTCTTAATCTTTCTTGACTCATAAACTGCAGGCTGCACCCTTCTGCTGTTGGTAGTTTTTGTCTTCACGTTACAGCTTGAATTTCTGCATATTGTCCACAGTTTTTTAAACTACTTTTACACAAATTTCATTTTACAAGACTCGCTTATTCTTTGCAGTTTTCTTAAGTGTTGGTCCTTTATAGGGTCAGAATCTGACATTGATAGACCATAATCTGCAATCTTAGCCCATTTACCTAGAATCAGCTCTTTCATTGTTAACTGCAGAATCTTTAAAGTTAGAAGTGAAAGCTTGGTGTGAGCATCAATTGTTATTTTTCTGCAGATCTCTGTTAAATAATCACAGCTCTATGTTTGAAGGTGCATTAGTAATGTTTCTGAGCATACTGTGATCTTTGCAGTTAGTCTTTGTGAACTATGTTCTGTGAAGCAAGCAGAGAAATGAAAAAACGCACAGACTGTTGGAGAAATCCATGCAACGCCCACCAGTGTGAAGGGGAGAGATGGTGTCTTTCCTCTCTCTGTACATTTAGACTGGTTACTTTGTCCTTACACCAAGGTGTTAATGAACAAGATCAAAGTTGTACTGTTTGAACACTCTTTTGATGATCCTAAAAATAGATTTTGTAATCAGTGCGTGGAGCAAATTAGCTCCTCCTGCTGTATTCCATTGGTTACAATCCCTTTCCAGAGTATTCCACAATGGGACAAGTTGGAATTTGCCTTCCCTTTTTTACATAAGGGCTGTTTTTTTTAGGTTCATTATGCATCCTTCAAATTGAACAAACAGTGGATCAATCACCCAATGATTTGGCCTCACTTATACACATGGGACACATATTTTCTGTTTCTCATTGAGGCAACAGTCAGTCTGTTCATAAATGTAATTTGTTTCTTTTTTTGTTATCAAACAACTTGCCTTTATTTTTTGACCAAGGAACTGGCCTACTTGAGAAAAGAGAAACCAATGATCCAGTAAGACAGATAATTTAGTTAACACACATGCTGCGGAAATGTGTAGGCAACTTTCAAGCCACATGATTGAAACCATGCTGAGCTATCCTGATTGTCATTGTCATCATTGAGGTGCTAGTCGTAAAACTGGTTGTTTGTGCTCTGAACAGCCTCAAGACTTCACTAACAATGAGGACACCCGAGCACAGGGGTCTTCTTGTCTCAACAATATCCAGCTGGTCTTACAGGTTGTTTTCTAAAAGCTCCTGTTTCCATCGCTGCAATCCCAATCTGCACAGTTAATAAGGGGCAGGATCAAAACTAAAGTAATCTTCCTAATAAAACCTAAAGCAATAAATGAATATTCAACATTGGGGTCCATGACTGTAGTACACATTCAAAGGGAAAGACCACATTGCTACTACCAGGCAGGACTAATCCAAACTTTGTTGTTGGTTAAAATTGCTCACTTATGGTAAAGTTAACTCTTGAATTTACTTAAACAACATCTTGAGATTTGAATTAATAATCTTTTCAGTGCCTAGTTTCAGTCAATCTTTCAAGCATCATATTTTGTGTTGTGACTACTTACTTTAACTGAACTGAAATAGGGACGTTAAGACTAATAATTGATTCTCAATTCTTTAAATTTTTCACGCTGGGACCCTGTATCCCCAGACAAACGTAGATCTTCATAGAATGTGCGTTTTTACTAGTCTAGGGAACTGAAAACGTTTGCACGCATACTTGATAGCAATGCGGGTCTTTCAACCTGCAGTTTTGGATATATTTAAAGTACAAGTCTCTCCCTTACATTGGATATTTCTCACATCTCTTTCCCTACTTCAGAAATGCTTCTGTGTGGCTGGCCCTCCACCGACTCTCGCATGCACATGAGTAAACAATCTTTTGCTTTATAGAGACATTGGTAAATGTTGAGTCTCACTGTTTCAGTTGATTTGGAAGATATTGTTATAAGTTTTGTGGCAACTTGAACCATTTCACAAATCGCACTAGTGGTATTTGTAGTAATAGTCCTACAACATTTTTGGGAACTACAACATGTTTTCGCAGATGTGTGATAGAAACACCCAAAGTGGAGATGCTCCTGATCACGACCCAGCAAGCTGTTAGTTTTATTTGTAACAGATCTTGCCTACATACAATGAGAATAGAATGACTTATGAATGAACAAGAATTTACTATCTTTTTACATTGCATGCTTACATCTTGATTTCTTTAGTTGGGCGGGAGGAGCAAGTTATTTAAGTAGAAGTGCAAAAAAGCATCAGTTTTGCAATTGTTGCTGTTTTTAAATCATCACTGCCTAAATAATATTCCGCTACGCACATGCAAAATGGTCTTTAAGCTTGTAATTTTAGTGTGTGGGGCTTTGTCATTTGCTGGCTTTGTTGAATAACAAATCCCTTTTTTTTTTTTTTTTAGCACTGTAGATTTATTTCAAGGTAACAATTCCCCAAATTGTATTACTAAAACACGTTTGTATTACTTTTCTTAACTGTTTTTTATATTTTTTACACTGCAAAATGGAGATAGTTTTGTTATTTGCATTGTTTCTTGTTAATAAGCTGTCACTCCTTATTGAGTGCATGAGCTTTTTGTCTGTTTTGAAATAAAAACTGAATTGTAAAGAAGAGGTTGAGTCTGGGTGGAAAAGTTTCCATTGAAATCTGTGCACATTCGTTTCATAAATGTATTTTCACAGTGTGGTGTTGACCATTGCTTTTTTTCTTTTAAATAGAAACTAGGCCATAGTACATTCATTTTTTAAAACTCGCAGGTTTAAGCATATTCAGGTAAGCCCGGTACTACATTACATGTCCAGAACATTGTTTTAAAATCTAAATGTCCACCGTTAAGAAATGTATAGTAGACTGCAACATGGAAATGTTGTCTGCTCCATTGAGGACAATAGAGTGACTCGGTCCAATAATAGCTGGTAGAGACCTGCAGTTCAGACATTCCAATATCTGTCTTTCTTTTACTCCCATTTTAATTTAGAAAATTCTGTGGGTGGAATGTTCCAATAGCCTTGTAGGCATTGTATCTAGGGCTATACCAGTTGTTAAAGGCGCTCTCCTTCATTATAGGCCCTTGTCTGTGGTTTTCGCCTATGACTTTAACAACCGATATATCCTTCAGCAGCAGGCTTTAATGCTGGATTAGGACATTGAACTGTTGGGAACTCCATTGAAGAGAGTAGAATGGTTGAGTGCCAATAATGTCTGGTATAGCTCTTCTCCAACACTCCATCCAGTGCATGCGTCTTGTTCTCGGTTTAACTTAAAACATTCTATCCTCAGCAGGTGGAATGTTCTAATAGCATTGTAGCCCTTCTAGCTTAAGCTGTACCAGTCGTTACTGTCTCTCTCCTATTTTATAAGCCCATACAAATCTGGATAGCTCTCAGAAGTGGGTTATAATACTAGGAATACAGAACAGCTGCCTGCTGTTTTTTTAAAGAAGGTACCACCTTGTGTGGCAGAGAGAGAGCGCGAGCTGTACAAATCAGCTTTTTTTGTAGGCATTTGGCAACATAACACTTCAGTTTTCTAACCAACATGTGCCTGTTTAAGTTCAGTGGAGCACAGTTAAAACGTGCATATACAAGCAGTTGATACAATTTAGCACTATCTCCAGCTTATAAAATTCTAGCTGGCAAACCACTTTTTTGGTATGTTTTGAATGACAAACACTGACTTGTATCAAAGAAAACATTTGAAGTATGGCTCAGCATGATTCTCGTTACTCCTATAGCTTGTTATTGTGAGATATGTAACGGTTCTCTGCTATCCTTTTCTGAAGCTCAAACAAATGTCACACTTTATCGTACGATCATTTTTCTCCCCCATGTTAAAACATATGAAAGTTCATCTTTACAAAGTATTGTGGAGTAAAAATGACTGAGCGCTGAGGAAAACAGTGAGTACCCCAGGTTATTTGTGTTATGCAAAAAGTGGATACAAAAATAAGAGCCAGAAAAAGTTGCCTCTTTGAGATCTGTGGCGAATATTGTAGGACAGCAACTGAGGGGCATCCATGGCTAGGTATTAGTGAGTGGTAGAAATTAATGTATTATACAGTGTTCTAAGGATCGTATCATTTTAACTACTGCTAACACCCAGTACCCTACATCTGATTGGATTGAAAGAATCTCAAGTAGTCACATTGTTAGTCATTGTTGTAAACAAATATTTACACACTTTCGGTGCCAAATGCACTTAACCTACAGACCTAGCATTGTGACTTTTAACGTCTGTGCCATTTCATCCTGCTATTTGTTTTTAACCTATCATTTCAGTCTATACGTCAAACACCGAAGATGCCGATGTTAAAGATTTTAAAATATAAACGTCCACTTTGGCTTTGGAAGTAGCCCTTCTCTCATATCATATTAAAAAATGCCCTGTGAAGGCAGGGTTTCATTATGCCATGTTATGAGGCAATCTCAAAAGAGACAGTCAAAGCTCAGGCTTTCATGCTGTCATCAATGGTCATTGATACAGATTAGAGTTGCCACAATTTAAATGCAGTTTATCGTCTTACTGCGCTTGTGCTGCTGGTTATAGCTTCTTTTCAGTGTCTATGAAATATCAGATCCGAATTCTATTCAATGTAGTAATGGCTCAATTTTAACAAGGTAGTCTTTCGCCAAAGACTTGTATCCTCCACCTCATTTCTGTCCATTGTGGAGGAGATACACTCGGTTGTGGTCTGTGCGGAGCATATGCAGCTGAAAATATGGGCAAGGTAACCTCTTTGTGAATGCCGAGAAATCCTTTATGCTGTTGACCAGTGGTAACGAACTCCTTTGTCACAGGGTTCGGCAGTGCTTCATCAAGTACCAATTTAATGGCTTGCCGCTTGTTGAAAGTGGTGCCAATGCTACCATGTAAAGGCACTTACACATAGGTGCTAGTTTCTGCATTTTGCTACAGGTCTTGCACCAAATGGAAGTTGCTCCTGGTGATGTGTGCCCTGTCTGTTGGCTCTTCACAGTGCACATCTTCGCTTCTGCTTGGCAAACCAGCATACTTTGAGCCACAGTTCTTGACTGCATCAGCTTTCCGAAAGATCTTTGTTTTGCCTGCTACTTGCTTAAACTCTATTAGTGCATTGATCCTTACAAATTTATGCTTAGGATTTGATGATGCATGATTGCTTGCCTGACTGACCTTTCATTACTTGCTACAAAGTTCTGCTGTCAAACTGTTACCAGCTTGTCATTGGTGTCTGCAAAGACGAAGATCTTGCCAAGTTTTGCCAACCTTTCTTTAATGTACATTATTTGTTGCTGCAAATAGTGTGTGGTTCTTGACGTGGTCTAGTTGGATACTTTTCCCTGAAAAGCCCCGTTGTTCTTGTGATTTTCGACCCTCCCCAACCCATGTTCTTAGATATAATAAAATGGGGTAGCCCAGTGGAAAGAGGATTCTGGATTAATATGTAAATATTAGGGAACAGTAGTTTCTCCATCTTTTTTTGTGTTACAGAAATCAATATTGTCCTTCATTTATATACATAGGAATTGCTACAAGCATTCTTGTAACAAATTAATTAAAAGTTTAGAGAGTATAGTTGCTGGCAACACAAAGCTGATTTTAAGTTTAAATGTTATTTTCAATTCACAAAAGAATTAAATATGCAATCTCAAAAAGTGTTGGAGCAAAGTGAATGGCTAAGTACAATTAAGTGCATTGGAATAAATCATGGAAAAAAATGTTAAGGATCCAGATTTTACCTGAATTAATAGGAGACCCAACTGTGAATGATTTTGTTTGTTGGTGGTCTATAGAATAAACCAGCGGTTTTCTTAAAGCCTCTTAAATGTAGTAAACCATTTCAACCCAGACGGAAAAATCAGTGCGTCGTTATCAGAAGAAATAATTTAGGCAGGGACGTTAGATACGTCCTGCTGGGCCACTGTGTTCTATGTATAAGCTGGAAAAAACTCAATCAAATTATAAAACCAGGGTTGACAAAAAATTATGGATGGTGAAACATCGAATAAAGGCACTCTCGATAAGTGTGGCTGTGAAAAAAATGTTTAATGACTACATTTATGTTGTGGGCCGACTTAAAATTTCATACTTTAAAATTAACTGTTTCCAGTAATTTTACTCTCAAACATTGTTATAGTTTTGTGTCAATTCCAGTGTATGTGAAAGTTTCTGTTAGGACAGGAATGTTCCTCTGCATGGTAAAAGATATGTACCCCTTCTCCGGACACCCGATTGCAAGTCAGTCTGGTATCTTGACTTTATTTTGGCCTCTGCACATAGGCATCATGCCTCGGCCCAAAATTGACATTGAGGCGTATAGTCTGGCTCTGAGGTCATGGAGGGCCACCCAAAGCATACCCCTGGCTGAGCCCAAGACTACTGTCTGTGTTCCTAGCCATGCGCAATGAATTGTGGTGGCAGTGTACCATGTTTTTAGTGATCATAAGCTGAACATGCCTTTTTATTTTTTAACTAGTTGAAGCACGGGAGTGTGATGCCTACAGGCCCGCTCAAGTAAAGTTCCACCTGAGTTTCATGACCACACCCTACTATGACATCCCTGTGAGAATCTCAAGTACATGTGCGTGTATCTTAGCAGGGCTCAATATTTTTGCAGATGCCCATGTATGCTGTTTCCAGTGGGATCTATTTTAGATTGCCCTGGGTCTGACATGGCACAAGATAGTTTGTGAAACCGCTCCCAGACAGTGGAAGTGTATTGCTTCCGTTGATGAGGAGAGTGAAACTCTAGACACAGAAGTTTGAAGGAGTTGGAGACAGGTACTACCTTTAGAAAGTTTGTGTAACCTTTTCCTCCATGCATTCCTAATTAGTCCTTCTTGAGCATTGTCATTTGGTTAATGTTGGGGTAATGTGAAGGAGTGGGGGAGTCAGTCAACAGAGGTAGTTGTTAGTAAAAGAAAAGTTTCTGCAGAGAGCCTGGCCCTTGTTTTCCTTTCAGTGGCATCTTGGATGACTGATGAGAGACAGATGCAGACCTTCACTCTTATTGTGCCATTTTCGTGGGAGATACTCCTGCTTTGAGCTAGCATCATCACTACCTGCTGCAAGGAAACATCACATTGCAAGAAGAACCTGAAGGCACTGCAGAGGCAAAATGAATTTATGGAAGAAACCGGTTTCTAAATCTAGACTGTGGATCCATATTCCCTGCCTGATAATAATGTAAAATTGGGCCCCAAACTTTCTCACTTGGTTCCGCTTAGTTCCAGTTTGAGATGCTTTTTAGCCCAAAGAAGAATAGCTGCTGTGTTCCAGGATAGGTATCATTGATATCCTAAGTTCCAAAGACGATGGTGTCATCACCTGGTTTCGGCAGGCCTTGCTACACAAAGCTGTGGGGCTGTCAGTGACTTTGAGAGCCGTTTGCCTGCTAAAAGGGGAGAGGAGTGAGTCGGGTCCTGCTGGAGTCTTGCTGTCTATGGAGGGGGAACCCGGCTGCTGAGCCCCATGTGATGAGTGGCCCAGATGGACCACTGGAAATGTGAGAGAATAAAGAGAAGGTCCTCAAAATGCCCCGAGTCCGACCAACTTCTGAGTCAAGCCCCACTAATTCCCAACTGCTGAGTCAAGTCCAACAAATTACTAACCAATTCCTAGTGCTAGCCCTCCCCCCCCCCCCCCAACATCCATTCCAACAGTGATTCTTAAATGGACCAAATTGATAACTAATGCCGATTTGACCAAATTTGTATCAGCGTCCAGACCCACTCTATCAGGTAACACTACTGAAGATGCCCAGCGTTTTAATTCCTGGATTACCAAGGTGGGTAAAAAATCTGCCCCCACAGTCCAACTAAAAAGGAAACACATTCCCAAGGTCTCAGCCCCTTGGTACACGCAGGCACTAGCTGACCACCATCTGCACTGTAAACAGCAGGAACGGAGGTGGAGAAGAGCTTATAAAGCAGAATAGCTAGCCCAATTCAGAGCAGCCCTCAAATCCTATCACCTGCAAATCAAATTAGCAAAAAAGAACTATTCTTCTGAGCAATTAGCATGCTCAACAGGATCAAAAATCTATTTTCGAAATTATTAAATCTTTCTCGCACGCAAAAGCTTTAGATAAAGATTTCCCCCCCTCCCAGACCGTATGTAATCAAATGTCCTCATTCTTTGAAGAAAAAATTCAAAATATACAAAAAGATTTTAATATTGATACATTCACCTCTTGCAGATCTTGATTTGGATCCCTCTTACATGGGACCTTCTCTCCAGGTCTTTCATAGCATTAGCCTTGAACAGACATGCCAAGTAATTCTCTCATGTAAATCTGGTTCCCTTTTTGAAGCCTGTCCACCTATGGTACTTCACACTATTGTGGATATCCTCAATCCAGTTATTAATAACATAATCAATTCTTCACTCACCTCAGCGGAAGTCCCTGCAGATTGGAAACTTGCTGCATTTCAACATCTTCAGAAAAAACAGGTCACAGACTCCTCCACCCTCTCTAATCTTCGGCCCATCTCTTTACTTCCAAAATTGTTGAAAAACTGGTTAATAAGCAGCTAACAGTCTTCCTGGAAGAGGCTAACATTTTGCACCTCTGACAGTCGTACTTTCGGCCTAAACACTTAGCGGAATGTGCACTATTGGAAATTGCAGACGCCATAAAACTAACCCTAGACACGGGGAAGAATGTAGTGCTGATCTTGTTGGACTTATCAGCCGCATTCTATACCATCTCGCATGGTATACTATTACATCGTATGAAAAGCTGTGGCAGTTCCCATCTTGCCCTAGTCTGGCTGAAGTCCTTCATCTCCGACCACAGGCAGACGGTCACTCAGGCCCTATCTGTCAAGTGCACGGCCAATTACCTCAAGTGTCCTACAGGGATCTTCCCTTAGCCCGGTGCTGTTTAACATATACGTGGCCCCTCTCATCTCGCTAAGATCATCCTTTAATATTGAAACCACTTCTTACGCTGATGACACCCAGTGGATCTTAGTCCTAGATAAAGACTCTACATACTCGGAGTACAACTTTAAGCATATTCTTAACGGAAGTCATTTGGTGGATGCAACTCAACCACCTCAAGTGCAACACCGATAAGACGGAGCTTATGCTAGTAGGGAAATTGAACCCCTTCGACCTGGTCTTATGGTGGCCCGAAGATGCCCCCCCACCCCCCTCCACCTAATACCGTAGAGGTGGTAAAAATCTTGGTGTCAAATTTGACGCCTCATTACCCTTCCACCCACAAGCACTCGCAGTGGCAGGGATGTTTCAATTTGATAAAATCTCTTAAAAAATAGTTTGACCTCATTCCTTGCACTGCGAGAAAGACAGTGGCAGTGGCTCTAATAACGGCAAGATTAGATTATTACAACAGCTTGTATGCAGGAGCTAATAAGCATGTGCTGCGGAAATTGCAGGCAGTACAACATGCAGTCGCACGTCTGGTAATTAAACTGCCTCGCCGCTCCTTGGCCTCAGAAGCCCTAAAGACTACACTGGTTACCTATTCATAAAAGAGTATTGTTGAAGATCTTGTTAATGACTTTGAGAGCCCTTAAATCATTAGGGCCCAAATATCTTACCTCTAGGTTTACACCCTATTTTACTGCTCGCTTGCTTAGATCTTCATCAGTAAATTTGCTCAAACCTCCCTCTTTCAGGTATAAGACAAAAGTTGGCAAAACTCTTGCTGTACTTGGGTCCAAAGTTTGGAATCCCCTACTCAACCACCTTAGATCTACTGAATCGGAACCCTTTTTAAGAAATAATTGAAAACCTGTATTTGTGCAATCACCCGACTCTCTGTGCACCTCACTTATTTAATAAAACATTCTGATTAGTTTATGTTCTGAATTTTAGCTCCTTGTCTGCATAGCGCCAGGATGCTACTTCCGGAGCAACAATAGCGCTCTACAAATACAAGGAGAGGTGGTGGTGGATTCGCCATTGGCAACAGCAAATTGACTGTGCAATTGGCAGACTATTGGGGACAAAGATCTTGGTCCGACACTACCTTTGTGCACGCTTCAGCATTTACTTTAGCGCCCCAGATCAAAAGAGGAATAGCATTTCCATCATGATCGCTAGAGCAGACTGTTGGAAGTGCCTATTGTGAAGCCGCAACTGTGGCAGCCGACTGACTGTGGAGAGGAGGCACGTTTGCCAGAATGAGCCCCTGTAAGCGCTACAGCTCTTTCTGTGCCCTTTCTACCAGTACATCTGAGCTTGGTAATTCTGAGTGCGCACCATATCATGTTAATTCCATATGCTTGACCGATATTGATTGTAAACATTTGGCTACCAGATTTTGCCAGAACACTTTATTGAACTCTGCTATTCCAGTAAAACACTGCGTGGTCTTTTGTTATGGAGTGAACTATTAGTCACAGAGTGCTAAAAAGGTGCTCAGCTGTAACAGTGTGTGCCTGCATCAGAATTTTATTCATGATTACTTCCATTTTTTAAATTTCCGTTCCATTGACTTATATACCATATGAAGTTCTGTTGTGATTGCAATACTTATATTTGTTTTAAAAAAGACAAGCATTGAGCTGGATGTTCCATTACTGCAAATATTGTGTGATTGAGGCGAGTCTCTGTACCTCCAACACTACCTGCCAAATATACCTTGGACTTCTCGCTGTTGCTATCCTCCTAGTCAACGATGGGAACGTCGGACACCTGTGGGAAATTACTTCATTCACCATGGATAGGGCACAGTTTCCCCTGTCTCCGTTATGGCCACGCCTGACCGTGGTCTGAGAATTGGTGTCAAGTAGTATAGGACCTGTATGTCCCAGTTAAACAACCTGCAATACAATAATACGATCAGATTGCTCACAATGTTAACTGTGCATAAGGATAGCAGGTACAAGGATGCTTGGAATAGGCACCAACACTGTCTCTAGATGAATTTAGGTATCTCTGTTTAGAGAGAGGGTTTGGACTTCCAGGAACAAGCATGGGCAGATCCCTGTGAGATAAATTAAAGACCAGTTAGAAAACCTTGGTAGTAAGGAAAATCATTTTATGGACTCTCAGGTGGTCCCTGGGGCAGTGTGGGTGGGGGGGCAGGAGAACCCCCCCACACTTCCATTTAATTATTGACGCCCCGGGGAGCTGGCAGTCTCTGGGGCATGGGGGGGGCCTCCCCCACGCATAATTAAATGCCTCGGGGAGGTGGTGGTCCCCGGGGCTGCGTGGGGGGCAGGAGCCCACCCCCACGCGTTTTAATAAAAAGCCCCGGGGAGGTGGCGGGGCTGCACGGGGCCGCACGGGGCCGCGTGCCCCGCATATTATTAAAAAAAGCCCTGGGGAGGATGCGGTCCCTGGGGCTGCGGGGGCCTCCGTGGGCCCCCCATAACAATTAGCTATTGCCCCCGGGACCTGGCCCACCCGGGGACTTCAAGAAAACAAAGTGCGGGAGACCGCACTTCGTTTTTTAAAACAATTTTCATCCGGATTCGCGGACCTTGCGTGACTCATGCCAAAACTTTTTTTAAAAAATGCTTTTTTTTGCCCTCGGGTCCCTGTGGGACTTCCTGAGCAGTCCTAGGGGGTCAGGGTGTTCCTACCCTGTCTCCTTTTCTTGTTTTTCAATGTTTAAAGTTTCCTATGGAAATTAACATGGAGAAAACACGTTTTGGGACCCCCTTTTTTCTCGGGCCCCACTTGACGAATCACCCCGAAACTTTCAAGACAGGAGCTGACCGGAGCGCCCCATTAATTTTGAAACTTTCGCAAAGATTCGTCAAACGGCGCCAAAGATATTGGCAAAACAAAAAACACTTTTTGAATAGAAACAAGGTCCTATATATACTTTGCCACTCTTTTGAGAGCATCCAGGGACAGTTGATCCCCCTTGGCCACTCGGCTGACTTTCCGTACGAAGTGTGGGAGGGCAGATCACCTTGACACTAGGTCATCACTGGCTCTTTATCTTCACACACATGCTGCCTGTGCAAGCTTACCCCGACACTGTCATGACCTCGCTGCACTCCATGTGTTACCAGCTGCGCCCCTACCATTGTACACATATGTCTTGTGCAGGCTCACTCGGACACTTTTTTCACTACCCATGACCTTGTTGCACTCCATGTGTTACCCCGACTGCTATCGCGCTATGTTCATGGCGACATGTATCTTCATTGTGTGTACGGGAGCATTCTCGTGGTATTCTTCATTGTCAGTACATTATAATTTTGTGAATTCTTTGATTTTGACTGGATGCCCCTGCAGTAGGTGGGCAGCCATTTGTCTTGTGGCACCTATATTATTTATTGCTCTGCTACTGTGCATGCCGGCCTTAATGTCTATATTGTGGCATTGCCTGTGTGTTACTTATGCGATCCAATATGGCCGACACAGTTACCTTCTTTGTCATTTCATGTGCATGAACAGTCCTTTGTTTATTTTATTTCACGGGGTCATTAGGGCTCCTCCCACTTAGTTATGTTGTATGTGATCAAGGCTGCTGCGCAGCCGAAACGCGTCATAGAAAATAAACTGACTGTTTTTTCACCCTGCCTAGTCCTGAGAGTGCGTCTGGCATTCAGAATGAACTGTTATATATGTGTATGTATGTATATATGTGTATGTGTGTGTATGTGTATGTATATGTGTGTGTGTGTATATGTGTATGTGTATGTGTGTATATGTGTGTGTGTGTATGTGTGTGTGTGTGTGTGTGTGTATATGTGTGTGTGTGTGTGTATATGTGTGTGTGTGTGTGTGTGTGTGTATATGTATATTCACTGAAAAAACCATAGGTTTTAGGGACAGTTATAGTTACTTGGACATTGCACTCGTACAAAACCCGTGAAATTCCCCCGTTATAGTTAGTTCAGCTAACTATAACTCGCGCTCCGCAATGCACTGCTGATGACGTCACATATTACATCACTCATGACATGGTCAGTGACATCACTGATGACATCACTGATGACATCTCAAATGACATCACTGATGACATCACTGATGACATCATCCGCGTGATAATCTGATGCACCTCCTCACACCCTAATATAACCTTTGATACACCCACTCTAAATTACAGACTGCCATTCGCAAAACCATAGACACTCCAACACCAATAACTACATACCCACTCACTGATTCTTAGGTCTACACACACATCCACTCACTCACCCGTACAGTCACTCATACTTACGGTCACTCAGTACAGGACTATCATATGCACTCATACTCCTATATAGACACTCAAACACCGCCACTCATCCATAGAGATACTCACACACCTAGTCAGTCATGCAAATAATTAAACACACTGCCATTTACTCACCTATACAGTTATACACACACCAGCTCACTTACTCATACAAATACTAGCACATTCTTACGCTCTTATACAATCACTGATACAAGCACACACTCATCCATACAGTCACTCTCACAATCACACACTCTCGCTTATAGCTATTTATATACTCCAACACACATATATACTGCCTTTCACATATGTAGTTACTCACACATGTACCACTGGGACATACATTCACTCACTAACCCACTCTTACACACACTTACCCACCCATACAGTCTATCACAGATGCACTCTTGAAACCATCCACCCAGTGAATCACCCACTCACACATCTATGCACAGAGTCACACACACCCCACCCACACAAACACTCAGGCACCCATACAGATACTCAGACAACCAATCAATAACTCATATAGACACTCATGTAGCTATTCACAAACCCATGCAGCCACTTACACAGCAACAGACAGACGGATACAGACATTCACCCAGTTTAGTCACTAACCCATGCATTCAGTAAGATACGTTTAATCACTCACTTATAGAGTTAGTCACGCACCTACTAAATCATCCATACAGACACTTATACACCCACTGATTCTTCAATACGCCTTTCCCTATATATATTAAAAATATTTAAACTTTACAGAAACACACAGTCACTGGATGATGTAATCAGTGATGTAATATGTGACGTCATCAGCAGTGCATTGCGGGGGCGCGAGTTATAGTTAGCTGAACTAACTATAACGGGGGAATTTCACGTTTTTTTTTTACGAGTGCAATGTCCAACTAACTATAACTTTCCCTAAATCCTTTGGTTTTTTCAGTGAATATATATATATGTGTGTATATATGTGTGTGTGTGTATATATATGTGTGTGTATATATATATATATATATATGTGTGTGTGTGTGTGTGTGTATATATATGTGTGTATATTATCTACTCGCGGTCGCCAGTAGATAGTTATAGTTAGGACCTATTATCCATAGGAAATCCACAACATTCTATTCCCAATAAGTTTGGCGTCGTTTGACGAATCATCGCGAAATTTTCAAAGCTAGTGGGGCGCTCCGGTCCGCTCCTGTCTTGAAAGATTCGGGGTGATTCATCAAGCGGGGGCCGTGAAAAAAGGGGGGTCCCAAAACGCGTTTTCTCCATGTTAATTCCCATAGGAAATTTTAGCCACGGCTACAGCCCGAACTGCTGAACGGAATTGCACCAAATTTTGCAAAAAGGTAGCGCTTGGTTCAGAAAGCGACCTTTTTTTTAAATGGTGTAAATCCGTTCAGCAGTTTTGGGGAAAATCCAAAATAAAAGTTTCGATATTTATGGCCGCGTTGGATCCGCGCACCCTCCCGATCACGAGCTGCATGCTAATTGGCTGTCAACACTCCAAACCAGGAAGTGTTGGCAGCCATCTTGTTCCTCGGTAGAACCGAGGAACAAGAAAGCAGTAAAAAAACTGCGTAAAACGCAAAAAGGGGGCAGGGTAGAAACACCCTGACCCCCTAGGCCTGCTCAGGGGGTCCTACAAGGACTCCCAGGGCCCCAAAACATTTTTTTATTTTTTTTTAAATCGGCAGAAAACGCGCTGGGTGCGTGGATCCTGCCGATAAAAAAAAAAAAAAAACGAAGCGCAGGGTCCCGCGCTTCTTTGTGATTTGGCCCCCGGGTAGGCCAAGTCCCGGGGGTATGCGGGGTTAATGAAAATTTATGTGGGGGCCTCTAAGGCCCCCCCAAGCACCGGGGACCGCCACCCCCCGGGGCTTTCAATTAAAATGCTGCGGGAGGGCTCTGGGCCCTCCCGCAGCCCCGGGGACCGCCAACCCCGGGGCTTCTTTTTATTTTTTTTTAAATAACCTGTGGGGGGGCCTCGAGCCTCCCCACATGCCCCGGGGACCGCCACCTCCCCGGGGCACTAAATAATAAAATGTGGGGGTCCGTTTAGAACCCCCGAGCCCCGGGGACCACCACCTCCCCGGGGCTGTGAACAGGATGGGAGGGGGGCCGCGCGATCCCCCTCCTGGAGCCCTTGATGGCCCTGGGGACCGCCACCCCCCAGGGCCGGCTCCTGCAGTGTCCCGGGGTGCCTACCCCCGGGACACTGCTGTTTGCAATGGCAGGACGGGAGCCTCGCGGCTCCCGTCCTGCCATTGCAAACTGCTTTGCTTCATTGAAGCGAGAGCAGGGAAACCTGCTCTCGCTTCAATGAAGCAAAGCAGATTGCTTTCTACATGGGGAGCTGCATGTCAGCAGCTCCCATGTGGAAAGCAATGCCGGCTCCCGAGGGACGCGGGGAGCCGGCTGGGACCGTGGGGGATTGGGGACCCCCCACGGTCCCCAACGGAGAGGGCCAGCCCCGGGGGATGGGGTCCCCGAGGCAAGTAGTGGCCCCCCTCCCCCAAAAAAAAAATTAATTAAAAATAAAGGCCTGCCCCGGGGGATGGGGTCCCCGGGGCCGGAATCGGCCACGGGAGGGGGGCCACGCGGCCCCCTTCCCGTTTAAAAAAAAAAAAAGGGGTAAGGCCCTGGGGGATGGGGTCCCCAGGGCCCAAAAAAAGGAAGGGGGGCCTCACAGCCCCCTTCGGAAAAAAACAAACAAAAAAAAAACGATCGTGCCGCAGGCCCGCCCCCTTCCTTTACCACTCTGCAAACGCGCCCCTGGCGCGTTTGCAGAGGGGAAACAATCCCCTTGAATACTGGGGGTCCCTGGAGGCCAACTAGCCCACCAGGAGCCTCCAGTATGCGCCAGGGGCTGCGTTGCAGAGAGGTGTACAGAGGCCACGCCCCTTTTTACATCTCTCTGCAATGCAGCTCTGTGGCGCTTACTGGAGGTACCTGGTGGGATAGTTGGACCCCAGGGACCCTCAGGATTCAAGGGGACTTAATCCCCCAACTTAAAACGAGCCACGGGGCGTGTTTGCACAGTGGTGAAGGGAGGGGGCGGGGCTTCAGGTGACATGTGTGCAAACAGGCCCCCTGGCGCGTTTTAAGATGGGGAATTAAATCCCCTTCAATCCTGAGGGTCCCTGGGGCCAACTAGCCCACCAGGTACCTCCAGTAAGCGCCACGGAGCTGCGTTGCAGAGTGTTGTAAAAAGGGGCGTGGCCTCTGAACACCTCTGCAACGCAGCTCTCTGGCGCATACTGGAGGTATCTGGTGGGCCAGTTGGCCCCTAGGGACCCTCTGGATTGAGGAGGAATTAATTCTCCAACTTAAAACACGCCACAGGGCGTGTTTGCAGACATGTCACCTCAGGCCCCACCCCGTTCTTTCACCATTGTGCAAATATTCCTCTAAAATCAGCCGAACTACGAATTCCGATTTACTCACCTTTTATCAGCAGAGAACCCAGTGCTGCATCTTTAAGCCCAGCACTAACCCTGAAAAGTAATTCTAACCGTACTTACCAGTAACTTGTATTTCCTTCCATAGGAATCCATTGTCTGGTTTTCAGCAGAAAAGTTTCAAAGTGTCGATTTTCACAAACTACAAATATTCCTTAAAAATCGCCTGTATGACTTAAACGCATTCTTTCAACTGTTTACAGGAGATGCACCAGTGCTGGATCCAGGATCCACCACTGAGTAAGAAAAAGTAACGATAACACTACTTACCTGCTAAGTGAATTTCCTCCCATAGGATAACATTGGTGATTCTATGTGAAAAAGTTTGAAGTGTCAACTTTTAAAATACAATAATATTCCTTAAAAATCACTAGTGTAACCAAAACGCTTTTACTCAACTGTTTACAGGAGATGTCCCAGGACTGAATCTAGGATCCAGTCCTGTGGTTAGAAAAGTAATCCATAAAGTAACTAATTGCATTTAACTAGAAATTCACATTGAGCTCAATATTGCATTGTTTGAAATTGTGTTGCCCATTGCAACAACTGTAACTACTGTACTTAAAAGTCTATTGCCTATTTGCAAAGTATTTAAACTAAAGTAATTCATTCTGAGAAAGTATATTTTGTAATGTAATGTATAATGTAATTACAATGTAATTTAAAAAATAAAATATCTAAAAATAAAGTTTAAAAAAATGTAGTAAATCGGTATCAAAAAAATAAAGATAACAATTAATACATTTAAAAATTGTCATTTACAAAACCTTGGAAATTCACTGAAAAAAACCATAGGTTTCAGACATGTTATAGTTAGGAATTAGCATTTAAAAAACCTTTGAAATTCACTGAAAAAACCATAGGTTTCAGGCACGTTATAGTTAGAAATTAGCATTTAAAAAACCTTTGAAATTCACTGAAAAAACCATAGGTTTCATGCACGTTATAGTTAGAAATTATCATTTAAAAAACCTTTGAAATTCACTGAAAAAACCATAGGTTTCAGACACGTTATAGTTAGAAATTTGCATTTCAAAAACCTTTGCAATTCACTGATAAAACCATAGGTTTTAGGGACAGTTATAGTTAGTTGGACATTGCACTCGTACAAAACCCGTGAAATTCCCCCGTTATAGTTAGTTCAGCTAACTATAACTCGCACCCCCGCAATGCACTGCTGATGACGTCACATATTACATCACTCATGACATGGTCAGTGACATCACTGATGACATCTCAAATGACATCACTGATGACATCATCCATGTGATAATTTCATGCATCTTCTCACACCCTAATATAACTTTTGATACACCCACTCTAAATTACAGACTGCCATTCTCAAAACCATAGACACTCCAACACCAATAACAACATACCCACTCACTGATTCTTAGGTCTACACACACATCCACTCACTCACCTGTACAGTCACTCATACTTACGGTCACTCAGTGCAGGACTATCATATGCACTCATACACCTACATAGACACACACCGCCACTCATCCATAGAGGTACTCGCACACCTAGTCAGTCATGCAAATAATTAATCACACTGCCATTTACTCACCTATACAGTTATACACACACCAGCTCACTTACTCATACAAATACTAGCACATTCTTACGCTCTTTACAATCACTAATACAAGTACACACTCATCCATACAGCCACTCTCACAATCACACACTCTCACTTATACCCATTTATATACTCCAACACACATATATACTGCCTTTCACATATGTAGTTACTCACACATGTACCACTGAGATATACATTCACTCACTAACACACCCATACACACACTCACCCACCCATACAGTCCATCACAGATGCACTCTTGAAACCATGCACCCAGTGAATCACCCACTGATACATCTATGTGCAGTCACACACACCCCATCCACACAAACACTCAGGCACCCATACAGATACTCAGACAACCAATCAATAACTCATATAGACACTCATGTAGCTATTTACAAACCCATGCAGCCACTTACACACCAACAGACAGACGGATAAAGACATTCACACAGTTTAGTCACTAACCCATGCATTTAGTAAGATACGTTTAATCACTCACTTATATAGTCAGTCACGCACCTACTAAATCATCCATCCAGACACTTATACACCCACTCATTATTCAATACACCTTGGCATATATATTAAACATATTTAAACTTTATAGAAACACACAGTCACTGCATGATGTCATCAGTGATGTCATTTGAGATGTCATCAGTGATGTCATCAGTGATGTCACTGACCATGTCATGAGTGATGTAATATGTGACGTCATCAGCAGTGCATTGCGGGGGCGCGAGTTATAGTTAGCTGAACTAACTATAACGGGGAATTTCACGGGTTTTGTACGAGTGCAATGTCCAACTAACTATAACTGTCCCTAAAACCTATGGTTTTTTCAGTGATATATATATATGTGTGTAAATATATATATATATGTGTGTATATATATATATGTGTGTGTATATATATATATGTGTGTGTATATATATATATGTGTGTGTATATATATATATGTGTGTGTATATATATATATGTGTGTGTATATATATATATGTGTGTATATATATATATATATGTGTGTGTATATATATATGTGTGTGTGTATATATATATATATATATATGTGTGTGTATATATATATATATATATGTGTGTGTATATATATATATATATGTGTGTGTGTATATATATGTGTGTGTGTGTATATATATATGTATATATATATATATATGTGTGTGTATATATATATATATGTGTGTGTATATATATATATATGTGTGTGTATATATATATATATATGTGTGTGTGTATATATATATATATGTGTGTGTGTATATATATATATATGTGTGTGTGTATATATATATATGTGTGTGTGTATATATATATATGTATATATGTGTGTATGTATATATATATATGTGTGTATATATATATATATGTGTATATATATATATATATATGTGTGTATGTATATATATATATGTGTGTGTATGTGTATATATATATATATGTGTGTGTATGTATATATATATATATGTGTGTGTGTATGTATATATATATGTGTGTATGTATATATATATATGTGTGTGTATATATAGCAATACGTAAATTGAACGAAGTAATA